>CM040817.1:25099647-25504647 GCA_022828995.1 Vimba vimba | reverse complement strand
ACGTCCCATACTGTATACACACCTCATATCAAACCATTTTACTGCAGCATTTTGGAGATAAATGCCACTATTCTACTTTAAACATCTATAAAAACCTCATTTCTAATAAGTAGAGGAAAAGAATGGCCAGTTCTTATAGGGGACGTCCCATACTGTATACACACCTCATATCAAACCATTTTACTGCAGCATTTTGGAGATAAATGCCACTATTCTACTTTAAACATCTATAAAAACCTCATTTCTAATAAGTAGAAGAAAAGAATGGCCAGTTCTTATAGGGGACGTCCCATACTGTATACACACCTCATATCAAACCATTTTACTGCAGCATTTTGGAGATAAATGCCACTATTCTACTTTAAACATCTATAAAAACCTCATTTCTAATAAGTAGAAGAAAAGAATGGCCAGTTCTTATAGGGGACGCCCCATTCAGTATACACACCTCATATCAAACTATTTTACTGCAGCATTTTGGAGATATGTCACTTTATTCTACTTTAGACGCCTATAAAAAACTCATTTCTAATAAATAGAGGAAAAGAATGGCCAGTTCTTATAGGGGACGTCCCATAGAGTATACACACCTCATATCAAACTATTTTACTGCAGCATTTTGGAGATAAATGCCATTATTCTACTTTAAACACCTATAAAAACCTCATTTCTAATAAGTAGAAGAAAAGAATGGCCAGTTCTTATAGGGGACGTCCCATACTGTATACACACCTCATATCAAACCATTTTACTGCAGCATTTTGGAGATAAATGCCACTATTCTACTTTAAACATCTATAAAAACCTCATTTCTAATAAGTAGAGGAAAAGAATGGCCAGTTCTTATAGGGGACGTCCCATAGAGTATACACACCTCATATCAAACTATTTTACTGCAGCATTTTGGAGATATGTCACTTTATTCTACTTTAGACGCCTATAAAAAACTCATTTCTAATAAATAGAGGAAAAGTATGGCCAGTTCTTATAGGGGACGTCCCATACTGTATACACACCTCATATCAAACCATTTTACTGTAGCATTTTGGAGATATGCCACTTTATTCTACTTTAGACGCCTATAAAAACCTCATTTCTAATAAGTAGAAGAAAAGAATGGCCAGTTCTTATAGGGGACGTCCCATACAGTATACACACCTCATATCAAACCATTTTACTGCAGCGTTTTGGAGATATGTCACTTTATTCTACTTTAGACGCCTATAAAAAACTCATTTCTAATAAATAGAGGAAAAGTATGGCCAGTTCTTATAGGGGACGTCCCATACTGTATACACACCTCATATCAAACCATTTTACTGTAGCATTTTGGAGATATGCCACTTTATTCTACTTTAGACGCCTATAAAATCCTCATTTCTAATAAGTAGAAGAAAAGAATGGCCAGTTCTTATAGGGGACGTCCCATACAGTATACACACCTCATATCAAACCATTTTACTGCAGCGTTTTGGAGATATGTCACTTTATTCTACTTTAGACGCCTATAAAAAACTCATTTCTAATAAATAGAGGAAAAGTATGGCCAGTTCTTATAGGGGACGTCCCATACTGTATACACACCTCATATCAAACCATTTTACTGCAGCATTTTGGAGATAAATGCCACTATTCTACTTTAAACATCTATAAAAACCTCATTTCTAATAAGTAGAAGAAAAGAATGGCCAGTTCTTATAGGGGACGCCCCATTCAGTATACACACCTCATATCAAACTATTTTACTGCAGCATTTTGGAGATATGTCACTTTATTCTACTTTAGACGCCTATAAAAAACTCATTTCTAATAAATAGAGGAAAAGAATGGCCAGTTCTTATAGGGGACGTCCCATAGAGTATACACACCTCATATCAAACTATTTTACTGCAGCATTTTGGAGATAAATGCCATTATTCTACTTTAAACACCTATAAAAACCTCATTTCTAATAAGTAGAAGAAAAGAATGGCCAGTTCTTATAGGGGACGTCCCATACTGTATACACACCTCATATCAAACCATTTTACTGCAGCATTTTGGAGATAAATGCCACTATTCTACTTTAAACATCTATAAAAACCTCATTTCTAATAAGTAGAGGAAAAGAATGGCCAGTTCTTATAGGGGACGTCCCATAGAGTATACACACCTCATATCAAACTATTTTACTGCAGCATTTTGGAGATATGTCACTTTATTCTACTTTAGACGCCTATAAAAAACTCATTTCTAATAAATAGAGGAAAAGTATGGCCAGTTCTTATAGGGGACGTCCCATACTGTATACACACCTCATATCAAACCATTTTACTGTAGCATTTTGGAGATATGCCACTTTATTCTACTTTAGACGCCTATAAAAACCTCATTTCTAATAAGTAGAAGAAAAGAATGGCCAGTTCTTATAGGGGACGTCCCATACAGTATACACACCTCATATCAAACCATTTTACTGCAGCGTTTTGGAGATATGTCACTTTATTCTACTTTAGACGCCTATAAAAAACTCATTTCTAATAAATAGAGGAAAAGTATGGCCAGTTCTTATAGGGGACGTCCCATACTGTATACACACCTCATATCAAACCATTTTACTGTAGCATTTTGGAGATATGCCACTTTATTCTACTTTAGACGCCTATAAAATCCTCATTTCTAATAAGTAGAAGAAAAGAATGGCCAGTTCTTATAGGGGACGTCCCATACAGTATACACACCTCATATCAAACCATTTTACTGCAGCGTTTTGGAGATATGTCACTTTATTCTACTTTAGACGCCTATAAAAAACTCATTTCTAATAAATAGAGGAAAAGTATGGCCAGTTCTTATAGGGGACGTCCCATACTGTATACACACCTCATATCAAACTATTTTACTGCAGCATTTTGGAGATATGTCACTTTATTCTACTTTAGACGCCTATAAAAAACTCATTTCTAATAAATAGAGGAAAAGTATGGCCAGTTCTTATAGGGGACGTCCCATACAGTATACACACCTCATATCAAACCATTTTACTGCAGCATTTTGGAGATATGCCACTTTATTCTACTTTAGACGCCTATAAAAACCTCATTTCTAATAAGTAGAAGAAAAGAATGGCCAGTTCTTATAGGGGACGTCCCATACTGTATACACACCTCATATCAAACTATTTTACTGCAGCATTTTGGAGATATGTCACTTTATTCTACTTTAAACATCTATAAAAACCTCATTTCTAATAAGTAGAGGAAAAGAATGGCCAGTTCTTATAGGGGACGTCCCATACAGTATACACACCTCATATCAAACCATTTTACTGCAGCGTTTTGGAGATATGTCACTTTATTCTACTTTAGACGCCTATAAAAAACTCATTTCTAATAAATAGAGGAAAAGTATGGCCAGTTCTTATAGGGGACGTCCCATACTGTATACACACCTCATATCAAACCATTTTACTGCAGCATTTTGGAGATATGTCACTTTATTCTACTTTAAACATCTATAAAAACCTCATTTCTAATAAGTAGAAGAAAAGAATGGCCAGTTCTTATAGGGGACGTCCCATACAGTATACACACCTCATATCAAACCATTTTACTGCAGCATTTTGGAGTTATGTCACATTTTATACTTTAGAGGCCTATAAAAACCTCATTTCTAATAAGTAGAAGAAACTAATGGTCAGTCCTCATAGGGGACGTCCCATACTGTATACACACCTCATATCAAACCATTTTACTGCAGCATTTTGGAGTTATGTCACTTTATTCTACTTTAGACGCCTATAAAAAACTCATTTCTAAAAAATAGAGGAAAAGTATGGCCAGTTCTTATAGGGGACGTCCCATACTGTATACACACCTCATATCAAACCATTTTACTGTAGCATTTTGGAGATATGCCACTTTATTCTACTTTAAACATCTATAAAAACCTCATTTCTAATAAGTAGAGGAAAAGAATGGCCAGTTATTATAGGGGACGTCCCATACTGTATACACACCTCATATCAAACCATTTTACTGCAGCATTTTGGAGATATGTCACTTTATTCTACTTTAGACGCCTATAAAAAACTCATTTCTAATAAGTAGAAGAAAAGAATGGCCAGTTCTTATAGGGGACGTCCCATACAGTATACACACCTCATATCAAACCATTTTACTGCAGCGTTTTGGAGATATGTCACTTTATTCTACTTTAGACGCCTATAAAAAACTCATTTCTAATAAATAGAGGAAAAGAATGGCCAGTTCTTATAGGGGACGTCCCATACTGTATACACACCTCATATCAAACCATTTTACTGCAGCATTTTGGAGTTATGTCACTTTATTCTACTTTAGACGCCTATAAAAAACTCATTTCTAATAAATAGAGGAAAAGTATGGCCAGTTCTTATAGGGGACGTCCCATACTGTATACACACCTCATATCAAACCATTTTACTGTAGCATTTTGGAGATATGCCACTTTATTCTACTTTAAACATCTATAAAAACCTCATTTCTAATAAGTAGAGGAAAAGAATGGCCAGTTCTTATAGGGGACGTCCCATACAGTATACACACCTCATATCAAACCATTTTACTGCAGCATTTTGGAGATATGTCACTTTATTCTACTTTAGACGCCTATAAAAACCTAATTTCTAATAAGTAGAAGAAAAGAATGGCCAGTTCTAATAGGGGACGTCCCATACAGTATACACACCTCATATCAAACCATTTTACTGCAGCGTTTTGGAGATATGTCACTTTATTCTACTTTAGACGCCTATAAAAAACTCATTTCTAATAAATAGAGGAAAAGTATGGCCAGTTCTTATAGGGGACGTCCCATAGTGTATACACACCTCATATCAAACCATTTTACTGCAGCATTTTGGAGATATGTCACTTTATTCTACTTTAAACATCTATAAAAACCTCATTTCTAATAAGTAGAAGAAAAGAATGGCCAGTTCTTATAGGGGACGTCCCATTCAGTATACACACCTCATATCAAACCATTTTACTGTAGCATTTTGGAGATATGTCACTTTATTCTACTTTAAACATCTATAAAAACCTCATTTCTAATAAGTAGAAGAAAAGAATGGCCAGTTCTTATAGGTGACGTCCCAAACCATTTTACTGCAGCATTTTGGAGATATGTCACTTTATTGTACTTTAGACGCCTATAAAACCTCATTTCTAATAAGTAGAAGAAAAGAATGGCCAGTTCTTATAGGGGACGTCCCATACTGTATACACACCTCATATCAAACCATTTTACTGTAGCATTTTGGAGATATGCCACTTTATTCTACTTTAAACATCTATAAAAACCTCATTTCTAATAAGTAGAAGAAAAGTATGGCCAGTTCTTATAAGGGACGTCCCATACTGTATACACACCTCATATCAAACCATTTTACTGCAGCATTTTGGAGATATGTCACTTTATTCTACTTTAAACACCTATAAAAACCTCATTTCTAATAAGTAGAAGAAAAGAATGGCCAGTCCTTATAGGGGACGTCCCATACTGTATACACACCTCATATCAAACCATTTTACTGCAGCGTTTTGGAGATATGTCACTTTATTCTACTTTAAACACCTATAAAAAACTCATTTCTAATAAATAGAGGAAAAGTATGGCCAGTTCTTATAGGGGACGTCCCATACTGTATACACACCTCATATCAAACCATTTCACTGCAGCATTTTGGAGATATGTCACTTTATTCTACTTTTAACATCTATAAAAACCTCATTTCTAATAAGTAGAAGAAAAGAATGGCCAGTTCTTATAGGGGACGTCCCATACTGTATACACACCTCATATCAAACCATTTTACTGTAGCATTTTGGAGATATGTCACTTTATTCTACTTTAGACGCCTATAAAAAACCTAATTTCTAATTAGTAGAAGAAAAGAATGGTCAGTTCTTATAGGGGACGTCCCATACTGTATACACACCTCATATCAAACCATTTTACTGCAGCATTTTGGAGATATGTCTCATTATTTGACTTTAGATGCCTATAAAAACCTCACCTCATTTCATTTTGGAGATATATCACATTATTTACATTATTTACCATACATGCTTTACAGTAATAAAAAAATCTAAGTGTAAAAAAAACAGCCAGTTGTGCAAGTCATATACAAACCATTTACTTTTGGATTTTGGGTACTACAAAACGTGTACAGTGATAAAACGTACTGTTCTGTCTGTACTTTGTATATTCACTGTAGGATTTAAATATGTACTTTAATGTAAAAAAAAGACAAAGAACATAAAGGACTTAATATATACATTACAGTACACAAGGAACAGAACTTGACAATGAAGAGAGTAAACGGAATGGATAAAAAAATAGGCTAATTAGAAAACAATACACACAGAGGAAATCCAGTCAGAGTAGAGAAAATAGAAACATGACAAAACTATAAACAAAGGTCACAGAATCCCAGAAACATTACAATCCTGCGTGTCTATGTACATTTTTCTGAAACCTTTTCTCCATTTTATGAGATCTTTCAGTCCTCATAATCATTCCTGGTTGAGTAGTGATGTATCATTACAATTTTGACAGTGCCAATCATCCATGCCAAAAATGGCATTTGAGGGTATATTTAAACAGGTGGGATGATACCAGCCATGGCACAATGAACACTGCACCATGATTTCTTTATTGTGTGCCGTTCTGCACACACAATAGACACTGACAGTGGTCTGTCTGGACTTCGGTTTGCACAATGTTGGCTGTATTTTGAATTCTACCTTCCCTGTTCTGAAACACTTGATGAAATCTGGCCTCATCCGACCCTCACGGAACCGACAGTTCTCAGGTCTAATGTTGCTGCATAGTGCATATGCAAATCCAATTGCAAGCAAACCACAGTTGCTGCCATTGGTTTGCTGCTGAACAGAAGGAAACATGACCATAAATTGGTCTTCCTTTGGTCTTAACATCCATGATAAGGCCTGTTCAGTATTGGTGTCTAAAATTGTTGAGAGGCTGTCATAAATGCAAACCTCATTTTTACCAGCAAAGAGGTTGCTTGCTGTCACCCAGTGATTTCCCCCTGTGTGTAAAATTTGGACAAATGGCCTGGTCGGAGTACCCACAATCCCTCCACTATGTAAAACACTAAACAAAAGAGATGACTGAAAACCATCAATGTCATTGTACTCCCTTGCAAGAAGGTGAGACGCAAAATCGATCTCATCACTGCTGAGCCAATGTTGGGGGTGCAGAATGGAGGTAATGGCACTGCCTTTGGGGGCTTGCTGTGTTCTATAAAGTCTGCATGGAGGCAGTTTTTCATTGGGGTTCTTCCCGTGCCAGCATGGACCAAGGTTGATATTGCTTCGCATTTTTAGGTGATGTTGATTTTGCAAAGGGCCAACATCCTGAGGCAGAGGATTGTTTTTTGTTAATGTCAGTTTAAAAGGAATAAAAAAAAAGACATATTGTCACAAGTTCACACTCGAAACAATAACATTTTGGTGAAAATGCCTGAAAGTACACCATAGTAACCATTATGCCCAGAGCAGTTTGACATTTATAATCTGTCACAATATCTTGAGTTTGATTGCTAGAAGGTAATCTTTTTTTTCTTTTTTTTTAGAAATTAAAGTATTTTTCACTTTCTATTCATTACTAGGAGTTACATAATATTAACACATTTTATGATGTTTAAAATTTATAATCAAGTATGATGAATTTATAACACCAATAAAGAAAATGTTAAGTTCTGTCATTTGATACACCTACAGTCATAACAATAATTAAAAGCATGATGACATCTAGCAGATTTTTATTACTGCAGTTGAAAATTGTTGAATTTCATAAATAGAATATAAATGCATTAATACCTTTTGGTCTTTTGTGTCAGCAGATTGGATCAGTATATCTACTGATGTTTCCTTTGGTGATGTGGCACATGCTTCCACTGCCATCTAAACAAGGCACACACACAAAAACAGACAGGGTTTTCACCTATGGATACAGTTTTTAAAATCTGCTTTCATTTCATCTCAGAAAAAAAATAGCATTATCACACTTTGATAAAAGGATAGATTAGAGTTCCTAAATCTTTTTATATAAATTATGATGCTAAAGGACAAGAATTGGTTTTCAATGGACTACAACACTGACCAAGAGTTCTCCTTCCAGACTTTTCTCTGGGGTTGTTGTTGTTAGTAGTTCATCTGCCGGGGTCAGCACCATGGCCTGCATTTAAATAACAGCACTCATGTGATTTAACGTATTTGCAGTAGGATTTTTTTTCTCACTTTACTTGCGCATAAACACCACTAACATTTTGAACAATCTTGCTTATAGGCTGTGTAATGTTTTTAAGGTATGAACAAGTAATTAATTAATGTATGCAATTATATATGCATGTGCAGTCCAATAATTGTATACCATGTTAATAATTGTTAAGTGTCAATACTGTATTCATACCTTTTCACCTTTATTTTCATCAGATTGGGTGTCTGTATGTACATTTTCTTCCATCACTGACGTGTCACATCCTTCCACTGCAGTCTAAACAAGTCATACAACATACATTTTAATAACGTAATGATATTACTGACAGTCTCTCTCTCTCTCTCTCTCTCTCTCTCTCTCTCTGTGGTTAATATAGAAAAAAAGATGTTCAAATACAGTATATATACATTAAAGGTGGTATCAGTGATTTCAGGCCCAATTTTTTTTATATCACATTCATCTAATCTTTACTAACAATCCACTATCTGCCTGCCCAATAAGCATGCTCACAACACCCTCCCCCTGTCAGTTACTGGCTGGAACACTATTTGTTTTGGTTTTGAGTGGTTGGTGAAACCAATTGTTTTTGTGTGCAGATCTCAGAGCCTAGGCTGCCTACAGAGACATGTTTTTTTGACGGCATGCTTATGGTGTGGGCAGCTAGTGGATCGTTAGGAAAGATTAGATGAATGTGATAAAACATTTTTGGGCCTGAAATCACTGATACCACCTTTAAGACATTTTGCATTGCAGTACAAATTACTAAAACTACTCACTCAGAAAACAAAAGGCCCTAATTTGTTGCCGCCTGTATTAAATTTGTACAATGGACAACGTTAGCTAGTACTGGAAATAATCCTTTGGATGAACACATTCAAAGCACTCAAGTCACTGGGATAAATCAAAATTCTACAACTAAAAGGCTTGAATAGTCTATTGTACTTACCAAGTTTTGCCTGCAAACATTTTCTTCTTTGTTTGCTGCCTGTGGTCCAGTTTTCTTGGTCAGAACTGTGGGCTACATTAAAAATAAAAACAGTAAATTATGTATTTCATAAGAATTGTTATTGTGTGGTTTGGACTGTATCATAAGTTATAGAATATATTAATTTCATCCTACCCTTTTGGCTTTCTTGAAGGGGAAGACCTTTTGTAGTGGCGATACATAAATGCCTTTCTTGGACCGCCTTCTTTGTTTCCAACGCTCAACATCTACCCTATGTGTCTACATTTACAAATATGTATGGAAACATTATTGAAAACATGATTACTTAATAGTTGCAGAAAGCCATAAATTAAAATTTTTGGAGACAAATTATTACTCTAACTTTTTTCTTGCGGGTAGAGTCTGAAAACTCCTTCAGCAGGGCATTATGGGATGTTTGATAAATATGGACGAAATCATCCAGCCGTGTGAAGCGGCGTCTTTGAAAGCGCACACGTTTCAGGTCCCACTGGCTTTTCTCCATAATGCCTTGTGTTTTGTTGTCATTGGTGTAATTCTAAAAAAAAATGTACAAAACATACATTGCTGTTTTGAAAACGGTCAACGAGGTATTAAAGATCAGAGGCATTGTACAAACAATGAAATACAGACCTGTGTATCCAACTGACTACATTGCTCAAATTTCTTTGAGAGATTTTGGTATGCAGGACCTCTTCCATGGCGGCCCAAATCTCCTGAAATACATTGAATTGGTTTAAATACTTGTATTTTCAGTTGATCTTGATCCCTGGACATTAAGCTCCAACCATTGGCTCTGCAGTGAGCAGACTCCCATTCATTGCTAAGTGTCCCATATGTAAGCTGTACAAATGACAAATAGACAACTTGACATGGTACTTAGTGAAACATAAATCATAGTACACTCACCGAGCATCAGTGCAGACCAGAGAGGAGCTTGAGGCAAGAAGTACTTTACCAGACTGGGCATGAATGTGGCAGAATGGTATTCATTTGGGTCCCCCTCATCGTGTACAGGTGCCTCTGCAATGATGTGTTCAAAGTGCCTCTGAAAAGGTTTGGGCCCCATGTCGAGCTGACAATTGATCAAAATTATCCCATGTTAAAAGTTGACATGTTTATTTTTAAATATCACTATCTTCTCTTATGTTGAATAGCTCTTTGAAATCAATAATTATGTTTTTATTTATAATATTTTTCATAATTAGTAATTACTATTGTCTCCATTTGTGCTGATAGTTCCACAGAAATAAAAGAAATTCAACTTTAACAAAAAAAATCATAATAATACTCACACTATAAAAAACCCCCTCCTCTACATCCTCATCTGTAATGTCTGTCATATCTCCAGAAATGTCTATGTTCAACATCTTGCTCTGGAGATTGCGGAAATGCTTCTCCACATTATCGCCGCTCTGGGGGCTTGAAAAGACCACTGCCATGCTAACTAGGATGTCTTCCATCTCTAGCAATGTAGCTGCAGATGTCAACAAGCCAAAAACATGCATGGACAGCCGGTAGTTTTGGGGGGAACTGCAAAAACATAAATTTTAGCATATACATTTTCAGAAATACTTTTTCAAGTATTGTATTGTACAGATGTTTAATAAGTTACGATTTAATAAGTACAGAGTACATGGTGTGTGATCTATTGCTTATGAAATTTAAGCAAATTAGGCAAATTAGCAGGTGTATGAGTGAACACTTACTGTTTCTTACAGAAGACTTTGGCATTCTTCATTACATGGCTCAAGCAACGATGCAGAATTGGCATATTCAATTCCTCATCCCTCAACTTTCCAGTGACTACTTCGTAGTACATTTGGAGCAGCTGGCCCAGAGATACTTTGCAGAAAGTAAGGGAAACAGCCTGAAGTAGAACGAGGGACCCATCACACATGATCATTACTGGTCTCCTCAGTGAAGTTTTTCCAAACAATCGATAGTAGTCTGTTTGGAATGATTCCAAAAAATAGGTCACAGAAGAGGTGGTGTGGTCACAAGTTACATACGTTGCCACAGGAACTGGAGAAGCACCCTTAATTGGATTTCTTACAACCAGCTCATAGATGTAAAATGGAGCTGATTTTCCCTTTTTTTTTTGTATGATGCTTCCAGTGGCATCAATGTACACAATATCTGTTTTACATCGCTGGTGGAACAGTCGAATTGATCTTTGTGACCACAGCATCACTCCTCGAGGATGCAGGAGCACCTTCTGGAGAATTTTTCCAGAATCGATTCTCTCATCCACCATCTTCTCAAGACTCAAAACTTCATTTGGATGCCGTCGATTTTTTTTCCTGCTGTTCCATGCTATATTTTTCAGCACGGCAGGTGTAGGGGCATTATCTCTACATCCTGACTCGAACACCATGCTGTCGATTTCTTCAAGATTTTGCAAATGTAGAGCCCTTGGGAGTATGGATTCTAACTGCTTGGCAAAATTATGCCTTTCATCAGCCCGCACAGGTCGCCGTCTTAGTTCTTCCAGGCTGTGGCACACTTCATCTCCCTGAAATGTGACTGCTGCTTTTAGGCTACTCTCATCAGTTACAGTGACCTCAACACAGACAGGACAGTCTGCAAATGTGCAGTACCCCAGACAGTGGAAAAGAGGTCCCCTTCGTTTGGACCCCTTGAGCTTGACGTGGTGTCTTTTGAAGGCAATGCTACAGTAGGGGTGCACTGACTGTATGCCTTTGGCAATAACATTTGTCCATTGAAGATCTCTGAATTGATATTGTATTTGTTTTTTTCTTAGGTCAATCCAGGTTTGGCTATTGATAAAAAAAAAACATGGATGTCTTGGCAGTTTTTGTCTAAAAAAGAGGTCAGCATCAGCATTCCCGTTGTCCGATGTAGTGTCACTGTGTTTGCCAGTGTCCTGTGGGGGCAAAAACAACACCCACACCCACACACGCGTACGCGCACACACACACACACACACACACACACACACACACACACACACACACACACACACACGTGTGTGTGTTTCAGGACGATAAAAACAGCAACAACAACAACAGAAAAATACCAAAATGGAAAAAAGATTAACATCTATTGTAAAATCATTTCACTTAATTAAAAAAATAGTGCCTCTAAACATTTAATGGTATATGTTTATATACTTTAATGCTACATTTTCTCAAGACAATAAAATTAATCAGTCCATTCTTTTTTTTTACGGTACATCTATATTTATTTTTGTTATATGGGTATATTTTGAACATGCAATCCAAATTTGATATGCAGTCATTATGTATAAATATTTTGAAAAGCATCTCAGCATCTCAGAGACTTTTACACAATTGGGGTAAAAACCTCCAAAATAAAACTGTTGTATTCATGGAGGCACTAACCTTCTTTGAGGGAGAAATGCACTTCAAAATATCTCCCTCATTAGTCAAATCAATTTTGGATGGCTGGATCGGACTGTCCACAGATGGTTTCTAGATAATACAATGTGCAAATAATCAATAATGATGGCAAAATAAATATCAGATAATAATCACAACAATGTGGAAAACCTTTTCTACAGCATGGTAAAATCCTGCCAAACCTTCGGTGATGGTGAAATGTAAACAAAATCATCGTTTTCTTCACTACTCAAATCACAATCAGATATCTGGATAGAACTCTCCATATATGACCTCTATGTAATAGAATATACAAATAAAAGATGATAAATTAAAACAGAAATATCAAATAAATCAGTAATCTCAGTAATATAAGCAACACGTTAATTGGTTTTCCACAGCATGGTAAAATCATGACAGAGTATTGACCTTGCGAGAGGGTGCACAAGTCACTGGACTGTCTCTGTCGGCATTGCTGTCTTGTGGCTGAGGAGGTGTAATCAGTGAAGGTTCCTGGACATTCAAAAAAGAACAGAGGAGCAAACAAATCTCCGACTGGCAAGTTATTACATAAATACAATTGAAAAAAATAAAAGAGTACACAATCAACTTGTTCAGGACACAGAGCATTTACAATTGATTTACATGACTAAGACCAAACCTTCTTGGATGGTGAAATACAAACGAAATCATCTCTTTCTTCATTACTCCAATCACAGTCAGATATCTGGATCGGACTGTCCACAGATGGCTTCTAGATAATACAATGTACAAATAACCAATAACGATGGCAAATAAATATCAGATAATAATCACAACAATATGGAAAACCTTTTCTACAGCATGGTAAAATCCTGCCAAACCTTCGGTGATGGTGAAATGCAAACAAAATCATCTTTTTCTTCACTACTCAAATCACAATCAGATATCTGGATAGAACTCTCCATATATGTCCATATAATAGAATATACAAATAAAAGATGATAAATTAAAAGAGAAATATCAAATAAATCAGTAATCACAGTAATATAAGCAACACATTAATTGGTTTTCCACAGCATGGTAAAATCATGACAGAGTATTGACCTTGCGAGAGGGAGTACACAATCAACTTGTTCAGGACACAGAGCATTTACAATTGATTTACATGACTAAGACCAAACCTTCTTGGATGGTGAAATACAAACGAAATCATCTCTTTCTTCATTACTCAAATGACTTTCAGTGCAGGCAGAGCTGTCTAATGAAGTTTCCTTGAATATTGAGAAAGTAGAGGAACAAAAAATAAATCAGAAAATTATGAAATATCCTAATACTCGTGCTGGACTGTAATTTGTTCATTTCCAGCACATACATTTTTCATTTACAAACAGAGTAAGTTTAATGTATCTTTTAATATAATTTAACGTTTTATAATTTCTCAAGTTATTGTTTCTTGTTTCAATATGTGTTGAAGGCATGTTAGGGTAATCTTTCGAATTTCAATGGACCCCCAAATGTGATCATCCTAGTGTGAGGGACCCCATCCTAAAAAACTTTAAACACAAGTTTTAAAGACATATATCTCTTATAAATATCAAATTTATACACAGAAAAGTTCATATTGAAAATGTACAATTATTTTATACTACTTTTTATTACTTGCATTATATTATACTAACCATAGTAAGGTCCTGTTAAATGTATTACTTATTTATTGAGCTTCAATGTGTAACCTAATGTTTCTTTATATTATTCAAAAATCATATTTAATTATTCAATCTTATTAATAGAAAATTTTAATTTAATTTTAATTTTACATTGACATTATTTAAACAATGAAACTGGTTATCCACATTAAAAGGAAATGTGATGTGCATGTTGTTTTCTTTTATTACCTGCAAGTTTGCAAGACATGCATTTTTAAGTCGAATCCTATTGGAAGGGGTATTTGGAATTTGCAAGTCTTTGCAAAGATTCCCCCAAGTGCCATTGGAGAGATATGCACTTACATCTGTTCCGGATCCATATGGATGTAAAGCATGTTGTATGTCTTTTAAGGTAAGCTCGATTTTACGACGCTGAATGTATGGAGAAAAAAAATATGTAAATAAGTATGAATCTTTCAAATAAATAAAATAAATGAATACATTATAATTTAATAACATTCAGCAAACTATCAACATATTTTTTTTTTTCACATTCATTGTAATAGAACTGAAATATTCAAAGGACATTTTCAAAAACAAAAGCTGATCAGTCTTCATGGAACAGATTATTTTATAATATAGTAAATAATATAGTAAACTACACAACTGCCCTATTTTTAAAATACAGTATTTGTGAAGAGACAAAAAAAATTGATAGTTGGTTAAATAGTTTAATGAATAATTGTGAAATTAAAATTGTTCAGACCAATATACACAATTGCATAATTTGTTGTAAGATGTTACTGAGTTTGATATTTATAACTCTGTGGAATTTATGTATTTTCAAATGTAACTTTACAATTTTTTTTCCAAATTTCTCTAAATAAAGTCTGTGGCCACTGTGTTTGAAAATATAAAATGTAGGCTTACCTTTCCAAATGTTGAAAAGAAATATATTCTGTAAAGGTAGAAAACCAACATTGTTTATTCTTATTGGCGATTTTAAATTATCAATGTAATGATTGAACATAAAGCTAAACATGATAGATCAAAATGATATTTTATTAATATGCCATCTATGAAACAACTACAATTGCAGTTATTCATAGGCCTATTGAAAGTAGCAATTAAATAAAAAAAATATTCATAATTATTAATTATATTAATTAATCAAAAGTAGTTAATCATTTAAAATAATTATAGTATAGTTTTCAAGTAGCCTGATGTTTACATGTCATAAAAAGGGCACCTGACGATAATTTTTCTACAATCGCTCCATTTCTCAACGCATGGGCTCGTTTCATTTCATTGAGTCCTCATGTGGCCAGCTATTGCGCAATGACAAACTTGTAATTATTTAAACATTCCACTCATCATTACTATATTATTAATGACAATTTATGAATTAAAAATATAAATCAATGCAAATTCAAATTTATTATAATTATTATTACTATTTTTCTTGTTTCAAGACTAAAACTACAGGATGAAATTTTCATCTCAGTCTGCGAATTTCCGTTCCCGGGCGCTGTCCCCTCAGCACCTCACTTAAAAAATGCCCGCGTTTATGACTGAAGAAGTAAATCACCTCAGAATTGTAAATTACACACATATCTACGGACAATATAATAATATCCATTTCTGAATATGTGCCCCACCATATTACCTATATGGAATAAACCAGTTTAAGTAGGCTAATTTAAAAAAAGTGTAATTGTTATCTGTTAAAAAAAAATTTCTGACCCTCACTTTTTACGGGTAGTTGAGCAAAGTAGGCATTAATCAGTCATTGCTAATCATTTATTAATACCCATGGCCAAATATAGATATTTATGCATCTATTCAAATTATTTCACATAATTATAACTCATGCATAAGTATGGAGAATGAAATACGATATGCCAAATGTACATAAAATATTTAAAAAAGTATATATGTATATATGTATATATATATATATATATATATATATATATATATATATATATATATGTGTGTGTGTGTGTGTGTGTGTGTGTGTGTGTGTGTGTGTGTGTGTGTGTGTGTGTGGTTGTTGATTTTGTTTAAAAAAAAAAAAAAAAAAAACTTCAATTACTACCAGCACGTTCCCAGGCGTTGTCCCAACAGCACCTCACTTAAAAATTTCCCGCGCTTATGACTGAATAAGTAGCTTACCTCAGAACTGCACATAGGCTTTCATAGGCTAAATAAACACATTTGTAAATGGAATTTGCGTGTGTACATACAATAATAGTATGCATTTCAGAATATGTAAATCGAAGAACAATATTATGGACTAAAACTGTTTATTAAGGAACAGAAAAAAAGTTGCACTGTTTCCCCTCAACTGTTCTGTCACATTGTTCCTGATCAATATTCACTTTTTAGGGTAATAACATAATGCACCATTAATCAGTCATTGATAATCATATATTAATACCCATGCCCAAATATAGATATTTATGCATCTATTCAAATTATTTCACATAATTAGGCTACCGATTACGATAACTCATAATGGTGGTAATGCATAAGTATGGAGAATGAAATACGATATGCCAAATGTACATAAAATATTTAAAAAGTATATATGTATATATGTATATATATTTGTGTGTGTGTGTGTGTGTGTGGTTGTTGATTTTGTTAAAAAAAAAAAAAAAAAAAAAAAAAAAAACTTCAATTACCAGCACGTTCCCAGGCGTTGTCCCAACCGCACCTCACTTATAAATTTCCCGCGCTTATGACTGAATAATTAGCTTACCTCAGAACTGCACATAGGCTTTCATAAGCTAAATAAACACATTTGTAAATTAAATTTGCGTGTGTACATACAATAATAGTATGCATTTCAGAATATGTAAATCGAAGAACAATATTATGGCCTAAAACTGTTTATTAAGGAACAGAAAAAAAGTTGCACTGTTTCCCCTCAACTGTTCTGTCACATTATTTCTGATCAATATTCACTTTTTAGGGTAATAAAATAATGCACGCATTAATCAGTCATTGATAATCATAAATTAATACCCATGCCCAAATGTATTTACACATCTCTTCAAATTATTGCACAGAATTAACACTTACCCTTTTCTGCGGCAACTCATGATGGTAATGCATAAGTAGCCTACCAACAATGAAATATAATATGGCTAATGTACGTCACAAAATAAATAAATAAATAAATAAATAAAATAAAAGGTATATCCGTGATTGTTGTGATTTTGTTTTAATTTCAAAAAATAACTTTTCAGAAAAGGACATTAAGAAAATAGATCAATTTAAGAAAAAAAAATAAAAATAATTTGTTGAAGTACAGCCAATAGTGTCTAATGAGCGTTGGTCATGCTGTAACAAATTAATGTAAGCTACATTTATTTGCTAAAATTATGTCTTTATAAAGTTTAGTTATAAGTGTAAGTGTTTTATTAAAGGGCCACAAATGGCAATTTTATCATATGACTTTATATTAAACAGATAATGTAAAAAAATAAAAATAAAAATAAATAAATAAAAGGCAGCTTTAGTGAAATAATAAAAGACCATGAATTCTTGGTGAATGTGCTGATTTAGCATTTAGCAGATTTGATGCACTGGTGTCACTTAAAAAATGTGTCACAACCACCAGCTGGAGGGCCCATGATCTCCACCAGAGTGTATTCCCGTCTCCTTTGTTTTCTGACCACGCTTCATTTCCCATAACCCATTGCGTGGACTCATTAGGCTTGATTACTTCCAGTTGTGTGTCATTACCCTGTTTTGCACTCAGTCTTTGCAAAGTCTTGTTAGTCTTGCTCCACATTTTTAAGTGTTATTCTGGTGTTCTGTGTCATGGTTTTTATCTTATTTCAAGTTTCCGGGATTTCCCTGTTTGCCTGTGTTTTCAGCCTTATTGTTTTTTGTATTATATGACCCGTGTTTTGACCATTTGACTGTGTTTGGATCCTCAACCCTGTCAGAGCAGTATGTGACAGAAAATTGTAATTATTTGTATAAGTTGTTACTTATTAGAAATGAGGCCTTTATAGTTGTTTAAAGTAGAATAAAGTGACATATCTCCAAAATGCTGCAGTAAAATGGTTTGATATGAGGTGTGTATACTGTATGGGACGTCCCCTATAAGAACTGGCCATTCTTTTCTTCTACTTATTAGAAATGAGGTTTCAATAGGTGTTTAAAGTAGAATAAAGTGACATATCTCCAAAATGCTGCAGTAAAATGGTTTTATATGAGGTGTGTATACACTATGGGACGTCCCCTATAAGAACTGGCCATTCTTTTCCTCTACTTATTAGAAATGAGGTTTTTATAGGCGTCTAAAGTAGAATAAAGTGACATATCTCCAAAATGCTGCAGTGAAATGGTTTGATATGAGGTCTGTATACAGTATGGGACGTCCCCTATAATAACTGACCATTCTTTTCTTCTACTTATTAGAAATGAGGTTTTTATAGTTGTTTAAAGTAGAATAATGGCATGTATCTCCAAAACGCTGCAGTAAAATGGTTTGATATGAGGTGTGTATACTGTATGGGACGTCCCCTATAAGGACTGACCATTAGTTTTTTCTACTTATTAGAAATGAGGTTTTTATAGGTGTTTAAAGTAGAATAAAGTGACATATCTCCAAAACGCTGCAGTAAAATGGTTTGATATGAGGTGTGTATACTGTATGGGACGTTCCCTATAAGAACTGGCCATTCTTTTCTTCTACTTACTAGAAATGAGGTTTTTATAGATGTTTAAAGTAGAATAAAGTGACATAACTCCAAAACGCTGCAGTAAAATGGTTTGATATGAGGTGTGTATACACTATGGGACGTCCCCTATAAGAACTGGCCATACTTTTCTTCTACTTACTAGAAATGAGGTTTTTATAGATGTTTAAAGTAGAATAAAGTGACATAACTCCAAAATGCTACAGTAAAATGGTTTGATATGAGGTGTGTATACTGTATGGGACGTCCCCTATAAGAACTGACCATTCTTTTCCGCTACTTATTAGAAATCAGTTTTTTATAGTTGTTTAAAGTTGAATAATGGCATGTATCTCCAAAATGCTGCAGTAAAATGGTTTGATATGAGGTGTGTATACAGTATGGGACGTCCCCTATAAGAACTGGCCATTCTTTTCTTCTACTTATTAGAAATGAGGTTTTTATAGATGTTTAAAGTAGAATAATGGCATATATCTCCAAAATGCTGCAGTAAAATGGTTTGATATGAGGTGTGTATACAGTATGGGACGTCCCCTATAAGAACTGGCCATTCTTTTCCTCTACTTATTAGAAATGAGGTTTTTATAGATGTTTAAAGTAGAATAAAGTGACATATCTCCAAAATGCTGCAGTAAAATGGTTTGATATGAGGTGTGTATACAGTATGGGACGTCCCCTATAAGAACTGACCATTCTTTTCCTCTACTTATTAGAAATTAGTTTTTTATAGTTGTTTAAAGTAGAATAATGGCATGTATCTCCAAAACGCTGCAGTAAAATGGTTTGATATGAGGTGTGTATACAGTATGGGACGTCCCCTATAAGAACTGGCCATTCTTTTCCTCTACTTATTAGAAATGAGGTTTTTATAGGCGTCTAAAGTAGAATAAAGTGACATATCTCCAAAACGCTGCAGTAAAATGGTTTGATATGAGGTGTGTATACAGTATGGGACGTCCCCTATAAGAACTGGCCATTCTTTTCTTCTACTTATTAGAAATGAGGTTTTTATAGTTGTTTAAAGTAGAATAATGGCATGTATCTCCAAAACGCTGCAGTAAAATGGTTTTATATGAGGTGTGTATACTGTATGGGACGTCCCCTATAAGGACTGACCATTCTTTTCTTCTACTTATTAGAAATGAGGTTTTTATAGATGTTTAAAGTAGAATAATGGCATATATCTCCAAAATGCTGCAGTAAAATGGTTTGATATGAGGTGTGTATACAGTATGGGACGTCCCCTATAAGAACTGACCATTCTTTTCTTCTACTTATTAGAAATGAGGTTTTTATAGATGTTTAAAGTAGAATAATGGCATGTATCTCCAAAACGCTGCAGTAAAATGGTTTTATATGAGGTGTGTATACAGTATGGGACGTCCCCTATAAGAACTGACCATTCTTTTCTTCTACTTATTAGAAATGAGGTTTTTATAGATGTTTAAAGTAGAATAATGGCATATATCTCCAAAATGCTGCAGTAAAATGGTTTGATATGAGGTGTGTATACAGTATGGGACGTCCCCTATAAGAACTGGCCATTCTTTTCTTCTACTTATTAGAAATGAGGTTTTTATAGATGTTTAAAGTAGAATAATGGCATATATCTCCAAAATGCTGCAGTAAAATGGTTTGATATGAGGTGTGTATACAGTATGGGACGTCCCCTATAAGAACTGGCCATTCTTTTCTTCTACTTATTAGAAATGAGGTTTTTATAGGTGTTTAAAGTAGAATAAAGTGACATATCTCCAAAATGCTGCAGTGAAATGGTTTGATATGAGGTGTGTATACAGTATGGGACGTCCCCTATAATAACTGACCATTCTTTTCTTCTACTTATTAGAAATGAGGTTTTTATAGTTGTTTAAAGTAGAATAATGGCATGTATCTCCAAAACGCTGCAGTAAAATGGTTTTATATGAGGTGTGTATACAGTATGGGACGTCCCCTATAAGAACTGGCCATTCTTTTCTTCTACTTATTAGAAATGAGGTTTTTATAGTTGTTTAAAGTAGAATAATGGCATGTATCTCCAAAACGCTGCAGTAAAATGGTTTTATATGAGGTGTGTATACTGTATGGGACGTCCCCTATAAGGACTGACCATTCTTTTCTTCTACTTATTAGAAATGAGGTTTTTATAGATGTTTAAAGTAGAATAATGGCATATATCTCCAAAATGCTGCAGTAAAATGGTTTGATATGAGGTGTGTATACAGTATGGGACGTCCCCTATAAGAACTGACCATTCTTTTCTTCTACTTATTAGAAATGAGGTTTTTATAGATGTTTAAAGTAGAATAATGGCATGTATCTCCAAAACGCTGCAGTAAAATGGTTTTATATGAGGTGTGTATACAGTATGGGACGTCCCCTATAAGAACTGACCATTCTTTTCTTCTACTTATTAGAAATGAGGTTTTTATAGATGTTTAAAGTAGAATAATGGCATATATCTCCAAAATGCTGCAGTAAAATGGTTTGATATGAGGTGTGTATACAGTATGGGACGTCCCCTATAAGAACTGGCCATTCTTTTCTTCTACTTATTAGAAATGAGGTTTTTATAGATGTTTAAAGTAGAATAATGGCATATATCTCCAAAATGCTGCAGTAAAATGGTTTGATATGAGGTGTGTATACAGTATGGGACGTCCCCTATAAGAACTGGCCATTCTTTTCTTCTACTTATTAGAAATGAGGTTTTTATAGGTGTTTAAAGTAGAATAAAGTGACATATCTCCAAAATGCTGCAGTGAAATGGTTTGATATGAGGTGTGTATACAGTATGGGACGTCCCCTATAATAACTGACCATTCTTTTCTTCTACTTATTAGAAATGAGGTTTTTATAGTTGTTTAAAGTAGAATAATGGCATGTATCTCCAAAACGCTGCAGTAAAATGGTTTTATATGAGGTGTGTATACAGTATGGGACGTCCCCTATAAGGACTGACCATTCTTTTCTTCTACTTATTAGAAATGAGGTTTTTATAGGTGTTTAAAGTAGAATAAAGTGACATATCTCCAAAATGCTGCAGTAAAATGGTTTGATATGAGGTGTGTATACAGTATGGGACGTCCCCTATAAGAACTGACCATTCTTTTCTTCTACTTATTAGAAATGAGGTTTTTATAGATGTTTAAAGTAGAATAATGGCATATATCTCCAAAATGCTGCAGTAAAATGGTTTGATATGAGGTGTGTATACAGTATGGGACGTCCCCTATAAGAACTGGCCATTCTTTTCTTCTACTTATTAGAAATGAGGTTTTTATAGATGTTTAAAGTAGAATAATGGCATATATCTCCAAAATGCTGCAGTAAAATGGTTTGATATGAGGTGTGTATACAGTATGGGACGTCCCCTATAAGAACTGGCCATTCTTTTCTTCTACTTATTAGAAATGAGGTTTTTATAGGTGTTTAAAGTAGAATAAAGTGACATATCTCCAAAATGCTGCAGTGAAATGGTTTGATATGAGGTGTGTATACAGTATGGGACGTCCCCTATAATAACTGACCATTCTTTTCTTCTACTTATTAGAAATGAGGTTTTTATAGTTGTTTAAAGTAGAATAATGGCATATATCTCCAAAATGCTGCAGTAAAATGGTTTGATATGAGGTGTGTATACAGTATGGGACGTCCCCTATAAGAACTGGCCATTCTTTTCTTCTACTTATTAGAAATGAGGTTTTTATAGTTGTTTAAAGTAGAATAATGGCATGTATCTCCAAAATGCTGCAGTAAAATGGTTTGATATGAGGTGTGTATACAGTATGGGATGTCCATTTTGAGAACTGGCATTTACTTTTTTCTACTTATAAAAAATGGAAACTTTATAGACATCTGAATAGTAAAATGTGATATATCTCCAAAATGCTGCAGTAAAATGGTTTGAAATGAGGTGTGCACACTGTATGGGACATTGAATTCAAGAGAAACTCTCATTTACTGCAAATAAAAACAAGAGGCATTTAGAAAGAGTCGATACTTTATTTTATCTACTTTTTTCACATAATTATGCTGTAAACCTCTACATAAAAAAATGTCTTGAGGTGTTACCTGTAAAAAAAAAAAAAAAAAAAAAAAACATAAGTCAAAGAAATAGCCAACTGTCAAAGAAGACACGAGTGTAAATAAAAAGGATAACAGAGTAACGTACAAAAAATCTCAAAACATGGCATCATACTGTATAATCTTAGACACACATATAGATATACATATAGATAGAAAGATAGAAAGAAAGAGAAACAAACAAACAAACATAAAAGATAGAAAGATAGATAGATAGAGATACATGCATACATAGAAAAAAGAAAGAAAGAAAGAAAGAAAGAAAGAAAGAAAGAAAGAAAGAAAGAAAGAAAGAAAGAAAGAAAAAGATAGATAGATAGAAAGAAAAAAGAAAGAAAGAGATAGATAGATAGATAGATAGATAGAAAGAAAAAAGAAAGAAAGAAAGAAATATAGAAAGAAAGAAAGAAAGAAAAATAGATAGAAAGAAAGAAAAAAGAAAGAAAAAGATAGATAGAAAGAAAAAGATAGATAGATAGAAAGAAAGAAAAAAAGAAAAAAGAAAGAAAGAAAGAAAAAAGAAAGAAAGAAAGAAAAAGATAGATAGAAAACAAGAAAAAAGAAAGAAAAAGATAAAAAGAAAGAAAATGATGATAGATAGATAGATAGATAGATAGAAAAAGATAGTTAGAAAGAAAGAAAGAAAACAGAAAGAAAGAAAGAAAAAGAGATAGAAAGAAAGAAAAAAGAAAGAAAAAGATAGATAGAAAAAAGAAAGAAAGAAAGAAAGAAAGAAAGAAAGAAAGAAAGAAAGAAAGAAAGAAAGAAAGAAAGAAAAAGATAGATAGAAAGAAAGAAAGAAAAAAGAAAGAAAAAGGTAGATAGAAAGAAAGAAAAAAGATAGAAAGAAAGAAAAAAGAAAGAAAAAGATAGATAGAAAAAAGAAAGAAAGAAAGAAAGAAAGAAAGAAAGAAAGAAAGAAAGAAAGAAAGAAAGAAAGAAAGAAAGAAAGAAAGAAAAATATATATAGAAAGAAAAAAGAAAGAAAAAGGTAGATAGAAAGAAAGAAAGGGATAGAAAAAAAGATATAGAAAGAAAGAAAAAGAAAGAAAAAGATAGACAGAAAGAAAGAAAAAAGATAGATAGAAAGAAAGAAAAAAGAAAGAAAAAGATAGATAGATAGATAGATAGAAAGAAAAAGATAGATAGAAAGAAAAAGATAGATAGATAGAAAGAAAAAGATAGATAGATAGATAGATAGATAGATAGATAGATAGATAGATAGATAGATAGATAGATAGATAGATAGATAGATAGATAGATCTGGGCAACTCAAGCGCTCTGACAGCGCGTTCTTTCTCAGCTGTTACAGAGATTACCGTATTTATAGTAATAGGCGCACATGTTTTTTTTTTTTGTTTTTTTTTTGGCGGCTGGCTTGACCGTGTATTTTCAAACTGCGGCTGGCTTGACCGCGGTCTTGTACGACTGTTTAGCTTGCTTGATTCACTGGAGTATTTGACATGTGACTGATTACTTAGAATAAATGTTTTTGGTTTTGAATAAGTGCCATTTAATTGAAACTCATTTTTGCTATTCATTTTTATGTCTATCTTAATTTTTGACATAATGGGAAAATAAGATATCACAATGCTTTTACATATTCAGTATTATTTAGTCACCTCACAGTGTACCTACAGAACATGGTAATAAATAAATAAAAATATAAATCTAAAACAAACAAACGCAATATGGTAAATGCATATGGTGCATCTGTTCACAAAAATACACATTAATTGAATATGCTCAGGGTGAAGCATTCAGCATACAGCATGTGATTTAATCATGTTTCAAGAGGAAAATCAAATGAGCACAACAGAATATCGCACACACACACATAACCTGTTGATGGATACTTCTGTCCTGTTGTCTGAAGCGGTGTAGGAGGGGTGGAGTGATTTCCCACTGAGATCCCAGTGTCAAATACTGCCAAATTCGGGATTATGATGGGCACAGAAGCGTTTCAATGCCACTTTGCTGAGATAGCTACTTACCTTTACTGACGTAAGAGCCAAAACCAGAAAATTTGAGCTCTCGCTTATGTAACAATGTTCAACTAATAAAAAAAGTTATGCTAGAAATCTTTTCACTATATGCCTCATTCCATGGGATGGGTTTGGGATCAATAATTAGTCTTTTAACGTCTATAGATTTGATTTTATTCATTAAATATTGATTTAATATTATATTTTTAATATAACATTTATTTTATTCATTCAACATCATTCTTAAGTAATTTATAATTCTATATGGCAAAATCACATATTTCAAGAGATTAAGAGAGATGTAAGTTAAAAATTTCAGTCTGGACCAATATTTCATGGTTCTCTTACGAGAGTTCTCTCGTACTGCGTTTGAAAAACGCTACGGGAAAAGTCTCTTTTCACGAAACACTGAAGCAAAAATTATCCTTTAATTTTCATATATGTAAAACGCGTTGCGGCAGCAGCAGACAGCTGAAGCAAGACGGCTTGTCCGCTCATTGGCTGCTCTGCGGCAACTGCATAAGCCTATCGAGCGCAGGCTGATGCAACATCAGACCAATGAGGGCGCTTCGCGCCCTCCTCGTCCACTTCCCGCCGAGACGGGCGTGGCTTACCTCTATAAAAGGAGCTCGAGAAGGCTGATTCACTTGATTTTAATCTCTTCAGCGAAGCGCACGCATCGCTGGATCACGAGGAAGCACGCGTCGTCTGATGCAAGCACTTCAGCGGGACGAGCCCTTGAAGCCGCTGGCCAACGCCGCCTTCTACCGCCGTACCTGCTGCGCTTTCCGACGCCATATCCTTTACATTCTTGTTCTTGTGTTTGTGTGTGTGTGTGTGTGTTCGCTTTGCAACACACACCCCTAAAAGAGCTGCGTCTTTTTCAAGATGCCTTCTCATGCAGCGCTCGCGCTCGCTGACGGCGAACGCCTTCACTCCGAGCCATTTGCCTACGGTGACTCTGAGGACTCACCGGGCATCCTTCCGAGGCTGCCCTTCCTGGAAGCGGATGGCGGGATTAGTTTTTCTTTACGTTACAAGAAAAGCTACCCTGCCTCTGCACGCGTCATTCACCGGCGAAGGAGAAAAGAGTGTTCTTAGTCCCACCGTTGGTCGGTCTGACCTCTTTTCTCTCACATTTCTCAGTTCCCTGTTCGGCGACTGGAAATATTATTGCAGCAAGTGAGTCTGTTACACGCTTGCCTGCCAGCAAACGCCGAAGAATACATGTTGACGCCGCTTTCAAAGCCTGTATCCCCCTGTGGCTCAGTGGTGGAATTATAGGTTATCCACGCGGGAGACCGGGGTTCGGATCCCGGTCTAGCGGCATATATTTTTATGCCGCCAATGCTTTGCTCTGTAAGTCCCCTGAAGGCGACTGCAGAGATGCATTTTGCAGCCAGCGAGCGCGTAGTACCCGCTTGCCTGCAACCGAACACCGTTTCTACGGTTCCCGCGCGTCACTGGCGAAAGGAGAATGGAGTGTTTTCAGCCCCGCTGAAACTGGGCGATTTCCACTCTTCTCACATTCTGGCATTTTGCAGGCGTCTGAAAATGCAAATCACTCTGTCTGTTCCCCGAGAGGCAACTGCAGACGTGTTTTTTGCTGGCCACGAGCACGTGGTACATGCCTGCAAGTAAACGCCAGTGCGGATAATACTCGCGCTGACTTTGTCTATGTATCTTCACTGTGGTCCAGTGGTAGATTCTTAGACTTGCGCGCGGGGGATCGGAGGTTCGAACCCCAAGCCGGCCAGCAGAAAATATTTATGCCGCCGAATGCAAATCACTCTGTTTGTTCCCTGAGAGGCAACTGCAGACGTGTTTTTTGCTGCCCACGAGCACGTGGTACATGCCTGCAGGCAAACGCCAGTGCGGATAATACTCGCGCTGACTTTGTCTATGTATCTTCACTGTGGTCCAGTGGTAGATTCTTAGACTTGCGCGCGGGGGATCGGAGGTTCGAACCCCAGGCCGGCCAGCAGAAAATATTTATGCCGCCGAATGCAAATCACTCTGTTTGTTCCCCGAGAGGCAACTGCAGACGTGTTTTTTGCTGCCCACGAGCACGGCCGATGATGCTATATGTGTAGAGAAGATGCCCACTGCTAGTGCCCATCCCTATACACTAGCACAGCCCTTCACACAGGGCCCGCGCTCATATATTCGACTCGGGTCGATCACGCACGCAACATAGTGAACGTGCCCACTGCCTAGTGCCCACAAACACTATGTTCTGCATGCCTTGTGGTTTCTGTAAAGACGAAACCTGTGTGCATTCACTCTGCTCAGACAGACAGTGCACTCATTGCAGTAACTGTGCCCGCTCTCCCGCGCCCACACTTACTCACGGTATTTTCTGGTGTCCCGGCCACGGCCGATGGTGCTATGAATGTAGTGTCGATGCCCACTTCTCAGTGCCCATCCCTACACACAAGCACAGCCCTGCACTTAGGGCTCGCGCAAATAAAATCGACTCAGGTCGATTGCGCTCCCCACATAGTAAAAGTGCCCACTACTCAGTGCCCACGAACACTATGTCTATCAGATCACAGGCTCTCTGTAAAAACGAGACCTATGAGCGCGCGCGCTGCTTACACAGGCAGCGCGCCCAAAGCAGTAAATGTGTCCGCTCCCAGCCCACATCTACTCGCACACATGAGTCCCACGGGACTCGCGCAGCCCTCCCTCACTCAGCCAAGCACTGCTGTAAGGTCGAGGACGAGCGCTCCGCCCGCTGTATTAAGCGCGCCCCCCGCCTCAAATGCCGCAGGCATAACGCCTACGTTTGTGAGCCCCGTAGCACCTCTGTCGCACGGCGAACAGAGCGCGCTCTGTATCCGGCCCTTAGCCAACCATGCAGATGCATGGGCAGCGCTTCCAGGGGTTTCGGACTGGGTCTTAGGCATTATAAAGAGAGGCTTCTCGCTACAGTTTTTTTCGACGCCCTCCGCGCTTCACAGCGCGCGTCGAAACTTCGGTACCGCTGAAAGTAGCACACCTACTTCGCGCCGAAATATCAAAACTGATAAGCAAAGGGGCGATAGAGCTTGTTCCCCGAGCTCAAAGCGAACAGGGGATATACAGCAGATACTTTCTAGTCCCCAAAAAGGACGGCGGTATCAGACCCATTCTGGATCTAAGACGACTGAACAGAGTGTTAGTGAAACGCCGTTTCAAAATGCTCACAACCAGCAAAATTCTCGCGCATGTTCGCCGGGAAGACTGGTTCATGTCGATAGATCTGAAGGACGCGTATTTTCAAATACAGATAGCGTCACATCACAGGCGATTCTTGAGATTCGCCTTCGAGGGTCAGACATACCAGTATACAGTCCTGCCTTTCGGCTTGTCCCTGGCACCTCGTACATTTACGAAATGCATGGACGCAGCGCTCGCTCCTCTCAGACTCAGAGGCATGCGAGTGCTGAACTATTTGGACGACTGGTTGATCCTAGCCCAATCACGATCTCAGCTCATAGAGCACAGAGCCATTTTACTCGATCACCTCGAGAATCTTGGTATCACGGTCAATTGGGCGAAGAGTTCACTGAACCCCAGTCAAACGATTCCGTTTCTGGGTATAGTTCTGGACTCACAGTCTATGACAGCGCGGCTGTCGCCACAGCGCGTGCTGAACATTCAGCGCGCGGCGAAGTCTTTCCGCCGCGGCGCTTTCACCCCGCTCAGGAAATTTCAAAGGATGCTGGGTCTCATGGCCTCAGCATCGTCAGTTCTCCGGCTGGGCTTGCTCCGCATGCGGAGCAAGCCCAGCATGCTCCGCAGCATGCTCCGCATGCGGGTTCCGCGCAGAGCGTGGGTGTCCGGTCATTTACGCCTCAAGGTCGATCAGGACTGTGTCACAGCCCTGGTGCCTTGGATGGCGAACGACTGGTACCAATCAGGTGTAAGCCTGGGGACTTCCTCGAGGGTGAGGATGGTGTCTACGGACGCATCCACCTCGGGATGGGGAGCGCTGCTCGAGGGCAGACCGTTCTTCGGCCCATGGTCGGAACGAGAAAAGTTCCAACACATAAACTGCCTAGAAATGCTGGCAGTGCACAACGCGCTGACGCGTTTTTGTCCCCACATAAAGGACCAACACGTCATAGTCCGTTCGGACAACATGGCAGTGGTGTCCTACATAAATCGCCAGACGGTCTGAATTCCATATCCCTGTACAGGCTGGCGAAACGCCTCCTACTATGGGCTCAGCACAACTTGCGCTCGCTGAGAGCAGTACATGTGCCCGGGCTTCTGAATGTCGGCCTGGACAGACTGTCCAGGAACAACGTTCCTACAGGCGAATGGTCTCTACACCCACAAACAGTCCGGCTGTTGTGGGAGAGATTCGGCAAAGCGGAGGTGGACCTATTCCCACGAAAACGCTCACTGCCCCGCATTCTTTTCAAAGACCGACAGCGCGCTGTCCCAAAGGTGGCCGCGCTGCCCGCTATACGCTTTTCCCCCCGTCTCCCTCCTGCCTCAGGTGTTGGAACGGGTCAGGAAAACAAAATGCCCAGTGCTGCTTGTAGCACCGTTCTGGAAGAACCAGGCATGGTTCCCAGTTCTGATGCAGTCAGCAGACATCGCTCCATGGCCAGTGCCGTTGAGGAGAGATCTCCTCTCGCAGGCCAGGGGCTCGATCTGGCACCCACACCCGGAACTGTGGTCCCTTCATGTGTGGGCGCTCAACGGATACCCGTTGGTCTCGCAGAGGGAGTCATGAATACCATCACGGAGGCTAGAGCGCCGTCGACCAGGCGGCTCTACGCTTCAAAGTGGTCGGTTTTCTCCGGCTGGTGTACAGCTCGGAGCCTTTCACCCCTCGAATGTGAGGTAGCGGAGGTTCTCTCCTTCCTACAAGAGCTGTTGGATAAGGGCAGATCCCCTTCCACGCTCAATGTGTACGTGGCGGCTATTTCAGCGTTCTCCGGTTCAACGCTGGGTCAGTCACTGGGAAGGAATGATTTAGTCATCCGCTTCCTCAGGGGAGCTAGGAGACTGAATCCACCCAGACCTCCTTCAGTCCCTATGTGGGACCTTTCTACGGTCCTGGCGGCCATGAAAGGTGCCCCTTTCGAGCCTATCCAGTCAATCAGCCTCAAACATTTGTCTTTCAAAACAGTGTTTTTGATGGCTCTCGCTTCAGTGAAGCGCATAGGCGATCTGCACGCGCTCTCAGTGAGCCCGACGTGCTTGGAGTTTGGTCCGGATGACTCTAAAGTCATACTCAAACCTAAGCACGGCTATGTGCCGAAATCCCTCAACACGCCTTTTCGGGCTCAGGTTATTTCCCTGGCTGCCCTGCCGGCGTCGAGTGAGGAAGGGGACTCGAGTTTTCTTTGCCCTGTTAGGGCTTTAAGAACTTATATGTCCCGCTCTGCTGCCTTCAGACAGACAGAGCAGCTCTTTGTCTCGTTCAGCGGACGTTCCAAAGGAATGGCTGTTTCGAAACAGAGTCTATCCAGATGGATAGTTGACGCCATAGCGCTGGCTTATACTGCCAAGGGCATTCAATGCCCGTTGGGAGTCAGAGCGCACTCTACGAGAGGCGTTGCCTCCTCGTGGGCTTGGTCCAGCGGGATTTCCTTACAGGATATATGTACGGCGGCAGGCTGGGCCTCTCCGTCTACATTTATCAGGTTTTATAACCTAGAGGTTCCCGCCTTACAGGCTAAGCTTTTGTCGGTGTAATCTATTTACAGGCGCAATGCGCTACCGACTATACTGGGCAGAACTGTGTAAGACCCACGTTTTCCCACATTAGTGCAGGCTCCCTACCCTGGCTATGTGATGTCATACTCGCGTCTGTGGACATGTCTATATAAGGCGGAGGAAACCCCTCCTGTCTTTAGACTCTCCCTGTGAGGTCATGTTAAGCCCGCGGACGCTACAGTATAGGGAATTAAGGCTCCCCCCCTTATTCCCTGACTCTGTGTGAGTCTATCTGGTGATTATGCACTGTATGCCTGAAATAGCTTCCGGTGATCAGTGTTTTTATCCCAGCACGCACGGCGTTTTGCAAGGGGTTCCCGTAGCGTTTTTCAAACGCAGTACGAGAGAACTCTCGTAAGAGAACGTACTCGGTTACTAACGTAACCTCGGTTCTCTCTAGAAGAGGGAACGAGTACTGCGTTCCCTTGCCGTGCGTTTGGTTCACTCTGGTTCGCTTCGGCGATCAAAATCAAGTGAATCAGCCTTCTCGAGCTCCTTTTATAGAGGTAAGCCACGCCCGTCTCGGCGGGAAGTGGACGAGGAGGGCGCGAAGCGCCCTCATTGGTCTGATGTTGCATCAGCCTGCGCTCGATAGGCTTATGCAGTTGCCGCAGAGCAGCCAATGAGCGGACAAGCCGTCTTGCTTCAGCTGTCTGCTGCTGCCGCAACGCGTTTTACATATATGAAAATTAAAGGATAATTTTTGCTTCAGTGTTTCGTGAAAAGAGACTTTTCCCGTAGCGTTTTTCAAACGCAGTACTCGTTCCCTCTTCTAGAGAGAACCGAGGTTACGTTAGTAACCGAGTACGTTCTCTGTACAAGTTTCTGTATAGCAAAAACTACTGGAACTGCAACTATTTAATTTAACTGTGTGAGGATATACAATCGATCCACCTTGTTTTGCAACGTGAAAGTGCTATTTTGTGTGAATGTGCAAGACTTCCAATTCATTTGCCGGTAAATAACCAAGAATTAAGTGCAGTTGTCACGTCTTTTTTATGTATTTGTTCTCTGTTCATGTTTTCATGCTCTTAGTTCATGTTTATTATGTCCTGTCTTATATTTTGAAGTTTATGTTTATTAGTCATAGTCCTGTTTTTTGTTTTTGTCATGTGATTCCCTGCTCCCCTCGTGAACTTGTCATTCGATCTTGTCATGTGTTTCCTTGGTTCACTATGTTGATAAGTACTTAGTAGGTATTCGGGAGCATGCAGAACTCAACAGAACTCAACAGACATCTGTGATTGGCTATAATGCTCAGAATAAAAAAAACTTTGGAAATAGAAAACGTTGTTGCTCTTTACTAGCCTGGATGCCAGCCGAACTTAGCCTCGCCCACAACATTTGGAGGTCAGGAAGTTCGGTCTTGACTTGATCCGTTGTGGAGCAACTATGCTTGAACCAGAGCTGTTTGGACCAATCAAATTGTCAGGGCGGGCTTTATACGATGATGGACAGATGATCAACAGTAACGTAATCATCCACGTCACCAAAGAGCGCTTGGGTTGAATTCGTTTACAACAAAGATGGCTGCCGCTGGAGAATTTAGATGTGTAGATTCCGCCATCATGTCTGTTATAGAAGATATCGACAGCGCATTAATTAATTAATTAATTAATTAAAGAGGAACAAAGAACCGCGATCAAGGCATTTGTCAATCGGAAATATGTTTTTGCCGTCCTTCCTACAGGATTCGGCAAAAGTTTAATTTATCAGCTGGCCCCGATGGTCACTAAGAAGATGGGGCGCAATGAAAACCCTGTGGTCATTGTGGTTTCTCCTTCGGTCGTACTCATGGAGGGCCAAGTGAAAGAAGCAACCGAAATGGGCATCTCGGATGCAACTCGGCGTGCACGACAAGGTGGGCATAACCAGCGGTCGTTGCCAGCTCCTTTTCGGAAGCCCGGAATCCTGGCTGGCATATGTCACTTACTCCTTTGCTCTGATTGGTTGTAGGTCTATCCAATTAAGTGCAGAGGCATTTTCTTTCCTGGTTCGGTTGAAACACGGCCCATAATCACAGCCCAGTGGAGCAGTATCAGACTCATATTCTGACTAACTCTGAGTATGACGACGTCAGGCTAGCTCTTTACAGAATGCACACACAAATACACACTTATTAGCATTTAAAAACAGCTGTCTATCAGTGGGTAGTGAAAAATATAAGCATCGACCAAGCGGCAACCTTCCGGTCTCTCTATTGAATCCAACACTGAGGTGACTTAAACTGCAATTCATCGACTGGCCGCTAGAGACAGGCTCCAAAAGACAGTCAATCCCATGTTAAAACTGGCCCCTTGAGTGACATGTGGATTGCCGCTGTTGGACTAGCCGTTTGTCTGCTGTCTGTTAGCCGTCAAGGTCCCTCAGTTAATCCGGCCTCTTTGCCAATTTTCAGTTATGCATGAGTGGTGCACTCCTCCCACTTTGGGCTTCAGAAATGCTCTTCAGAAACCTACGGGTGACGTCATGCACACTACGGGCCCTATTTTAACGGTCTAAGCGCAGGGAGCAATTGCACTTAGGGTGTGTCCGAATCCACTTTTGCTAGTATAACGACGGGAAAAATGGTTGGCGAGCGCGGTGCATGGTCTAAAAGGATTGTCCCTAGTAATGGGTGTGTTTTGGGCGTAACGTGAAATAAACTAACCCTTTAAAAGCCAGTTGTGGTATCGCCATGGCGGATTCACTATTTACATGGCGGAATTTGCAAGCGAAAAAGACTGAACACGTCTCCAGAGCGCAAATGGATCTGCTCGTGCGCAAAGTTAAAGTGCTCAAGCAGACCATCTACAGGACAAGACGGATTCCACCATATCTTTATGTCCATAATATTGATCTTTTACATTGTAATCCTTTTATTTTTAATATTTGGCTAGTTTGTGTGCTGCTGCGCGTCCCTGTGTGTGTAATAGGCTGAATGTACCACGTTGTGGACCCGCCTATAGGCGCACATTACTAACGCGCTCTTTAAATAAAAAAAAATATTGCGCCATTGACTTTAGACGAGGTTTTTGTTGGTCAAGGGCGCAGTCTGTTTCAGTTGCCACAAAATAGTAACGCACCTGAACACACCTCATTTTCAGACCAGCACGCCCATGGGCGCATAAATAGGCACAAATCCATTTGCTATTTAAACAACGTGGCGCAGGACGTGAAAATGATAACTGCGTCGGGCTGAAACCAGCAAACAACACTTGCGTTGCACTTGGCACTGCATTGCGCTGGGTGTATGATAGGGCCCTACGTCTATTGTTTCCAGTCTATGGTATCCACTAGTATCAAAGTACCAGTGTTGGTACTACTTTTGTCTGAAAATGTCTTTACGTATTTTCAGTATATAGTTAGTTTCTATATATTTAGGGGCGTTTAAACGGCACTGTTTTCAGTTATTTTTATGCATTTTTGGGGCTCTGAAAATGCAAACTTTTAAAAACGGAATTCAAATTATCATTTCCATGTAAACTACAAAAATGTGAATTTGTGAAAACAGTGACGTCATGCATATGCATATTACAAGTTCAGTCTACAGGCACGTAGTGTTTTTTTACAAAGTTACGTCACCACCTACTGGCCTGGCATGGATGATATAGCGTTTTTAGTCGTTTTCATGGATCTGTGTGAAAGGGGATCATTTTGACGACGTGGTTGTCTGTACGCGAAACACAGAGGAAAAACTTTTCCGATTTTAGTACATCGTTGTCTTGAATGTACTGAAAGACCTTAACTGAACAACTTTTTTGAGAGCTCATGCTTTGAATCAGCGAGTCACATCGTAGGTTGATTCCAGGTTGCTGTAATTCTGGAGTGTTAATCAATTAAATGGCCCTTTAGAAATGCTACAGTAACCCTTCATCCGCTCAGGTCTCTACATGACTCCATTAACTGTTGATTACTGTCTTACTTCAATATGCCAGAGAGTATTTTCGACCTGATAAGTCACAGATGGACAGTGCTACTTGTTCTGTATACTCTGTATAAGCAATATTACAAGAACAAAAGTGATTTTATACAACAGTTCTATTAACAAAAAGTTGATGTGGCCAATCAGACAACTTACTGTTTTGTAATTAAAATAAACATTTCGATCAGAGCATTGCTCCACCAAAAATCAATGTTTTCGCTCTTACACGGCTCTTGCTTTCCATCCCAGGAGGTTAAGCTTGCAAGGTTACCACAATGAGACGCCAGCAAAACCACAATCCATGACTCCAGATGTGAACAGAACCGTGAAATAACCTTAAATGCCAGAAACAACCTTGTGGCAGTCATGTATAATTATGAATAATTGCCTTAAGCATTCACCCGCACACACTGACACAAAAAGCAGACAAATTATCATAATTATAATCATTCACCCGCACACACAGACACATAAAGCAGAGTTATCAATGGATGTTATTAAATGACCTTTGGTCACCTATAGTGTCATAGTTTTATTTGTAGTTTGCTATTGCTTTGTCCATCTGTAGCACGTGAACCATATTTCTGCATGATTGGAAGTCAGTAGACCTGACATACAATGACGACCCTTATCCCCACTCGTGACTGAGAGACCCTGTGTGATGGCTAGGACACACTACCAACTGATGCAACAGAGGAGAGACAGAGAAGGAAAAGGAAATGCCTGTAGCATTTATTATAGTCCAGATTACATTACTGTCTCGCAAAAGCTGTTAAAGTTGTTCAGCTCCAAGCACTCACAGGAAAAAATTACCTGGTGTTAATGATAACGTACTGTACTACATAATGATATTCATTCAGCCTTTTTTTAGCCACGACAGCCAAAAGCCTCAGTTGCTCAGTATATACAGTACTCTTATATACTGCATATCAATGTAAATCATCATTCGCAAACCATACAGTCTGCTTAATGATCTTCAATGAGAACATTTTTTGGACTTGATTTTATCCACCATGAACTGATTAAGGAAAAGAGGAACATTTTTGGTAAAATATTTGAAGAACATTGTAATAAATGTGAAAGTAAATACGATCCGTTTTGATGTTGTGTTGACTTTTAAAAATGTATTAACATGATAAAGCCTACTGTATCATATTTGAAATGCAAATGTAATTATTTTTTGTAGGCCTACAACTTTTTTTAACAAAATGATCAAAACTTTGCTAATAAACCTGTTGTACACAATCTACTACATGACTATGTTGTCTGATTGATAGTTTGTACTTTTAGTATAAGCCTTTACTGGACTAAAACAACTTTGGTTTACTTGATTATGCATAAATCACTTTTTAGATACATTATGTATCAAATCCATCAATCTTTCTAGGAACATTTATTTGTATCTCTGAATCATCATTGTATTGCATTCCATTATACAGTTCTTGCCCCCTACAATGGAAACTCTGATTATAAAACTAAGCATTTAAATGTCATCTTAATAAGACATATTATTGGGAGTCATAGAGTAACAACGTATGTGCATTTTATGTAAGTTATACTGTTATAAAGATCTCACTGATTTACATTAGAAGCTATCAAAATCTTATTATTTGGCCATATGAATGTCAGAAACTGCACCAATTTGCATACTTTTGCTCAGTTTGGGCTTCTGAGTTACGTCCTCCTCGGGTATGAGATCCAAATTCTCACCATATCTTATTATATCAGACAGGCCATAAAAACAATAAATAAATAATATATATTTTTGTCTAGAGTTTAAATAAACGGTTACATTTAAAAAGAATCCCACATAAAATGTTCCCTTCAAAGGCAATTAATGTCTGTCGGTGGTAAAGTGGCAAACTCTTTCCGTGTACACTCAGTCATGCCAACTTAAAGTGGACTATTGCCACAATTAATTAGTTCCATAATCCACTTTATAAATATCATGAGCTGTATGTGTGAAACATTTGAGGAAATCCCGAGAGTGCTGCAGGGGGAGTGTGAAAAAAAAAAAGCCCTGTCAAAAAGTCTCCAGAGTAAATGTAAACCTAGCAAAACATGACCAATGGCCTCCAAATGAATTCACATTTCATTTAATAAAGCAGTAGCAGTTTGTGCTTCCACCCACCCATCTGCTAGCGGTACCGGTGCCTCGTCCTCAGGGCTTTAAGAGGGACCGGGCCGGTCCACTATCACCATTAACATGACACTGACGCTATCTGACCACAGAACAACAATTCTGTTCAGGGTTTTCAGAAAAGAAATGGTGACTAAAGCAGACACATTTCAGATGTCTTGTTAAAGGTATGACTGGAGGCCATTTAAACATGAGAGACATAAAATGATGACAGATGTGTTATTACAGCCTAAAGAGAAGTTCAGCTTTGCATCACATGAATACATTATATTTTAAAATAGATTCAAATAGAAAACAGATATTTTCAATTCCAATAATATTTCACAATATTACTGTATTTTTGATCAAATAAATGCAGCCTTGGTGAACATAAGAGACTTTTTTTAAACTTATAATAATCAGACTTATATAATCAATTATATTATGTCATTGGTTGAACTACTCCTGTAAGTTAATATAAACAACAACAAAAAAACTGTATTACTCCTCTCCTCATGCAGATTTTGAAACTACGATTTTATCCTAATCATGAATGGATTGGTAACACAGATTTGTGTCATCCTTTATAGTAAAAAACTGGTCTTGGCACATTTATGTGAAAACAGCTTATCAGGAGACATCAAAATTGAATTGCATTATCGCACCCTCATGTTGAGAGTCTATCACCAGAACATCCACTTTTTGATATAAAACACTCACAACATTCATTTTCTGAGACACATGGATCAGGAGATGTTCTGATGTCTAAGGGAATAAGTAACCTGCTGTTAAAGAAAGATGAGAACTGTGCAGAAAGACCAAAAGCAAGTCTGGACTGTATTAAATCACAACCTTCATTTATTACTCTAGAAGTTTGGTGTCTGTTTTATTCTATTACTGTAGTTTGGATTTAGTTCAAATCACACTACCAATAGGGGTAGTAGTTCAAAGTAGATGAAAAACAAAAAGACAACTCAGATGTCTCAAAGGAAAGATGTCCTATTTAAGTCAGTCTGACTGTTTCTGTCACACCTCCCGTGATCAGAAACATATCATACCATGGATTAAAATAAAACACATGGGTTGTTTCTAATTTTAGGGTTTGTTATGTTTGAATAAATCATGCTTGTCAATTCGCAAACAGACAATAACATACCGTTACAAAGCCTGTTTTTTTTTTTTAATTTACTTGTATGTTTCAGTATTGTTCACTTCAGCACAAAGTTTCAGCTAATTGAATGTGCATTTCCCCCAATCACTGTGAGAGATCACTGCAGGACTCTGCATTAGGGCAAGATCTCTTGTATGTGTCAATTCCAAAGCAACAAAAGTAGGTTAACTACTGGAGATAAATGTGATAAATGCCCTTTTCCCAATTGTTTGAAAAGGAAACTGTTCAAATGAGTGGCACTGGCCCATTTAAACGCAGACCAAACTTGGACATATTCTGAAGTTTTGGTGCTACTCTATCTAAAATAGTGTATGACCCATTTACTGACACAAAAGAAGAGTAAATGTCTGTCTATATGTTGCCATTGTCATTTAGGGCATCTTTTTTTGTGTGTCATAGTGGAAGAAATATCTGGATCAGATTTTCTATATGGTTTATTGGACTTCTTGGTGCACGTAAATCTTTGCATTCTGGTTTTTTTATATATATATATATATATATATTTTATTGCTAGGATTGATGGATCATAACACATTTCAGACTCAAACTGGGGTTGCCAGTATTTTTGTCTGGTCAACCCATAGACTGTAAAAAAAGATGGACGACGCCCCTTCGCTCTCTTCCATTGATGAGAACTGAAGCCGCCAGAGTCCCGATATGGCGCTGACATATTGGAACTTGAGTCTGCGCAGTAGCGATCTCGGGACCAGACCTGCGCAGTAGTGAGCAGGAAGTAAAGCCGCGAAATCAACGCTCCGCCCTCACTCTCGCAGAATGCACTTAGGGAGAGTGGATTCTGCACACTTTTTTAAAAATTGATTGCAGTACGACAAGAGGCTTGTTAAAATAAAGTAAATACAATCTCCTCAGTCCTCCGAAGATCCCGAAAAAAATGTCCGTTGGTGCTTCAGTGACTACTTCGCTCGGAGAACCTGTCAATCACAGCTGTCAATCATGACGTTACACCACCGCATCACGTAACTAACTAAAAACCAACTTATTTTTGAAACAGACATTTGAACTTACATCAGCATGATAAAAACGACAGCAAATGAAAGAAACCACCTTTGGAAAAAAGATATTTGAAGTGTAATTTAATTGTTTAGTTGGTCTCACGTCCCATTGAATAACACGGGGAGGCGGGACTTATGACCTATACTAGGACCAGTCACCGGGGGGCGATCGAGACGTTTTGGCTTCACTTTTCAGGGCTTGTGCGGCACGCTTGGGTCGACCACAACATTCTGAAGTCTACACTCTTTCTCTATGCTTTCTTAATTTCAACTTAAATCAAACATACATTGGTACATACATTTGACCTACTGGTATGATTATTAAAAAGTTTCAGGTTGGTATGATTTTTCAATGTTTTTCAAAAGAAATCTGCTTTGCTCACCAAGGCTGCATTTATTTGATCAAAAATACTGAAAAACTAATATTGTGAAGTATTACAATTCAAAACAACAGTTTTCAGTTGTTTTAAATTGCAATTTATATTGTAATATATTTTAAAAAGTAATTTATTATGTAATTTAAAATTTATTATGTTTCCTTGTGTTTTTGTTCATTTTCCTGTGTTTCCTGTTTTTACTTTCAGTTTAGTTCTCGTCTCCCTGTTTACTAATTCTTCTTAACCAGGTTACTGTTCACTTTCGGTTATTGTCTGTGTTATAGTTTTGTGTGCGTTGTGGATTCTCCATGCATCTTGGGCTCGTGTATATGAAAGTATCTACCTGAGTCATTCCAGTTTGGATTGCACCTAGTCTCGTGCAGCCAGACCTTCAGACTGACGACAGAAGGTCTGGACTCATCGCAGCTTTCATTGACCAAGAACCGCCCAAGAAGATGCCAGACCGACATGTAAAGCAACCAATCGCAGTTCGCTTTGTTCCACATCATGTTTAGGGGCGTGAAAATGTAAAGTCGATGTCCCTACAATAACAGACTGGTGTGCATATAATAACTTATTAATTCAAGAACGTTGTGCAAGTTTACTGCAACAATAAAGCCGTGAATTTCTCTTACTTTTGAAAACCCGGTGCTCATTGTCACAGTTGTAAACACTATGGGCCCTATCTTGCACCCAGCGCAATTGACTTTGTACACCGACGCACATCAGACTTTAAAGCGGTAAATTAGGGAATGAACTTGCGCTCCCGGGGGCGGTTCAGCAAAAAGAGAAGGCGTGTTCCGGCAAAAAACGTTCCTGGTGCTATTTTGCAGTTCCAGAAAACAATTCCACCACAGACTAGGAAAAACCTAGTCTAAAGTCAGTGGTGTTAACCTAGTCGAGTTTTCAGTGGCGCGTTCAGATGCTATTTTTAGGGCGCATGCTTGGCCATAATGTAGCGTGTGCACAACGTGCATACACTTTGCTTCTCTCATCTACACAGACGCAGCAGTTGCCATTTTTGCAAACCATACATAATTACAAGGAAATATATTACCACACAAGGGAAATCATTGACCCAAATTATTATACGCCTGTTTAATTGAAGCTAATTTGGGTGGGTTTCTCCCATCCCCATACAATGTCACTTCTCTGTCTTTTACGGCCCTGACGAGAACATCGGTCTCCTCGGCTGTGAAACTCTCCTGCCGTGCGCCTGGCAAATCCGCCGTTATAATAGCAATCCACCATGGAACAAGCGCACCTGCTTTTAAAGGGAATGTGATATGACGCTCTGATTGGTTTATTTCACGTTACGCCCAAACCACACCTATGAGTAATATAGCTACTTCAGACAAACCCATTTTAGATTTGCGTCGGGCGCAAGAGTCATTTATCCCGCCGGTATAATAGCAACAGCGCCTGAGATCCGCCCACAAAGTTACTTGCGTTTCGCGCTTGATACTTGCGTTTCAGATCGTTAAATTAGGGCCCTATGGCTTTCTTCTTCCATGAGGGGGCTTGGCTTCACGACGGCTTTGTTTCCAGATGGAACGTTGAATAACGCAACACACACGTCTCTCGGAAATCCTGTAGAATTCAACCAAATTACGGCTTTGAAACTCCTGAAGTGTTTCCCATTTCGTGTGCCACTTTTAATCATTTTAAAATATCCTTGCTGAATAGAAGTATTCATTTTAACAGTAGTCTATCATTGCAATCTGCAGCAGTATAATACTTTAATACTATAATACTTTTTCTGTTTTTTTTATTTATTTTTTATTTATCAGTGCAAATACATTGCAAATGCAAGCACACCAAAAGGTTTTGTCAAGGCACAAAAATACATTTGTCATTTTGTTTTTATCAGAGTTGCGTTTCCATTCGCCTTTCATCCAGGTTCAGTAGCCCAAGTCTCTTTCTTCTCCCATAAATGCACTAGACAGCTGAGACAGATGCCAAACAACAGAAGGCGCTTTCTTCTCTGACATGAAAATGCATCTGTGACATTGTGTACCTGTGGACCACGAGATCAATTAAACCTTCTGCTGGCAGAGGTAGAAAATGTAAGACCCCCTCAGTGCCCCGTTTTAACGGAATATTCAAGCACGGGAATATTCAAGCAAGATACTTTGTCTTCCGAAATTCAAGCGTTCAAGCAGAGGCATTCGCATGTGCCCTATTCCATTCTCTAATGCTATTCTGTACTGGAATCGCTGCTGCACAGGGAGACCCTGTCTGCAAAAGGGCTGGAAAATTAGCATAATTTCTAAACAGCGGTACCCTGGCCTTAATTACTGAAGGGTTTAATCAGCCATAATAATGAGGCCATGCTTTAAGCAGGTGAAAGACACTTTTACACCTGAAACAGCATGTGTCATGGGAGAAACAGGACACTGTTATGTCCTTGTCACTTTCGATAGGAACTTTAAAAATTACAACAGGCAGTCGCACTGTTGATACACAATTTTACCTCGGTTTCTAGGTTAATACTCAAGCGTCTGAAGCAAAAAATAGCATTGCTTTAGGACAAAACCTTTTTTATGCATTAAAAATGAGAATATATGTGCAGACGCTCCATTTCTCATGTCATTTGTTGCCCGCAAATTGAGTCGCGCCAGCTAATTCCTTCCTGAAAGGCTTTTTCGTCTCAAAGTTTTGGGGCGGGAGATAAGCCGTTATTGACCACCTCCTCAGAAAAGGATGGTTTGTGTAAGGGTTGTGTCAGCGGCGGGAGTCTGTCTGTTCTGAGGCCACACTCGGCATGTCAATACTTTAATCCCCGCATAGCTTCTCTGTCTATCTTGCTTTTGTTACCAAGCAAAAAAGAGCCACTGCTCTCTCCTTTCAGTAAAGATTTGATTGATGGGCTCTTCCTCCAGGAAATATGGCCTATTAATTAATGAATCAAATCATTTAGATTCATTAAATCATTCCGATTCAAGTACTTAAGCAAACTTTTAAAAAGAGTACTTATGGAAATAATATACTTAAGTTTGAACTCTTCAAACTTTTTTATCAGCATCAATGGTTCTATGAAGAACCTTTAACATCCATGGAACCTTTCCATTCCACAAAAGGTTCTTTATATTGGGAAAAAGGTTCTTTAGATTTTTAAAATGTTTTTTACACTAAGAAAAAAAAAAAAAGATATTTTAAGAACTGTTCACTGAAAGGTGTTTTGGGGGAGCCCAAAATGGTTCTTCGATGGCGTCGCTGTAAAAAGCTTTCTTATAAACCTTTATTTTAAAGGGTGAATGTAAAGTTTTTGGGCACTTTTTAAAAAATCTATATATTTTAGGATTTGAAGTACACTAAATGCATTCAATTCAAGTGCACTTCTTTTTCACAAGCACATAATGAAATACTTTGTCTTACGATTTTTTGTTCAAACTCAAGAGACTTTTTATCCTAAACATTTATCTCAGTTGTGGTCTGAAGTGTTTACTGGAATTAAAGTCACCATGAAATCAATATGGACAATATCCTTGTGAATTTTAATCAAAATATATTCCACTCCCTCTTGCAGTGACATCTCTTCTCTGATGATGCGTTTACTGGCGTGAGGGCGGGACAACCTGTCACTCACATGACATCACTGCAAGAGCAAACCACAACCATCCAATCAGTTCCCCATAGACACAATCAAGTCCTAGCCTACATTTTTTTCTTGTTTGAGAAGCCATTTCACTGGGATATATATCTCTTTTGAGAACAAAAGACTGTTGCAACTTCCGTTTGATGCCGACTTTAGAAGCTATCCAGATGGTGTAGTTTATGCATCTAACAGCAGGAGTCAATACTATCTCATAAATTCTTACAAAATTGCCACCTCATAAAATACTTAAAATTTCTCATGAGTTTAGGTTGGTAGAAGCTAACGATACTATGCTAACCATGCCAAACATTCACTCCATCTGAAATCGCATACTGTATAGTAGGAACTACATTTGGTTTGAAACTTAATCCTGACTGTTAAAAAACTCTATATAGTATGAATGTGTGAATAAAAATTTGGACGTACTACATCCATCATGTTGTTATTATCATGTGACCTACCAGCGTCAGTTGCGTCGCTTCACGACCATTCACATATCCTCTCCCATGGCCTCATGGGATAGTAAAGTGTCCATCGAATGCACATTTCAGTCAGCGAGTGTACTTTTCACCAATACTTTGAATTTGGACATAATACTTGGCTCACATACTGTTTTTCGCCTACTATATAGTATGGAAGTAGGCATATTCAAACGCAGGAAATTACTTATTTAAATGAGTTAAAGGAGACGGATAATTTCCTATTAAAGGTCAGTGAGGTCTTTCTTCATAAAATGGCCAGGAGCACATTAGACAATAATTAAAGGCCTTTGTTTCTGTGGATAAAGGGCACATACTCCTACAGCGAAGCAGCTGACAGTCATGTTAATGGTTATTATTGAAGATGAGCTGATTAACTATCATTTGGGAGAAGTCATGATTGAAACTGTGCTTTTGTAAACTTACGGTGATCACAGCTGGCTACAGCAAAGCCTTCAGAAAAATCCAGATTAGTACTGATTCTCTGTTCAGCACATCAATGATGCAGATCTAAACCCTCACACCATCTCGGTTGTTTTCCCAAAAGAACAATTCTGGCAAGGCTTTCTGAATACCTCCAAAATTCAGATGCCCTCATCCTTATCAGATGTACATGTGAAGAGAAGAGAAGTGCCATCTGAAATTTCCTTCTAGAATGATCATTTTTATCAAGCTTGAATATTTAAGTTCAGTAATTTCACTTAAATGACAATTCATAGGTAATTTTCATTGCCATTTAAGTGCAATTACTGAACTTAAATATACAAGCTTGATAAAAAATGATTATTCTAGAAGAAAATTTCAGATGGTACCTAGAGGCTTTTGGATCTGAACTCTTCAATTGTCCTATTTCAAGAACATTTAAAGTAATACATTACAAGCTAATTTGGGTGGGTTTCCCCCAATGTCACTTCTCGTCTTTTACGGCCCTGACGAGAACGTCGGTCTCCTCGGCTGTGAACCGTTCCTGCCGTGCGCCTGGCAAATCCGCCGTTATAATAGCCATCCGCCATGGAACAAGCGCGCCTGCTCTTAAAGGGAATGTGAAATGATGCTCTGATTGGTTTATTGCACATCTTGCCCAAACCACACCTATGAGTGAGTAATGTATACTTCAGACCAACCCATTTTAGATTTGCGTCGGGCGCAAGAGTCATTTATCCCGCTGGTAATAGCAACAGCGCCCGAGATCCGCCCACAAAGTTACTTGCGTTTCGCGTTTGATACTTGCGTTTCAGATCGTTAAAATAGGGCCCTAAAAGTCATACAGGTTGGAACGACGTGAGGGAGAGTAAATGATGACAGAATCTTCTTTTTTGGGTCTAAGAGGGTGATCTTGGCCAGAATCAGCTAGCTCTATATTACCTGGAGAAAGCTATTTGTTAGCGCTCTCATTCATCTCGATCAAGTCAATGCCACAGTGACTGTTCTGGTCTCTGTGACATCCAAGGCAGCACACAGTGTCCATTTCACACTTTTAAGAGCCTTTAAAAAAAAGATACTGCCAGAATGTACAGCTTATTTTCAATAAGGAAGCTAACAGAGCCATGCTAACAAGCTAAATCTTTACCCCTTGGCCAGATACAATATATTTATCCTTATATTCAAATGACACATTCTGTGCCTAATAGCCCAAATCGGAATGTTATGCCTCATCTTCATTGTAGGATAATGCACATCTTCCCAGATGACAAAATATTCTTTGTTTGTCTAATATCATGTTATCATGTATAACCTGCATCAGTACAGCTAACACTTTCAATTCCTTAACTCAAAAATACACAGAATGTATAGAGAAGAGACATTTATTGTAAATAATTTTTATGATGTGAATGGTACAACAGTGCTTAAACTTTCAACTTCCACATAGAAATGTTACACAGAATACTTTGTTTGAAAAATGTACCTTAGTGTATTTAATGTGATCCACGGGCAGTAGGATGTGACAAAGTTGTCTCTGTTTCCCAGATACTTTGTGCATTGCCAATACAGAGAACATAGAACAGTATTATAATGGACTGAATCCTATATTGATACATTTTTTTAATAAACCTGGATCACAAAATAACGCTTCAATAAATGACACTCAGGTTTCTCAGTATAATTTGAGCTTGTGCAGGTATTAGTTTGGCGGGTATCATTTTAACCCTCAATGATTCATCTATGTGATTCACAATATAAACCACTGAACTGGACAACTTGGTCTGATCAGCAACTATGCTACTACTTACAAATATAAAGTTATTGTGTAACTATTCCGGCGTTATGTGAAGAATATGACAATATCATATCATAAAAGATTAGCATTCCACTGGCTTAGCTATTCCCAGAATAAATAACAAATAATTCAATTAATAAAACAGTGGGTTTCTACTTGTCAAAAGTATTTGAGGTATTACTTTTAATCGCATTTGTGTGTTGAAAATGAACATGTTACAGATACAAATACACAAAATAACATCAATATCAACTGCAGTGGGAGTTTTTTAGACATTAATAAAGGGCAAATCATTTTATAACATCTGCCTGTACATTTCAATGTGTTTTCAGTGAGGGTCAGAATGCATTCACTCAACATCTAACCTTCATGATCACAGCATTAAAGTTGTTCTGCTAATATTCAGCCCTTTTGTGATGTATAATGTACAGATGACTGTTCAATACTGCATCTGTTATGTACTAGTTCATCATGTCTCTATCTAAAATGACCTTGTGCTGATGGCAAATGATAAAAACATCTAGGACATGTGTTCTTTCTATGCATTCATCTGAGGCCAACCCCAATCCTCCATAAAACTGATAAAAGCAAACAAATGTATGAATTGAAACACAAAAACAGGACCTATAGTGTCTGTTAATGAACAGCAAGACACAATGAGAGGTGGAAACAGCAATCAGTGATTAGACTACCCCCTATGTAGTCTCTAAGTAACATGCGGTTTCATACATTTCAACACGCTGAAAGCTGAATACACTAAACAGTTGTGGCAGCATTTTTTTTAACTACATGTCAACTTACTCTACTAGCCTGAACCATAACAGCTAGCCCTAACCCAATAGTCTGCTAATACTCTAATGAGAGTTAGTTGACATGTAGTTGCAAAGTTACTTATAGTTAGTACTGGATCATCGAAATAAAGTGTTACCGTCTGCTGTATTCTATATTGTGCAAAATTGTGTTTGCCACTAGTATCTTGGTCATATATTAGCATAACTCCTTAACTTGGGTGCTAAAACAATGCTATTAGATTAATCAGCGGGTGCAATAAATTCTTAGTAAATTATCTCCCGACTGCCAACCTAGATTATTTCACACATGCCTGATTTCTATATCCCGATTTCATATGTTAGATTGTGCATCCAGACTGCAAGAATCCAGCTGTGAAGGTCTTTTTAGCTACATGGCGGATCTTGACATTATCTGTGCTAATCAATTTCTGCAGTGTTCAGAGATTTCAATGGAAAAGATATTCACTACGTGATTTAATTCCAAGAAATGTGCCCCCCCCCGGTGAGTGATCCTGTAGTGCGATCTGAGTCATGAGGTGACCTGCAGTGAAACACTCAGGTTCAATAGATGTTGAGTGGACTCAGAGACTGACAGACCAGCGGCAATTACGGGAATATACTTAAGTACTGGTTTGTCACAAGCTGTTTGGCAGTGACGCACATAGACAGTATTCAATGGTGTGGAGAAGAAAAGCGGTTAAACTGGAGGAAGGGCTTGTATTATTTGCTGGAGTGTTTTTCTTTTAGAGGGAATTCTTAGGAAAGCAGAGGCCAAAATTTGACATAACACTGATATTGCTACAATTTTTATTTCTCCTCATAAATAATCAGCCCAAAATGTACATACCATTTCCATTTACATGGAATCAAACTCTTTTATCTGCTGATCTTAAAATGTTTTATTAATATGTGGCTTGGGTGGTCGCACTAGATTTAAGAATTATTTCAGACCTGCAATGCACAAATAGTGCAATGCACTTTTTGAATAAATTAAAAACGAATATAATCATTTTTAACATTTTAAACTGTTAATTTAAATTTTGTTATTTAACATAAAAAAACAAAGGAGGTTTTTGTTGCTGACTTGCTGCTACAGTGCTCCAATATTGTACAAATGATTCATTAATTGGTGTTATGCTTTGATGATATTTAAATGTGCTGTAAATGACTTTTTTGAATATCACACATACAGAGTTGCTATTAGCTGACAGATATCACAATGTAGCATGTTAATATGATTTTTTTTTACAGGTGTTACATTGTGCTGTGTTTTAAGGTAGAAGGAAATGTCTGTAAATTTAACAGAAAAAGGCAACATACAATGTAGACTCTGTTAGTCATTTTGCTTGATGATATATTGAATGAATTTTTTAATAGCATTAAGAAAAATTAACCACAATTTTGTTAACCCATATGTGTTGTTAACTTTGATAGTCGTAATAATAATACATAAAAAACGCAAGTCCTGCAAACCATGCACACAGCTTAACTTAAAGTTGAATTTAGATCCTCTAATAGTCAAACATCACTATATGAATTTGCAGGCTAGAAAGAGTTCACCAAACTTAAAAACAGCATAATGCGAACACAAAATCTAGTGTTACCACCCCTTAAGTTTACTAACTGTAAATACTGAGAATGAGTTTTCTACTTGCGAAATTAGAGAATGTGACACTGCAGAAAGCTGTGCTACTAGATATGTAAATGTCTTTTTATTTTCAATATGAGTTAGCCTGCTAATTTCCCAGCTCAATTAGGGTAAGAGTAAATGACGTAGGTCAACAACATTTCAAGTGCACTGAGATAAAGCCACTTGTTTCAGAGCAATTAAAGTTTATGTGACCCACTTTATTCACAACCAGATACAGGGTACTTGGGATTATTTGGATGTAGGTGACAAAACACTAAGTTTTCGAAATTGAACGCAGCCTTTTGCCCTTATGCTAATTGAAATGGTTCACATTATGATGCTAAAAACAAAAGAAACTACTGAATCAGTTTTCAATACCAAAACTACTGGGAATCCAACAATGGCAGTGTTTTGACAATCTTGTTCGGTATCATAATTAACCATTCATTTTTATCATATCTAACATTGAAAGATAATGAATGTCTATCATTAACCCTACAACACTTCCTTTTTCTACAGTCTACAGTTGCACTAAAAGATTGGGTACAGTGTGTGAACACATCAGAGGAAAAATGGCGGAACAGAAAGGAGAAATGTGTATTTCAGAACACTGACAATCAACATTTTCTACTGAATATGACAGCCGTAAACAATAGATTTGTTTATATTTTATGCATCTTTGTTTTTGAAGAAACACCATGTGCTTGCTGAAAAGCACAAGAGCTCTTAGATAATGAGTTCTTCTTTTGGAAAGGCACAAGCCCAGTGTTTTGTCAGGATATAGCGTGTTGCATTGCTACAGGATGCTTTTGGTGCACACGCTCTGGAAAGTCTCGATAGTTGAGATGAGAAGAACTAGAGACACGATTGTCCTTACATCGACCTTAATCTTCCAAACTGATGTTCTGTTATCCGAGGAAGCTTTTGACATTATACGTCCTTGGTAACATTCTGTTATGTACAAGATTCTGAGAAAAACAATGTGTGTTTAGGACTAGAGCGACTTTCTCACAAGCTTGTTGCGAATCATGACGGTGGCCCCATCTAGAACGTTTGACTGCATTGATTGTTTCGTGTTTGAACATGTCCTCATCATATTGACGGATGGCCTTGTGACAAACTCATCACTACAAGTCAGATTATCCATTTGCATTGTGACGGAATGGACACAGAAAGAGTTCATTTGAGTAATGTTATGCTTTCCCTTTCAAATGAGGCTGAAGTCCAATGCATACCTTTTCCATGCACAACCGCTCAAAGACAAACAGCACACATACAGCCATGCAGATCTCAAGCCAGACCGTTCGGTCAATCCTTCCAGCAGGACGGACTCCTAATCCACACTTCTTCCTCTGTCAGGCTTCCTTTTGTTATCCTCGCTCCACGCATCCACTCAAGGCCTGGGCTCGATAAACCCGCTGTTGCGGCCCCGTTCACACGGTCACCTCAGTCTTGCTGTTGGTGACAAAGTACGGATGTGGAGGCAGGTAGTGCTGGCTCTGGGCGGACGTCAACTCGTTCACTTGCTCCACGGTGGCGCTGTGCCTCTTGGGGCCGTACGTCTGCCGGCGGCCCAGCGTTTCTGTCCCCTCCCAGCTCTTCAGCATGCCGGGGTTGGCGATGGTGTTCGAGCCAAAAGCCAGCGGGTGGGAACTGTGGACCTTGGTGCTTTTGGACTTGTGTCCGTTCTGCTTTTGGCAGGGCAGCTCTGGGCTGTAAGGGTTGGTGGGCTCCTGCTCCAGACTCACCGAGTGCATGGGAAGAGCGCCTTTCACTGCCAGGTCGGCTAAGTGCCGTCTGTTAGTGTAGAAGTTTTCATTCGCTTTTTCAGCTGGAAAAGAGAGATAGAGAGAGCAAAAGCGAGGAAAATTCAACAACACTTCATTAGTCAGATGCAAAAAGAAACAACAACCTGATTGCTGTTTTGCTCCCCACCAGAGAATTACACATTTAATAGATCAAGGGCAATCACTTGTTTTTCCCAATATGAGCCATTTTTCGAAGAAAATAATTGACCCGATCGTTTCCTTCTACAAACAACAAATAGAACCGGATGTTTTTGCAGAGGTATAGTGACATTCTGCCATTATTTACTCACCTCCATGTCATTCTGAACCTGTTTTTTTTCCTCATTTTTTTTTGAACAGCTTCACATATCTCTTTTTCCTACAACATTTTCAAATAACCAAACATGTACACATACACCCAAAGGTTTGGGGTCAGTACGAAAAAAAAATAATAAAAAAAAATGACTTGCTTTTATAGTTTTATTTAGAATCCTGATTTTTTTGGGAATAATTCAGCTCTGCCATCACAGAAATATATACAATTTTTAATATATTGAACTATTTTAAACTGTAATAATATTTCACAATATTAGTTTTAATGTATTTTTGATCAAATAAATGCAGCCTTGGTGAGCAGAGGAGACAACATTTCAACAGTAGTGTACATTTTGGTTTTATCATCATACAAACCTATCATATGGCAGCAGAAGACGAGACAATAGAGTATAAGTCTTATGTTTTTGGAATGTCGTGAAGGTGAGTAAATAATGCCAACATACTCAGTTCTTTTTGCACTATTAAAAACTTGGGTTTGTTTACAAAAATAACTTGTAAAATGCAAATAGCTAAGAGTGCCTCAAATATTTATAAGAGCAGTTAATGTTCCATTGTGAATGGCAACCAAAATAGTTAGTGTGCAACATGCTAATGCTTTTCTTTTCGCCTAAGGTTTCTATTTGTTACAAGTAAATGTTTTTCTTTGAATGCAAATTAGCCTGGATTGCTTCCATCCTCAAATGGAAACATGCAGCTTTTTGCTCTTCCAGAAGATGGTTTGGGGTTTTATTTGTCTGTTGAAACCACTTTTTTTTTTTTTTTTACCTGTAGTTATTTTGCACTTAAAAAAAATATCACAGTCACTTTGCTGCTATTACTGTAAATGTTATTTATGGACAATAATGTTTACAGCCATATCAACACTGACATTAAAACGGCAACCAACAGTTTCCTTAGAAAAAAAGGTGTTATAAATTGTGTTTTCTGCAAACACAGTAGTCCACATTTGAATTGGATCAAAAAAGTTCATCAAAGTTGTCCTAAGACAAGAACGGGTTTTGTTCAAAATTCATGTATAACTTTGATGAAAGGTTTTGATCCACTTTAAATGTTGACTACTGTATTTTTTTTTTAACCAGTGCTAGTCGATCACTGATAGTGTGAATCACAACTTGCTATAATCAGATCAGACAAACGAGTATAAACGATCCTAGCGTGTCACTAATCATTTCTTTTTCATAAATTCCATGCAATGTAAATTAACGTTGTTACATACACAGTTAACGGTGTATCACCTTCCAACTCAGCCAGGCCTTAATTGGGACTCTGCTTGAAATCCACCTCATTTCAGCATGACATTTTAGACTTTTTAATTAAATATCCTTCAGGTGACCTTTTTAACAGCCTTGACACCCCAAAGAGTCACAACAAACCACAGATCTAAAACCTCATACCAGGAGGCAGAGCGCAAAATAAGCCAGCCGGCCGAGAGAAGTGCTGATCTTTGATGCGACTCTTTCATTAACATCAATGCGCTGAGATTAACACACATCAGAGGAACTCAGGCACTTCGGCTCTCTGGCTACTCCTCGGCTCGTCGTGTGGCTCGTCTCCTGGGCCTCTCTCGTTATAAACTGTCCTTTTTTTGTTTTCCCTGGGATCGGTCTGCTCAGACTGTACTTCAGTGGATTAGCAACTGAGCAGTTTCATCTGTGGCCGAAAGTCTCAGAGAAAGAATGTCATCACACGTCGCTGCTTCTGATGTTTGTTTGTCTACTGTTTGCTAGCTGTCATCTCACTGACGTCTTTTCATAGGCTTTAGTCTGATGCCAGACTAACTGATGTGAAAAGTAACAAGTGACTATATTACTACCCAATGTTACCACTGTAAAACACAACTTTTTTAAACAATGAATTAAATGATAAATTAAGTAATTAAAATGATCACAAACCGTATGAGAAGCTTCTAGAACCTTCTGGTTTCTGCTTTTAGAACAAGTTAGCAATGTCACTGGTGCAGTCAGTCATTTCTGAAGTACTTCTGATACTTAAGTGACTGGGAAAGAGTAATGAGAGTTTTCAGCTCTCCTGACATCAAAATCTGAATACAGAATTTCTAAAATGTGACCCTGGACCACAAAACCAGTCTTATGTGTAATTTTTTTTTATATTGAGATTTATACATCATCTGAAAGCTGAATACATAATCTTTCCATTGATGTACGGTTTGTTAGGATAGGACAATATGTGGCCGAGATACAACTACTTGAAAATCTGGAATCTGAGGGTACAGAAAAATCGAAATATTGAGAAAATCACCTTTAAATTTGTCCATTTCTATTGGCGATAGTGCTGCATCCATTCACAAAAAAAAATGTTTTAAATATTTAAGGTGGAAAATTTACAAAATATGTTCATGGAACATGATCTTTACTTAATATCCTAATGATTTTTGGCATAAAAGAAAAATCTATAATTTTGAACCATACAATGTTTTGTTGGCTATTGCCACAAATATACCCGTGCAACATAAGATTGGCTTTGTGATCCAGGGTCACAAATAAATAAATAAAAACACTGACCCCCGGTTTCAGAGATAAGACTTAAGCCTAGTCCAGAACTAAAATGCATGTTTGAGCTGTTTTAACTGAAAGCAACTTGCACTGGCATATCTTAAAATATGTCAGTGCCATTGTTTTGTCCCTAAGGCATGTTTATAAAAGCTACTTAAATATCCTAATTGAACTAAGGTCTTATCTAGGCTTAATCTAAGCCCTGTTTGTGAAACCAGGCCTTAAACTGCCAGGACATGTTTCAAAATTAACAACTGAGTTGGTTCTTTTGGGTTGGACAATAATAATGGCAAATATATTCAAACTCATATAAACATTCCCGATATTAAAGCCATTTGAGCTTGTAAGTGTTTGCTATAAAAAATAATAAAAAATGAAGTACCGTGACCATGCATTGGGAGAATAATACTATAACAGTAAGTGACCCTAAATATTGACATAGGACAGACATTATGTCAAGACAAGACCCCTACGATCCAGATCTAGACCAATATGAGACCACCTAACATCCAGCATGCCAGTCCAACAACCAGATCTCAGACCAAGACCCCATGATCAAGAACTCTGACTAAAGGTGGCTATATTGAAGACTTTCAAACATTATTTCTTGTATTTTAGAGTAATGCACAACAAGAAAAGAATGCCATGTTAAATACTTGATGACTTGCTTACATTTGTAATTCCTGACAATGGTAGATTTATGGAAGCCAGATCTCATATCGATAAAATGGCATTTTTAAAAACTATTGATAACATTTAAGAAAATGAGTGTTTGTTTGTTTTTTCAGAGGAGAACAGGCTTTGATCAAACCCACATACAGGCAGACTTAAGAATGGCCGTCTTACCCACAGCCTTGAGCGAAGCGTACTTGTTGAGCTCCTTTCCAGGTTGAGATGGCTCATAGGGGTGGGCTACAGGTACCTGTCCAAGCGAAGGGTATTGTGTCATGGCTTGCATCAGAGATGAACCAGACCCCACACTGTTCATTTGGGCACACTCTAAAGCAAAGAGACACACAATAGAAACGAATAACCGATATGAAAGGTAAATAATATTTCCATGATCTATCATCTATCTATCTATCTTTATTTTATTTTTTTTTGAAGGTGAATCGGTGTCAGTCCTGGCTCATCTGGTGCTCTAAATGACATAAAACATGAAGACAGACAGGACTAAAAAACATTTCACATCTTTGTAGTTTTTCATATTAGAGCAGGAATTGTTAGTTTAGTGATATGAGAAATAGAAACGAATAACAGATATGAGTGGTAAATCACAAAGGATCTCAGTTTTTTCATGAATATTTTTATTCTAAAATAAAAGGAATCCAGTGGGATCATGCACCCATTTATTTATTTATGTGTGTGTGTGTGCGTTTCTAGAATGTCTAAAGTGGACTATCAAAATAAAGTGTTACAAAATGAAAAATGAAGAAAAAAAAAAGAAAGAAAGTTTTTCATGTTAGTGCAGGAAGTGTTGGTCCAGTGCTGGTAAAGTTTTCATTCAGTGTGCAAGGAAAACCAGACCAAATACAGACCCTTTCCAAAAAATTAGAATATCATGGAAAAGTTTATTTATTTCCATAATTTCATTCAAAACGTTAAACTTCCATAGATTATAGATTCAGGGCCCACAGCTTAAACGATTTCAAGTATTTAGTTGTTTATTTGTACATAATTTGGGCTTCCAGCTCATAAAACCCACGAAAACAGGATTTCAAAAAATTAGAATATTACATGAAATCACACAATAATTACACAGTGATACCATGGTCATTGAACCAGGTTTTGGTTATTTTGGCAGTGTGGGCAGGTGCAAATCCTGCTGGAAAATGAAGGAAGCATGAAGTGCTCTGGAAATGTCCCAGTAGACGGCTGCGTTGAGTGGACAGCACAGTGGACCAACACCAGCCGATGACATGGCTCCCCAAACCAACACAGACTGTGGAAACTTCACACTGGACTTCAAGCGTCTTGGATTGTGTGCCTCTCCATTCTTCCTCCAGACTCTGGGACCTTGGTTTCCAAATGAGATGCAAAATTTGCTCTCATCAGAAAAGAGGACTTTGGTCCACTGTGCTTTATTAAATCCAGAGTCAACGCAGCCGTCTACCAGGACATTTTCAGAGCACTTCATGCCTCCTTCATTTTCCAGCAGGATTTGCACCTGCCCACACTGCCAAAATAACCAAAACCTGGTTCAATGACCATGGTATCACTGTGTAATTACTGTGTGATTTCATGTAATATTCTAATTTTTTGAAATCCTGTTTTCGTGGGTTTTATGAGCTGGAAGCCCAAATTATGTACAAATAAACAACTAAATACTTGAAATTGTTTAAGCTGTGGGCCCTGAATCTATAATCTATGGAAGTTTAATGTTTTGAATGGAATTATGGAAATAAATAAACTTTTCTATGATATTCAAATTTTTTGGAAAGGGTCTGTATATTACTTATATATTATACTGCAAGTTTTTGGCTGAATTATAATACATTTAAATAATTTATGTATGTATGCATGTACTATATGTTTGTACAGAAACACACAAAAACACTAACACTTTAATTTATTTAGGCAACTGAAAGTGGTGTGCGTTTGGAGCCAATTTAGACCAACAATGTGAGGGGATAATTTATTTTATTGTGTTACCTACAATAACCATCCAGCTTAACTATCAAAAAAGCCCTTTTTTTTTAGAAGTAGCATTAAAAATCCACTTGAGGGGGCACAAGCATCTGAATGACTATGACTCTTCTGGGCATTACTTATTGTTTGTGTGTGAGCATTACACACATTATTCGGGAAGGCTAAATGCTGCATGAGAATCTGTTGTTCTTCTACACATTAACACCCTCAGAAGTCTTTCTCAGTGCCTTTTCTTTTGTTTAAGATCATAGCAGTTGGGATACCTCCCATCAGAGACCGCTAAATTAACATTTAACAATATCTTAAGCTGCTTGAGGCCTGTTTCATCGACCCATCAACGCAACTTGTGAGTTTTCTCTTTGGTGATTCACTCTATACCCCCAGGAAGCAGATCATTAGTCATGGATTTCTGAAACTCCAGCCAGGCTCTCCTGGGCTACTAATCGAATCCGTTTGAACTGCTAATGTCAAAACACGTTAATGCCAAAAGCACTGGCAAGCGATGGTCACAATGGAAAATTAATTGTTTGTTTCACAAGTTTTCACACTTGATTACAGAAAAGACTTTCCTATTGAGGGTCGCAGATGGTGTAAATCATAAACGCTTTTCTAGAGATTGCATTAGTAGACATCTGGCCAGCTGAATGGGGGCGCAGGAGCATGGCAAATTGACTGGCCCTTTGCCGGCTGGCATGAGGGGCCAACCAGATGTTGTGGGTATTATCTCTAACCACTCTGATGAGTCGAATGAGACAGAGAAAATACAGCCAAATGCTGGAAAGGAATTAGGAAACAGTAGACTAGCTGTAATGGACACCATCCGTCCACTTCTTTCATTGCGAACGAGTCTGTTTGTGTCCGTGATGGAAACTGTGCTCTGTGGCACTGTGCCACACTGCAACAGTGCTGTCTGATCTTTTCCCGTTCTTCAGATGTGTTTTAGTTGTTGAACTCTCCTTGATCTGTTGTTGTCTTGGAAACCTCTTTTAAGTCTATTTCTTCTAGCTGGATGGCTGTTCGCTACAAGATTGTACCTTCTGTATCACAAGACTTACTGAAGGGCTCTTCTCTTAACACACACTTCAGGCTCTAGACTGAAGCCAAATCAAATATCAATGTTGAAAACAGTTGTGCTGCTTCATATTTTTTTACAAACGGAAATATTTTTTTTTCAGCATTCCTTGAGGAATAGAAAGTTCAGAAATATAAATATTTTGTAACGTTTTAAATGTCTTTACTGTCACTTTTGATCAATTTAATGTGTCCTTGAGAAATAAATCTTTATCCTTAATCTTTATTAAAAATCTTAATCCTACTGAGCCCGAACTTTTGAACGGTAGTGTATTTGGCAGAGACTTTCATCCAAAGCAACTCACACAGCATTCAAGATATGCATTTTATTAGCTGATGACCTTGGCATTGCTAATATGCTCCACTGTTTGAGCTGCCAGGAAAACAACAGTAAAACTAAGCAGAAATGAAGAGCATCCATGTTTGTGTTAGGTTAAATAAGGATAACGACACTACAATTTCTCATTTCAGAGACTTCTGACAATCATCTGGTTTTAGTAATATACATGAAATTAAATATAGGATTCAACCAAAAAATCATTTATGCAGTTTTTTTATTACATTTACACTTTAGGTAGACTGAGGGGCCGTTCACATGACACCGTTTTCAACTAAAAACTGAACTCTTTTTTATGTGTTTTGGCCCTTCGTTTACACGACAATACTGCTTTCGGGGCCTGAAAATGCAAACTTTTGAAAATGGGTTTCAAAGTGCAAGTTTCTGAAACCGACACCCTTATCATCTCCGTGTAAACTGTAGTGTAACAGTAAGAAATAAGGGTGGACATCATCACGTGGTTATAAGAATTACACAAATCAACACAATATAACATTATGTCATCATGAAAAGTGAAAGGTTCCTTACAACAGACTCAAGGATGATACATTTTAAATTTGCCTTTGTGTTCAAAGGATTTTACATTTTCTTAAAGGAAGTAAAACGGGACTTTATATCAGAGGAGAACATTCTAAAATTGGTTCTGGCTTTGTGAAGATGAAATTTACCCAGAAGACAAAGTAATAAACTTTGTTGTATTATTTTATTTTAATACTGTGAAGCTGCTTTGATACAATCTGTATTGTGAAAAGCGCTATACAAATATACTTGATACTTGATACTTGATAATAGGCTATTACAGTATTATCAAGATTAACATCCTTAGAATGAAAATCGGACTAAAAAAAAAGACAGATTATGTAATTTGTGTCTATAGGTATGTGCATTCGGCTCGAGTGCACTGTGGTAAAATAATGTGTGTGTGCCCAGGCGTGTCGTCTTTCATAATAAAGTGGCATCACCAACTATTTGTCTGGCATGCATAATACAGCGTTATTAGTCGTTTTCGCGGTTCTGTGTGAACGTGGATAGTTTTCGTGTACGTACCCTTATATTGCATTCAAGTTATACATTCCCTTCGAATCAAGCATGATCTTTGATCTTTGAGCTACAGGAACAGCCTAATCATAAAACATTTAACACATATGTCTACCTGTTCAGTTCATAAAGCCAATACTAATGATCTTATGAGTTGATTCAGCTATGTTACATAAGAAAGACTTTCAAAATGTGCAGTATGGTGGTAGGATTGGGAAACACTGGTCTAGATGGATCTAGATCATACACTTTCCACTGATAAATAAAATCTTTCTATGTGGTGAACAAGAAGCAATTGTGTGATGTTACATACCACCACTGACCATATGAATCCTATAGGGTTTTATTATGGAGTTTTTTAATTTGAGTAAAATAAAATAACTTGATGATACTTGAACGTTTTGCTCTACAATGTAAATTACACACACCCATATTGAAAATGCAAATTTTGAAGCTGTCATTTTAATTTTAACTCTTTCTCCACCAGCGTTTTTTTTTTTTTTTTTTTTTTTTAAAGTTGCCAGTTAGCACCAGCATTAAAAAAAAAAAAATCATTTTCACAAAACATCCTGATTGGATTCAGAACGATGATCAAAATCTAGATGGAGTAGATCGAGTCCATCATCACCTCCAAAGCTTCACAGTCCATCACCTCATCCAGGGTCAACATTATACTTCAACAATACTTCTATCACTTCGTTCGACGACTTCTTCACCTGTGTTTTGATCTGGAGATTCTGTACTCTTTCAAAAGATGTGTAATAGTGCCCCCGTGAAAACATGGCTTTTCAATTTTAAAATGTTATCAATGGCAGAGAAGCTTTAAATGATGTAAAATACAATCAATGGCGAAGAAAGAGTTATGTAAGTAAATAGATAAGAACATTATGGGTCTGAGTTTGTGCCGTTTACGTTGTAGAACAAAACAGTAAAAAAAAAAAAAGCTAGCGGGGAAAGAGTTTAAATTAACACAACAGCTTTAAAATGTACATTTTTGATAAGGGTGTGTGTAATTTACTTCGTCAAGTTATGTTTACCACAGGCCTTATTTTTCTCATAAAAAAAAAAAAACTATTATAAAAACCCATAGGAAAATCTCAAGGAAACCACAGGAGAATTCCAGGTCTTCCAGGTTTTGAAGTCATAACTGCAGCACTCTATTAGTATTTTCTTATCAAACAAATACATATTAAGTCAGTTAATTAAGTCCCTTAGATATGTTTCAGACACTACAATGGTATTTTGTCTTCATTAAAATCCACCCAGTGTGTTTTTAAGATGTCTACTAGATGGACTTGTATTGGTTGAAGTCAATATTTTTTTCCATTAAAGATCAGATAAAAGTGCAAGAATCCGTTATTTTTCTAGAAAAAAAGTTTTATTTTGAAGAGTGATAATTAAGAAACTGAGCAAATCACATCATCTTTTGATTCATATAATCAATCACCTAGATCATTTGGAAGTTTAGCTCATAAAGAAAATTACTGTAACCATAAAGAAAATAATCCCAGACAATTAGAATCAGTTTGACAGTTCAGACTCCAGTCTCCTAAACATGAGGCTCCCATAAATGCATCAGGTAATATGCTTATAAACCAGGTGTGCAGAATATCTAATTAAAATGTGAGGAAATTAATTACACTGTGATCCATAATCTCTTAGGCAGTAAGATTAATTCCATTTTGATAATCGAAAGAGGGGATGGAAATAAGTCATTATGCAGTGGAACTGTAATAAAGACAGGGTAGAGGGTCCATTCGCAGAAAATGAAATGCCTGTCCTGCGGTTCCTGAACGATTATTGAGTGTCTCCCGAATCAATCCTTCAGACGCTGAGCTTAACCTAACGCAACCTGCTTCTTCACACTCCTGAAATGCTGTTTCTGCAGACTCGGTCTAACTCGATTGTGGCATCCACTAGGTCTGACAGAGCAGCTGTAGGCATGGTGGCAGGTAATGGTTTTTAATATCTGCTGACAGTGACGAATTTTCTTTTTGACAAGGTCATTAGTCAAACAGAGTATGATACTACCTCCTGCTTATTAGTATTGATGCTGAGAGACACGTGTGGCATTATACAAGACACAATGCTGATTTACAATTGATTCACATTATTACCATTAATCCTGAGATGTAGATAGATAGATAGATAGATAGATAGATAGATAGATAGATAGATAGATAGATAGATAGATAGATAGATAGATAGATAGATAGATAGATAGATAGATAGATAGATAGATAGACAGACAGACAGACAGACAGACAGACAGACAGACAGACAGACAGACAGACAGATAGATAGATGTTTCTTCACATTGGTGTTCCAATATTGCCAAGCATTGATTAACAGTGCGTTTATCCAATATACAGCATGTGAGAAGCCTAGAAGACAGTTTCTAACATCATATATTGACTGTGGTAAATTAATATGTCCCTCCTGTGTCTAAATCACATATTTAACCAGCTTGAAAAAAGCACCGGAAGGTGGAAAGGAGATGATTCCTATTATTTGTGGCCCACAAACCATCCTATCTTTCAGATAATTGGATTGGCTCACTGCTTATACAGTACAATCACACCCTATGAGAAGACGCACCAGAAACGACATGGGAATAACTAGCCTCTGATTCCTCATCTGTAGAGAGCTTTAATTTATTTGGCCTTCTTTGTAGCGTTGCCATGCAACCTCAAATCCAGTAATGAGTAGGCTTGATTTAGGATGCAGTAAGGACAGCGGTTCATCTTTCACAATTGTCTGGTCCCTCATTTGGGTGGATACAGTAGAAAGTAAACCTTTTGGGGAGGACAATCATTCCATGAAAATATGATAAAACTCACACACTGCACTAAATCTTAATCCGTATTTCTGCCTTGTGTTTTTAAGGAAAAAATATATAAACATACTTAACTCTTTACCCACTGGCGTTTTCTAGAAAAGTAGTCAGCATTTTCGATCATATTTACAAAACTTTCATGGCCTGTAGAATTTTATTCTAGCTTTTTCTTTTAAATAATATCATATTTCGAAGTGTAAAAATATGAACTTTAATTATTGGCTTTACATCATCAAGTCAGCTTTCACTTTAGCGCGAGGCCCTGTGCGGTCGCACACTTGGCACAGCCTGCGACGGTACTGCCAGTAGCATATAGCATTATTTAGCTCCTTAGCCTGAGCTAACTTGATCACGTCAAGCTAGGCGGGCGTGGTTTCAGCATCCAGGCACCTCAGCTCCACCTACGCCCTGCCTCTTTGCCCCTTTTCGTTTATCCGGGAGTGACGCACATGCTGCCAAGATGGTGACGGCTCCGCCCACTTTAGCCTTCAAAAATGCTCTTCATAAACCTACGGGTGATGTCACGGACACTATGTCCATATTTTTTTGCATTCTATGGGATTGCTAGAAAAACTCGTCAATAGAGGAGAAATCGCATATACTTCCCTATTATATAGTAGGTGAAAAACAATATGTGACAAAAGTAGTATGTCCGAATTCAGAGCACTCATAAAAGAGTAGGCAAAATGTAACGGGATAACCTACTACTTTCGGCGAGATTCTGAAGTATGCAGATGATGGACGCGTTACTATCCCATGAGGCTTTATGGATTTATAGAGGATTTATGAATGGCAGTGAAGCGACACAACTGACGCTGGTAGGTCACATGATAATTATAACATGATGAATGTAGTACGTCCAGATTACATTCCTACTACACACACTCATACTATATCGAACATATATATATATATATATATATATATATATATATATATATATATATATATATATATATATATATATATAGATATATATATATATAAGAAAGTCAGTAAGTTATGTTGTGGCTTAGGTGTTTGTCTCAAAAATAAGTTTTAAGCATCCATGACCAAAGATATCAATTGCAATGGAGTTCAATGGGAATGCTAACAGATTGCTCTCTCCAGGTAATACAGACCTCCTTGGCTGGTCAGGAGCTACAGTAAATAGCAAACAAAGCTTATTGTATTTGCCAAAAAATTAGATTTTCAAGTGACAAAACTATAAATGCTGGACTGACAGAAATTGCTATAATTTGTGAGCGTTTCAGAGAGAGAGAGAGAGAGAGGAAGAAAAAGCGAGTGGCCGTTTATCTGGGAGGAGATGTCAGCTATGCGTGAGATGTCACCCAGCTTTGGGTTCTCATCGTTTCACTCTGCCAAGAAGTCTGATTGGAATTTAGCCCATTTTTGAAGAGAGCACTTAATGAATATGCCAGTTTTAGTTATGTTACATGCACAGTTCTATTCCCTCCTGGACTGTGATTCAGAAGCCTTATCTAACATAGCTAATAAATGACTGAGGTCAGCTTTTTGGGGGGGTATGGGGGGGGGGGGTGCATGAGACATTTTCATCAATACGTAATGGAAAAACATGCTTCGGTGCATATTGCAATAAGAGAAACATTGGTCCAAGGAGATATGTTAGTAAGACCTGTGCTGAATTTTTCACGAAGAAAACAATCAATATACCTGCATTTCTCCAATAAATAATACATCTAATATTACCAAAAACATCTTTAGATCACAGGTTTTTGGACATAAATAGGCACTTAAATTATTCTACATTGCAACTGCACACACAAGTTCTGCATACTTTGAATTTATGGCATATTTTAATTCCTCCTTTAATTTTGCATCTGGGATGTACTTAAACATCACACAGCACAAACAGGAGGGGGGGTTTAAAGTTCAAAAGAACTTAAAAAAAAAACAAAAACAAAAACATCCAAATCCAGTATTTGTGGTCTCAAGTTTTAGTTTGAAGGAGCCCACTTAATGCTGTATCTCAGTGATAAAAAGAGATAATGAATACAGAAATTGGGCTAATTACAGCCTTATTTCCCACTGGTCAAAAACAGATATCAGTGCCAAGCTAATTACATCAGAGAGGGGCATGAAAGTACATGTTGTGTCTGATAAAAAACAGTCTTAACTAAATAGGATGAAGAGACACATTTGACATATCGGAAATATCCTCTGTAGCTGTAAGACACCAATAACTGAGATTCTTAGCTCATATCTTTCTAATGGAGACGTCAACAAAATGTTATCAATAATAAGGTTGGCCGAGTGCAATGAAAAAGAGCTTTTTATGTCCTTTTTGAAACCTCTAGTGCCTATTATTGCAATGTCATTAAAAAGGGAAAATGATCCTTTATAGGGTTTGTAAGGGTGAGTTAATGATATCTGAATTTTAATTTTTCAGTCAACTATCCCCTTTAAAGTAGAAGGACACAAAAAGACCTGCTCAAATGAGTCAAAGTGAGTCAAAAACAGACACAGATAGTTTGCAAGGCCTCATTAAAAATGCAATAGAGTATTTTGGGATCTAAACACAATAGTGACTTGGGAAGGGCACAGACATTGTCACACAAAGAAAACTTTGGAACCGATCTGAAAGCTGGAACGGAAATAATGGATTTATCATATTTCCACTACACCCGCCTTTCACATGAAAGGATGTGGATATCTTGCTATGGTATGTGTATGTATGGAACATTAAAAGGCTGGCTGGTGTCTGTCTGTGGTCCTTCTAATTTCAGGTGTGTTATGACCTTCAGCATCTCCTGTTACTGATGGCGGGCTAACTGTCAAATGTCTGCCTTAAAATAAACCCACATTTTTTTCCAGAGCAGAAACATTTTTACTGGCAGTATCAGCTTAATCAGTATTTATGACTTGTTTTTCGGAATATGTACATCTTTAAAAATAATACGAATTTTACGTAAGCACAACTGTGTAAAAGTTTATTTATTTATTTATTTTTTATACATATTAGCCTAAAAATAGTTGTTAAATTTATCTTAAGCATGTTTCGATATTTTTACTGGAAAACCAGACAAAAATGCTGCAAAAACATAAAATAAAAATAATAATCACCCAAAAAATTAAATACTATCATCATTTGCATATCATTCCAAAACTCAACATTTCAATGGCTTTCTTTCTTCTGTGAAACACAAAAGAAGATATTTTGAAGAATGTTAGTAACCAAACAGTTTTGGTAACTACTGACTTCCACTGTATGGATAAATAAAAATATGTTTTTTCATGTTCCACAGAAAAAAGAAATCATTCAGGTTTGTAATGACATAAGGGGGAGTAAACAATAAAACCAATTTGAAGTTATTTTAAAATGTTGTCAGTTTCTTAACCCTATAACAAGTTTTAGAGCAGAAACATTTTACTGGCAGCATCAACTTAATATTTTATTTGCTGTAAAAGAAAAAATTCTGTACCATTTTTTTCCCTTTTTTGTTTTTACTTTAAGCTTAAATCTAACAAAGATAGAAAGATTGTTTCAAAATTATTATTGTTATTTTATTTTTATTTTTTTTTGCCAATTAACTATTTAAATTCTCTGACATACACTCTCTTAAAGTTCCCCTGTAGTCAATAATTTAACCCCTAAAACTCATCTTTGATCACAAAAATTGTATAGCTTAAAGGTAACTCTACACCCTTGCCTCATTTAGTATACGAAGTTCTATGAATATGCAAATTAGCCCCGCCTCCACTCACTCACACCAGCTCAGAGATCCACTTGTTGACGATCACACATTGACGTGGTTGGTTACAAGGTAGTTTGTGACGTCAGAAACACCAGCGATTTCAAACCGTGTTTTTGAGACTGTCTTTGGTTCACTGCAATTTTAGGGAGAAGATACTCAGCAATGGTGTTGACTTATGAATTTACACATGGTTTGTCTTAAAGTAAATTAAAAACACCACATAGACATATAAAAAACATTAAAAGCTTGATTTTCACCACTAAGTTTTTAATATCTAATAAAGTTTTTATCTCAAGTAAATTTATCTTGTTTTAAGGATACGTAGGCTGGAGAAACAAGACATAAATGTTGATTAAGAACGTGATTTCTGCAGTGTGCAAGCCTTTACTTTCGAAATGACAAAATCATGATTGGAAAAAATCCACAAAAGCCTGTGTAAAAGCTTTTTCTGGGTGCTGAACAGTGGAAATGCGGTTCAATCTTCACCACCACTATATCATAATGAAGGCTTTGTGCACCTGCACTGTGTTGTTAGGTTTTTCTTAAATTCCCAGAAGCCCTTTCTGTCATGCATGAATACCCTTTCCATTCCTTGTTTGGTATTTTTTAAAAGCTTATCATGTGATTCAACAACATAATGCCAGAAGAAAACAAGACAAGCTCTGACTTTGATTTTTTCCTGATCTGCCATTACATGACTCATTACGCACTCAACACAACTCCACACGTGGGCAGCCATCTTAAATTTGGAAACCCACGTCTGCATATTCATCTCTCCCCAGGAAATTTGGATGTTGTGCTGTCAGTGGCCCATTGGTTTAGGATAAGTATGCCACATATGGGCACGGACCCCAATATGCCTCATAGACTCACACATCCCACCACATCATCTGACATTTGATAAAATGAAAAAGGACCCAATGTCTTATTTTGTTTTCAGATACTTGAGAAAAACATTAGATGACACTATTTCCTAAAGCTTTAAAGGTTCCCTGCTTTGGGTCTGACAGGCTGACGAGACCTCAAACTCTAGCCTTACAAGCCTCAAGTTGTTTTTATTTCCCTGGTTTTCATCGCCAGTGCTGTGCTCTCTCTATTCAGTCAGAGCAAGAAATGCCAGTAAACAGGGTAAATAATAGAGTATTCTGTAAATATAAATAAGACTGTGAGCATATCTTCTGCAACTCTTTGGTAATCTTGCCTTGTGGCGGCCTTGGCATACATGTTTCATTTTCTGGCACTCCTTGAACTTTTAGCCTGTCTTTTGCCTTGGTGTATTCCAGCAGAACAATGTGTCCACCGCAGAGAGCTCCTTCAACTCAACTCTCAACTCAACTCAACTCAACTCAACTCAACTCAACTCAACTCAAACTCTTGGTTTCACTTTATTTGATGGCCCCTTTAACACATTCAGCTGACTATAAGTAATGTTGCACATACATGTCAACTAACTCTCATTAGAGTGTTAGTAGAGTATTAGTAGACTGGTAGGGTTAGGTTTAGAATAAGTTGACATGTAGTTGCAAAGTTACTTATAGTCAGTAGAATGTTGGTTGGGGGACCATCACAATAAAGAGTTAGTAGATATTAAGCAGACAGTCTACTAATACTCTGATGATTGCTTTTGACATGTAGTTGCAAAGTTACTTATAGTCAACAGAATGTTCAAAAGGAACCATCAAAATAAAGTGTTTCCAAACACTTAACTAAGCTTAGCTTAGCTTAACTTAAACTTTTAGCTTATCTTTGAACTTAACTTTCTGCCATGGCTTAGAAGACAGGTTGATATTGTGTCGATCAACAATATTTTAAAGTCTCAGGCCACAATTATTGAAAACGACCGTCTTCTTGAATTACGTTGCAAACAAATTAAATTCTCCAAAATTCATGCCTGCCTGTACCACATCATTAGTATGACACTGCCTCATGTGGTTATTATCCATAAATATTCAATATCCCCACATCCTCAAATTCAATAAATATTAATGGACAGAGATCAGCACCGCATTACCCATTACCCACCTTCAAATATTCCCAAAGTTATTAGTACTACTGTTTGCTCATCTGCGGAAAATGGCTTCACATTGTACTGATGCAGCCTTGAGAGACAGACAGACTGGGATTGGAAAAAAATGGATAACAGCAGAAACATGTTTTTTGATTTTCAATGCGCCACGCCACAGTGACCAGAGGGCATAACATGGGAATACAAAATGTGAGACATAGTATGCTACATAAAACTAATGGAGCAATCAAAATACCTTGAAAAAGCTAAAAACAACTGCCTTGTAGATTTAGATAAGAGTTTACAGTTTATTTGTTTACAGATGCTATTTGGTTAGATGTTTTGCATCACACTGCGTTTTCAAGTGTGGCTTGAGTGTTCAAATAATTTTGGGTTCACATCATTGAAATGGTGAGCTCACAGTTTAACAATAATATATTTTTTTCAATGATGAAGATAAAATGCATAACACATTTGTAAATCTAGTGTTGTTTTTGGAGAGAAGGCCATTTAAGGCCACTTTTGTGCGCTAATTATAACTTAAAGGTCCCATTCCATGGATTATTTTTATTATTTTATAATGTTTCCAGGGGTGCCCTTATAATGTTAGTATGTTTTTTAGATCAAAGATTGTTATAATTTAGGAATAAAAGGCATATTTCCTAGCCTGATTTCATTCCCTGGTTTGAACACTCTGCTTGAAGGGGCGTGTCTGCTGTGAGACTTCAGTGTAAACGCCCTCTGCTGTGATTGGCTGAAATGCTTGCATATGAAATATCTGGCATTACATGTGGAACTATCTGGAAAACTTTTACTATTACAGCTATTATACGTTTTTACTATTACAGCTATCTGGATTAACGAATCGTGAGAAGTTTTTTAAGTATTTAGATCTATTCCCATCACATAAAAGGTTGCAGTGATGATGAGCATTGAGCAGATGACAGTCTGTTGATCGCGTGAAAGATCTTATCATTGCAACGCAGTTTCTGCACTCACTAATGATTTCACCAATGCAAACATGAGGCATATAAATACAGTAAGAGCTTCGTTGTGCAGTGTAACAGCGTCATTGATTTCATAACGAGTTTTGGCAAGTGTCCAGATAAACTCGCGCTGTGTGATTGATTGACAGCTCGGGCGATTGGAAAGGGATTGTTCTTTGATCGCTTTCTGTATATTAATCACAGTTTAAGTAAGATTATTTTCATCCTACTAAGAGAAACGATGTGAAGTTGATCGCTACTTCCATATTAAATCACTCCTTACCGCTTGCTGGCATATAGTTGAAATTGCCCCCTTCGTCAGTATGAAACGCTGAGAGAAGCCTGCTTGATATTATCCCAGGTTAGAAAAACAGTCCGTGGTGAAATGGACAGAGCACACTAACAACTTCGAATTAAACTTTTGCGGTATCCGATTATAGATAAACATCAACCACGTCTGTTGACATTTCGCCATCAATACGCCTGTGTTCCTGTGGGCGGGGGTTAGTCTAAACACGGTTCTAGTGACATCATTAAAGAAGGAAGTAGAGGGGTGTAGTCCAATCGAGCCGTTTTTTGTAGTCAACTTCTGTTAAATAAAATATCTCGCTTGGCATTGAACTTTGAGCTTTATAATTTTACAGATATTATTTATACTCTAACAACAACATTACACACTAACTAAACTTTGAAACATGGGATCACGAAGAACGGGACCTTTAAAATTTTGCGGACGACATCCAGTAATTTCCATAGGAGTCCACGAATTTGGGAATTTCGGGAGGTCAAAAGATTTCCATCGCAGATTGGGTTCAAATTGGTCACAGATTCACCGCGTTGACCAGTTACTTCTGTCTGAGCTTTATACATTGCTACACTATTTACAGTAGACAATGGACCATTTTGGCTGCAAAATTCCACCAAAATTTCACCAATGTGACTGCACCTTTACACCATTGCCATCTCCACAATGGCCGTTCACATTTATAGTTCTGCATTGGTGTGTCTGCACCGTTCTGCGTCGTATACAGCCAATCCACTAGGTGGCGGTGGCGACTACAGGAGTGCAAGACAGCTAAATGACAATATGAACACAATTCTTAATGAATTCCCTATAGTATTTTTGAGTTTCTTTCACACTGGGTAAATTTGTACTCACTACAATGAATTGACGCAGTAAATAAACACTAACTACATGCAACCTGAAGACTGAAAATAAACTCAAAATCAGCATACATTAATAAACTCCTCAGTTTGTCTGTTCTGAATGCTCTCTAAATGCTAAACATAGTTATAACCTGATTTTTTTTCTCTCTCAGTAAACGCTTCAAACACTTAGTCCAAAAACTCTGGAAGATGAAATGCCCTCTGGACTAAAATCTGCCACTGAAGAATGTAGACCAATAAAAAAAAAAAGTGAAGTGGACCCATTTCTTACAGCGGTGCCATAAAATCCAGATTGGACTGACCCATTTCAGGAGTTGTACATCACCACTGGGCTTACATTTTGACTGAGAGGAAGTGGTCTGATATCCACTCAATGACATGGTTTTTAAGTTGAGAGGAAATTCTTCTCCCCTGCTTGACCACCTGCGGTAAAAAGAGGCCATGCTACCGTAAGTGCTCCAGTTGCGGTGGGAGGCTTGTGCCATGGACAAATGATAGGAACAGGAACACACAGTCACCTGTCAGTCGTCCAGTGCGGCAGGGGGATGGTATGTTGACACCGTGACTGAAATGCTTAAATAAAAACACGGACAGACCATAACAGACAAATATATCTTGTTTTGTTTTGCTTTATTTTACATTACCTTCCTTTAATTGTTTGGAGTCAGTGTAATAGTTGTGAAATGGGCTTTTTGAAATGACATTCTTTGAAATGCCATTTCTCAAGATGCTATTTTTTCTAATGATGCTGTCTTGTTTACAGACAAAGTTTGCATTGATTTGGACTTTGAATGCCCTTCTATCATTATAACTGTGCTGTTCTTCAAACACAAAGTGAAGAATGATTTTCATGCCGTTTATGACGGCTCTGCACTTGCATAACAATAACAGCTCTTGTAGGGTGCCATTATGCTTCCAGAGTACATTTGGACTAATACTGGCAAATTTACACAGCAATAATCCACATTTGGAAAGCCATGCAAAAATCAAAAAAATATATGCCTACAATTAGCCCACTGAGCTGTTCAATAGGTGATTATTCACTTTTTTAGTTACGCTTGAAATATAAAAAGCATTTTAAGAAGAAATATAAGAAACCTACATAATTAATCTGCTCTGGCACAGAATATTGTGTGTATAGTCTTATTGAGCTATGGGAAATTATTAAGAATTATTGATTCAGCTGCCCCACACACAAATTTTTGTCTTCTATTGGTTCCTATTAGTTCACTTTTTCCCTTTAGAAATTCTGCATCATATGTAACAAGATGGCAAAATAACCTGCACTGAAATGAAGGATATTATACTGTGTTAATTAACCATGCTACTATGCACACAACGTGCGATTTAACAAGATAATGAATTAATAAAATGTGGTAACAATCTTTTTGTTTTTGTATTCTGTTCCATGTGCAGCACTCTGTATATAGTTGTATATTACAGTATAATAATCTGCAATAAATAAGTCGTGGGAACAAATACTTAATTCATGGCCACGATACCTATATTTTCCTCCGCATGTCGTGAGTGGCTCTGTACCAAACAAACCGATAGTATAAGACTGAAATGACCAAGGATCGTGTTAGAAATGAACCAAAAAGATCCTCTTTTCTAACCAACCGCTCTTTGGCTTCATCAGAAGGATATGCAGAGCTGTAGGTGCTACACATCGTCCATTATTTCAAAGCCAAGTGTCCGAATACAGAATAGGAAATGGTCTCATGTAAATTTTTTGGGATTCTGATGGATTTTAGAATGAGTAATTTTTGCATCTTAGTTTTTAAAAGATCAAATTGGATTCCCACTGACGTGACCTCTTTAACATGGAGTGGGCAACTGCTCCTCTACAATCATCTACGGCCGTTTTCAGCTCAAGCCGTGGGAGTGTTTGACTGATGGTGGGATGTATGAAGGTCTGAAGCAATCCACCTCCTATTGTGACACAGCTCTCAAAGAGCCAATTTGGGCCCGATGAAAAAGCAGGCTTTCTCAGCTCTCATCTTTTCAACAGTTGCTTTAGCAGTGTGAGCTCCATGCTCCCTCTGACGAGCCAGACGGGCGATTTATGTCACAGCTCCAATCGGGGATTATTTATATGTTTTGCTTGTTTTTGATGGTGTGCAGGTTTTTTTTTCTAATTATAATGTGTTAACTTAGAGCCTATGCGATCTGAGAAGTCCACACCATTGCTTGCCAGTCATCGCAGCCTTCCTCGGATGCCGCTGATTTACATAGCCACCTACTTGTCAGCACGTCGACTGGCAGGAAATGAACTGATAATTATTCTTGGGGGGGGCATTAGAGGGAAGAGGGAACTCTGTTTAAGATGCGATAATTGATCTGACTGCCTAGTCTCTATCCGTCCTTGCCTAAATTCATTAAAATCAATAACAGTAATTTCAGCTGCGCTCTCAAACCATCCCCTGATATATCTCAGCCACCAGAATTTTAAGAATTAAATGGCCTCTCATTTCTCAGCAATGTTCAAATTACTGCATTACAAACAAATTACTGTGGTGTAGTGAAGGTGTCAGACGATGGTAATACCATGGTACTTTGATATAGAGTCCAGAAGTGAGATCACTAGCGAAAATGCTTCCTTTTTGCAATTCATTGATTTGTTTTCTTCATTATAAACTATGAGCATAACATTTTCTGTGATAAAATTAACAACAAAAAAATATTATGAAATCAAAATCCCAAAACTGGCTGATTATTCACAGGTTTGAATAAAATTTCCAATTCCAGATTTTCAATGTGATCTTTATGCAAGTTTGTTTCTGCCACGGAATAAAAATGAATAATAACGTAATTTTTATCTCACAATTCTGACTTTTTTAAAAACATTGCGAGATATAAACTTGCAATTGTGGGGAAAAAAAAGTATATCACACAATTCTGAGAAAAAGAGAATGGCAAGATATAAACTTTTAAGCTATATCCAACAATTCTGACTTTATAACTCGCATTTGTGAGTTTATATCTCATAATTCTGAGAAAAAGTCAGAAATGTGTGATTAATGTCGCAATTATATATATATATATACATATATATGAGCAATATGCAAGTGATATATTGTGCATTCCTAGTCTCAGACTTTAAGTATCTAAAAAAACCACAGCTCAGCACCATTTCCTCACTGCCCTCCAAGTGACACATTTTTGGCAAATATTTAGGAAACAAAGTTTGTGACATGATGAAACTATGTGACGAGTGTCTGTCATATTGAGACTGATATGTGGTCAAATTCATGAGCAGGTCATTATTTCCCATCTTGCTAAATGGGCAATCACTTGCAACATTTATGCATCTGGCATAAATCTTCTAGCCATCGGATCCCATTATTATGCTTTATTTTGCCATATTTTTCAGTTGTATTTTTTTTCCATGCATGGGGAAGAACAACAATGGTCAGCAAAATCTTTCACCATCTCCATGGAAACAAGCTGTGCAGCAAACCAGGTAAAGCTGTCTGTGTAACTAAACCACAGCTGAATTCAAGGACTTTTGACAGGAATATTCACTCCAGGTAAAGATTTCTTCTGTTGTGTTTCTCTACTCTAAGCACAGAGATGGCGCAGCATTATCATAATACAGATTCATCAGCTATGACTTTTGCTTATGACTATGCAACTCAGCTGCAGTCTTACGAACTCCATGCGGTATTGCATTTTCATTCATTTTAATGCTGATTTCACCTCTACCAGTTATTTAGTCCTATAAGCTCTCTAAAAACTGCTGTAAGCTGTCCTGGTGTGTAAACAGAAGCCTGAGAGTTGATTAGGTTAACTGGCATAGCGATGAGTCACCGATAGTTTCTTTGCCCAGCGGATTCTGAGTTTAAGCAGATTCTCATGAGTAAAAGTATGCTGTACAAACACTGGCTCTGGGGTGAATTAATTATATATTATTGCTGTCACCTGTTTAAATAAAAACAGACTCTCAGCTTGTGCTGGTAAATGTTTGGGCCTGAACTTTAAGGCAGAACTCTGTGCTTCACAGACTAATTGTGCAAATTTGATCTGTATGGTAATGGAAAAGTATAGTGGTTGGGCAGTAAATACATAAAGCACTCAAGCCAAACCGAGTTTCTTGCGCTTGGTTAACCCGGATTGCTGGATTGGGACTATGACTTGCATTTCAGTGACCGATTTACTCATGCTAATTCTGTTTTCCCAGTCACCAGATGACTCAGGTTTGTCAGTACGGATATCAAGTGTAATGTCAAGTCTGTGTGTTGTGGAACAGAGATATTTTGGGGCTTTTGCCTCTTTATTAGGTAGATACAGTAGAGAGTGACAGGACATTTTTGGCAGTGAGACAGTTTGAGGAGGAGGAGACGGACCATTCATAGAAAGATATGCCAAATAAGGAAGTCCCACCTTTCAGTTAAATTAACCAGTTGCGTCAACGACCAGGGTGTCCAGATTTGGCTAGATTCGTCAGTTAGCCACAGCTTGACAGTTTATCTAAAACATTATGTGTCAAAAAAAAGCATCTTTCTCCATTGATAGCAAAAATGTAGCACCATTGTGATCCTAATCAAAAGAGGTTTTGATTTTCTGGTTTTCTTAACCACACAGCACTGTGCTGCTAAGCTGGTAGGCTAAGGTATTAGCCTGCTAACTGAAGACAAAAACGATTAGGGAATATTTACTTTTACCATTTTTAACTCAATATTGATTTGCAAAATGTAATTTAAAAGACATTAATGAACATATTTTCATGATTAAGTGCAAATACGCCGTAAAGTCATTTTAGAATGGTTATGGACATTAGCATAATCTAGCGGAAAATATTGTTGTTGGCCTGACTTGAGATAAAGATGGTTGAATAATGACAAAAAAGTCAAAAAAAAATTAAAAAGTTTAAACATTTAAACATTAAATTGATTAAAAGTGACAGAAAATGTATTTATAATAAAACAAAATGTTTATATTTTAAATAAATGCTGTTCTTTTAAACTTTCTATTCATCAAAGAATCCTGAAAGAAATGTATAACGGTTTCCACAAAAATATATAGCATCTGGTTTCAACATTGGTAATAATAAGAAATGTTACTTGAGCACCAAATCGTCATATTAGAATTATTTCTGAAGGATCATGTGACACTGAAGACTTGAGTAATGATGCTGAAAATTCAGCTTTAACATCACAGGAACAAATTACATTTCATAGTATTTTAAAGTAGAAAACAATCATCTTAAACTCAGGGGTGTTTCCGACGAGGAGGCAAGGGAGGCAGTGGCTCCTCAAAAAAAAAACGGATGAGAAAATATTATATGCAAATATATTACAACACAAATATTACAAAATGTGATATTAAAATGTGACATCTTCATGTCTGTGACAGACAGTGTTTACAAGCTTGATGGCTGATGATCTGAAAACAAGTTGGCTGGTAAAAAGTACAGCTCGACATAATTTCACAAATAAAATGTGTTGTTTAAATTATTACTGCCTTTAGACACTATCTTGCAATAAATGTAAAACTGCTTAAAGAAACTAACTTGATGAGATTTATACTTGGTTTTAATAAATAGAACATTAAAAGCATTGGTAATATAAAAATACAAAATAGAAATGTGTTTGATTTATATAATGTTTATTTAACCCGGGAAAATGTGACAACATTAAGTGTAAGATTACATTTTATTTATAATGTAATTTTTTTTCATTTCATCATTTAATAATTATCAATAATAAATAAAAACTGTGAGGACTTTCCCCGCTCATTTCAGAACACCTCTGCACATCACTGCTTAAACTGTAATAACTGTAAAAGTTTAATACTGCTTAAACTGTAAAACTGTATATTAACTGTAACTATCTTCACTCTTCTCACCTTTCATGAATGACATGGTTCTCGAATTTTCAATGCTTTACTTTTTGAGTCTAACCTTGTTTCACACAACAAGGCCAAGCCAACCCCTGGTCCCAGTGTGGCACCAGTCAGCATTCCTCAAGTAAACACTTTAATGGGTTTGTGGCCGCAGAGCCTTGAATGTGAGCAAGCCAGAGGTTTGCATGTTTTCCCTGCTTTGTTCAGCGAGATGTTTTGAGTTCCCTGCAGACGGCCCTTCTCTCATAACGTTCTTTCTCCCCAGTGTTCGTAGAGACAGCTCTTTAGAGGAGAAGCACCTGCATGTCGCTTCGCTGTGCTCCGTTGCACTTTCAGCAGAAAGCTCAATCACTCAGCCAGTCTGTTAACATACACTCCCCATTGCCTCTCAAGTGTTGTTGCAGAAAAAACATGGGTGTGCACTACAGATTTCACTCTCTCTCGCTCTCTTTTTCAGAGCTGACAGCTATCTATAAGTGCTCGGTTTGTTTCCTTTCCACGAAATCCCTTTCTTCAATCTCAGAGAATGAGCAGAGACCAATGGGAAAAATCAAGTGTGCATTTTGTATTGTGATAACAGCCGAAAATCAACAAAGAGCTTTTCACTTCCATCAAAATTCAGATTTAGAATTACTCTCCCTGTCCACTGTTAAAGCAACAGCTGTCAGGCCATTGAATTACAATGTGGTGAAATAAAAGCCAATCAGACTTTGTTCAGCAATTAAGATACATAAACATACATAAACGGAGTGTTTGCGTGAAACACGGGCTATAAAAAGAGCATACGACATCTGCTACAACTGCTTTTCTGACTTTCATTAGGAGGCTATCAAATAAAGTGTGACTGTTTGACTCGACGCGAGGCACATTGATCTAAACATCCGGAAGACAACTGGGACACCGATTGGGAATCCGTCAGCACCATGGCAACACTGTGACATGCCACGAGACAATGTTAGTAAATCAGCGCTGTCTGCGGGCTGAAGTTTATTGAATTAGACTTCCTATCTTGTAATATTTCATTTTAACCATTATTTACGGAGGAAACTTCACTGTGATTGTTTTTCATCACAAATATCTTTTTGCAAATGGCATATTTACATCGACTTGAACGGCGCTGTTTAATATTTTTTGCCTCAGCTAAATTAAGGGAAGTTATATTTCAGCAATTAGATACAGTATGAGATGCCTTGCTAGCTAATGAATACAGTAGTGACCATATTCACAATACAGTACAGCCTCGAATGCCTTATTACTTTAATAAATGGTTTCTACATATTAAAAATATCAAGAACACCCATTTTCGTTATTTTACTATGCAAAATCTTTCAGTGCCATCCTTATGATACAGTCCCTGACAAAATAGAGTGTTGCAACGCAACAAAAATAATCTGCTAAATAATAAGAGCTTTGATATGGTGATCAGCTGTTTCACATAATAGCTGTTACTATATCATGTCTTGGACTTCGTATTGACCAATCAGAAGTCAGGACCAGAACTATGCATTTTATATTGTATTGACCAATCAGCATCCAGGACCAGAAATATCAATTTTATAATATTCTGTATTGACCAATCAGCAAAACTATATGTTTTATATTTTGTTGTATTGATCAATCAGCATACAGGAACAGAACTATGCACTGTATAATAAATTGTATTGACCAATCAGCATCCAGCCTCAGAGCGATCAGTTTTATAATATTCCGTATTGGCTAATCAGCAGAACTATATGTTTTATAATATACTGTTTTGACCAATCAGGACCCAGGACCAGAACTATCAATTTTATAAAAGAACTTAGCACACTTGCCAAAGTAAACTGGATGTTTTAAGGTGATAATTCGCTAGTTATCATATTTTCCTGCACATTCGTATTATTTGCATAAAATAACAGCATGAGTGAGGTGAAAAGAGAGAGAGGGAGATAGAGATGTGTGTGTGAGAGAGAGTGTGTGTGTGCTTTCTGTGTGTTAGTCAGCCACTTAGCCTGTGGTAATTACTATCTTAGCATGTTAAATGATCACTATAGATGCACACAAGTGCTACTGCAGCCCACCGGACATGACAAAAATGGGCTTCTCTAACTACTTCCCCTGTTCTCAGTAGGAGTCGAATCAAGCAGGCGAAGATATTTACTGATGAATAGCCATAGGACCTCACAGCTGCTTCTCTGGGGTGAAGAAGATGCATCTGCTACTATTGGATTGTCACAGCGGAGAGTGTTTTTCAGAACGAGCTAAACTGAGCTTTAAGTGACATGGATTCGACCTGTTGTGCATGAGCTCTGATGGTAAGGAACAGATTTACTTACGCAGGTTGTTTCCTGTTGCTCTGGCCTGCATGTTCTCGTAGTGTTGTCCATGCACTGCCAAACTCTCCTCCCTCTCCACGTGTTCTCCTGGAGCTGTCTGGCGCATCACCTGGGCCAGGGCTCTATGGAGAAAGGCTTTGTTTACTCATCTTACAAAGAAAAACTGTAAACTGATGTAGAGCAATTCAGTAGATATTTATACTGTTCTTGACAGACATTTCCTCATCGAAAAGTTTGTTCCGAAAATTTTAAATAAATGTTGACAAAGAGGGATTACAACGATCTGTTATGTTAGACCGAAATGAGTGTGGTACATTAAATACACCATAAAATAACTTGCAGCCATTTTCTTTCCTGTGTTGACGCATTTGAAAAAAAAAAAAATTATAGCCAATAATAAGTTTGAGTTTTGTGAAGTAATGTTTAGTTTAGTTTAGTTTAGTTTAGTAATGTGCTGCGTAACACGAGAATGAACCTCATTGGTTCTTGCTGAAGCTCAAACGTGCTGCGTAACACGAGAATGAACCTCACTGGTTCTTGCTGAAGCTCAAACGTGCTGCGTAACACGAGAATGAACCTCATTGGTTCTTGTTGAAGCTCAAACGTGCTGCGTAACACGAGAATGAACCTCATTGGTTCTTGCTGAAGCTCAAACGTGCTGCGTAACACGAGAATGAACCTCATTGGTTCTTGCTGAAGCTCAAACGTACTGCGTAACACGAGAATGAACCTCATTGGTTCTTGCTGAAGCTCAAACGTGCTGCGTAACACGAGAATGAACCTCATTGGTTCTTGCTGAAGCTCAAACGTGCTGCGTAACACGAGAATGAACCTCATTGGTTCTTGTTGAAGCTCAAACGTGCTGCGTAACACGAGAATGAACCTCATTGGTTCTTGCTGAAGCTCAAACGTGCTGCGTAACATGAGAATGAACCTCATTGGTTCTTGTTGAAGCTCAAACGTGCTGCGTAACACGAGAATGAACCTCATTGGTTCTTGCTGAAGCTCAAACGTGCTGCATAACACGAGAATGAACCTCATTGGTTCTTGCTGAAGCTCAAACGTGCTGCGTAACACGAGAATGAACCTCATTGGTTCTTGTTGAAGCTCAAACGTGCTGCGTAACACGAGAATGAACCTCATTGGTTCTTGCTGAAGCTCAAACGTGCTGCGTAACACGAGAATGAACCTCATTGGTTCTTGTTGAAGCTCAAACGTGCTGCGTAACACGAGAATGAACCTCATTGGTTCTTGCTGAAGCTCAAACGTGCTGCGTAACACGAGAATGAACCTCATTGGTTCTTGCTGAAGCTCAAACGTGCTGCGTAACACGAGAATGAACCTCATTGGTTCTTGCTGAAGCTCAAACGTGCTGCGTAACACGAGAATGAACCTCATTGGTTCTTGTTGAAGCTCAAACGTGCTGCGTAACACGAGAATGAACCTCATTGGTTCTTGCTGAAGCTCAAACTTGCTGCATATTTTTATTTTTGGGTGAACTATCCCTTTAAGTCTGTGTTCCGTGAAAATAAATATTTAAATTGTGTATATCTGCTAAAAGACAGCTTTACTCAGCGTTTAAGAGTATAGTAGCATATGCTAGACCTAACAGACTTGACCTAACAGACATGATCTAAAAGCTACGAAATTTTAAATAACTTTTTGTGGAGATACATTAAACCATTATGAAAAATCATTAAAATTGTGCAAGTCAGTACGGTGACATATTCAAAAGGCACTCAATTAAAATGGTGTAAATGACTGGTTGTGGGAGGTGGATAGGATACTATGGCCCATGTGAGTTTTTATTGTGTTCACGCCTAAATAGAGTGAAAGATAAAATGAAAGGTCAGTGCACAAATAGAATGTCCTTGAAATATTAGTATCATTAGACACAGATCAGTGTCCATTATCCTACTAATGTCACAGACACCACTCTACTGATGTTTAGATGAGTAAGCGTCTATGTGTGTGTTTGTTTGTTTGGAGTAGACGCTTTTTCAGACAAAATCTGTGCTTCGCCATGGAGATAATTAGAGACTTAGATGTTGATGAATGTTTGCTGATCAACAGATGAATTAGACCTGAATGCTAGTCAGTATATTTTGTAGTACACCTGCTTTCAGCTCTCTCTGATTATCAACACTTTATGCTGTGTCTTCAGGGAAAAGCACAGAGTCATGGTGAGAGATAGAGTTTTGTCAGTGTAATCCTTGAGCTATGCCGAATGACATCCCAGAGAAAAACTGTCATCCTTAGAGGTTTGCTCATTGAAGGCATAAGCATTGTATTTCATTATTGATATCAACTTATAAAATCTCCTTAGGAGAAAATAAAAACAGACACAACTGAGGTAATTATTGACTTACAGTCTGATTGTTGAGCTTATTAAATTAATTCAAATAAAAAAGCTCTGAAAATTTAGGAAGAGTGTGATAAATATTTGAGTTCACAATGAAATCTACACTCTATGAGAAAGGTATACAAAAAGCTGTCACTGGGGTGCTTCTTTAGACCTTCTTTAGACCCTTTGTGCCTTCTATAGGACAAATGTAGGACATTTGATTGCAGATTTTGGAACAGTTTGTGATTGTGTCAGATCTCTTCTGAAACTCTTAAGTTGAAACAAGCAAGTGACTTATGTAAACAACTCTCAATTTCATCTCTGTTTAATATCATTGTTATCTACAAGAAACAGTTGAGGTAATAAGCTCTCATTTGTATTTTTATTTCCCATGGTGTAAACTGCTCCACTCCAAAACAACACAAGCAATTTACAACTTCTTAAAAAGGACAAGACACGAATGCATCAATGTAAAGCTGTAAAATGTAGATTGCATATTACCCTTTATTAATTAAATTGTTAAATCCCATTTGATTTCATTTATTTCCTATGGAATAAACTTATCTGCTCCACAACTATACAGCTTACAATTTACAACAGTTTATAAAAATTACAAAGGATATCTAAAAATGATTATTGATATGCAGCCAGAGTGTATTAATATGTAAAAGACAGCTCAGGCCTAATTTGCTTTTGGAAGAATTTGATTTTTGAAATCCCATTTGATTTTCTCCGTCTCTAAACTGCGCAGCTCCACAACAACCACCCAGACAATAAGCAACAGCGTTTGAACTTGAACTTAGGCTATTCAACCTCTCTTACCTGGACATGTTCTCTCTGTGAGGTCGATGCGCCTTCTCCAAGCCAAGTTTGGTGAATATCCCAACCAGCGCCATGATAGCAACTACTCCGCATATGATATACACAATCAAATTCGCTTTATCCTTAGTTGGATCGTGTTGGTCCATCATCTTCGGCGGTGGTCTGCCCGTCATGGACCACGGCGGGGTGTCGTAGTTTTTGCAAGTGGTCTGATCTAACCTGGAGTTTTTAAACTCGCAGCAGAACCTGAAGCCACAGGTCCCGCAGCAGTACAGGTAACTACCCGTCCGACACACGAACGGAGGATCCCAGTGACCCATCACATCATAATAGCCCCGACACCTGTCCGTGTGAGGGGTCTCAGAGAGACCGTTTTCCCCTTCTCTAGAGTCGTTAGACCCTGACGCTGTCACCAGACCATCCAGGTTCTTCCCAGGTTCGCCTTCCGCGTCGCACACAAGAACTTTCATCAAAAAGTAACCCAGTAGTAAGCCAGTGCTTTTCATCCTGCGCTCTTCTCTTCTCTCCTCTTCTTTGCCACGGCTGAACGGACGCTGAAAGACAGAGTTGGGTGTCTTTTGTCATGAAGTGTCAGGACGCATATCTCCATCAAAAACATCACCGCCATCCGAGATGATCATGTTTGATGATACTTCAACGCCACAATGAGTCTATAGAGGTTTTGAAGTGTGCAAATGATTGAATATGGAGATTTCTATCTTATCAAGTGTGGCATTCCAATAAACACTACTGTGTTTTGTCTACTAATATATATTATCCTAAACAACGGCGTTCTTGAGCACTCGGGAGCGTGGAGCGCCTGGATCGCAATGAGCTGCGGTTGAACGGAGCGCTGAGTGAGACTGAATGCGTAATGATGAGAGAGGAGGAGGGGACCCCAAGTATGGGCACATGGAAGGAAGCAGCAAAAGAATTAAGAGGAGAGAGAGCAGAATGTGTCAATCAATATTAAGTCCTGTGATTCTCACAAAAAGTAGCCTATACATTTTGCGCGTAAATGAATGCGCAACTCATACGCTACAAATAGCCAACTGCAATGTGCGAATTATGTCGTTCAATCGGCTACTCATGAGGATCGACTAGCCTATTTTTTATGCCACTTTTAGGCGTTGAAGCACAATGGAAAGTCATGTACGATATTAGCCCAGATTACAATATTTATAAACGTCTAAAAAAGATTTTACATAAATATTTAAAACCTTGAAACCCCGCCCCTCCTTTTGTTTTGGTTTCTTGAGGGAGTTCCAGCCAATGGGTTGATTTCATTCGCAGCCATTTTAAAATCGGATTGACGTAATGAGCGTTCACATTGCGATTCAACAATGCAACATGATATTATTTAATTTAAAGGAGAGTTGGCGATTTCCAGTGACCGAGCAAAAGAAACCACAGTGATGAAATTCGAGCAGCGACTACCAATGGGAGTGCAGAGGCCGACAGCGACCCGGCGACCTCCAGTAAAAGATGATATTTTAGACAGAGATATATTTTTGCCATGGTCAGTCACTCACAACTGTGGTCTATCAATACTTATTTTGAACGACTTCAGTATAATTTCACTTTGAACTTAAGACTGCTCATGTTACTTTCGACCCCGTCAGTTAAGAAGAAAGTAACACACAGGTAGGTCAAAAGTAACACAACGATATAAAAGCTAGATTTTTTGTGTTACTCTTGTTTTTTTTTTTGTTTTTTTTGTTTTTTTTTTTATAGCCTAAAGATATGAGTATGACCTTGTTAGCCTATAATGTAACTACAAACATATTTTGGCCTTTATCTTTGCAAAAAACATTTTTATTTTAAATTTCAGTCTCATCAAATGTTTCAAAAGTAACCCAACAGTACAAACTTGAATTGTTTAGATTTTTTACTGGCAGTGTCAATCCATTTTATAAAATGTTTTTTTTTTTTTTTTCAACATGAAAAATATGAAAATTAAATTAAACTAGCATAATATAAATTCTCAACATAATGTAACAATAGTCATGTTTCCATCCAGCTGTTTTTATGCATAAATTTAAAATGTGCATAAAAACATAAGGATGGAAACCCTGCAAATTCATAGGTGGAGGTGGAAAAGCTAAGGTATGGCTAAAACCTAAATGTGACTAGGGTAAATGGAAACAGATTGAGTGGGAAAAAAATGGTGACAGAAATCAGCTGATTTAAATGTGACTTAAGCTTTAAACGCCCTCTCATAAACATCTGTCTGTATCAGACCTATGTCTGTCTTTCTGACCCTCACTCTTGCCATATTCTGACATAAACATGTTTTAATAAATGCTGCAACACACAGAAAGTCACCACATTAGCAGCGGGACAAAAGAAACGCTTGTTTTCACTGTAGCGGGACAAAAGTAACAAGTGTTACTTTTGTCCCGGTTTACTTTTATACGGAAATACTCTGACATGGCAAACTTCAGGATGTGTTACAGCATTAAATAACCTGTAGATTGATCATTACTGTGTGACACATGAAACGAAAAACACAACTTGTAATTAGAAAAAAAAGTACCGCTTCAGTAATTTACTTATCGTACTCGAAAACTGCTTTCCGGACCTAACCGCGGGAAACGATGATGAAATCACATGATATTTGGCAGCTCAGTCAAGGGTTACGTACTGAAAGTGCTGTCCTAGCTTGAAATGCTAATATAGTCAGGGCTCTGAGAAAATCGCTTTGTTACTTTCGCCCCGGTACTCCTCTAACGTTCACCTGCAGGCCTGCTCACTTTATCGATTTATATATCGATGATATTGTACAACTTTAAAATATTTTGGAAGTTGGTATATAAAAGAAGTGTGCCTTCAGAAGTTGAAGGTGAATTTATTTTCACCAAATTATACCAAGTTTTGATGGTGCATGGTTGCATTTTAGCAGCAACATTGCTATAAAAAACATTTTTCGTTCTTGGGCAATTAAACATTTAGCAAATTAAGCTCGATCAACACATACAAATATATTAACCTAGATAGAAATATCAATTCATTATATCAGCACAGCCTTAGGTTGTAGGTTGTTCATACAGTTGTCAAAGTTGCCAATTTTGTCATGGTGTTTACAATTATGGATTTAGAGATGATATAATTTTTAAAATTAGATTAAATGCAAATTCCATCTAATCTAAATTCTCCCAATTCAGCCTCATTTTCATCCCAAAACAGTGGATTACTTTTCTGCACCCTGTAATGCAGTGCAGAGTGACATACCGCCAGTTATATCTCCCCTTGATGTTTTATGAATTTGTTTATTTGTCATATAACGCAGAATAATTTTTTGTGGGTCATTCTGGGAATTATGAACACATGATCTGTCTGAATACAGTTCACACTTAAACTTGCCAGCTAAAATATAATTGAGACTAATGCAGTGATAAGATCCAGCCAGTTCATTCCATTTATTGCCGAGATGCAACTAGACCTACAAACCACAGACAGACTTGCATATCTCAAGAGGGATAATATAAATCAGTTTTATTGTGTTATATTCTGGTTTAATCCCTTGTTTTGTATGGTCTGTATTTACAGAATTATATGATCACTGAGACACAGTTGGTCTTAATGGGCATTTGGCACGGCAAACAAGACCACAGCTCAGAATAATGTAATTACATACTGATGCAGATGAAAAAGCAATCTGCATTGTCTTTGGGAGGACAAATAGACCTGCCTAAGGTGGCAGAAATTGTAACTTATGAAAGGAAAAAAGAAGCACTAATGCAATTATATAAAACAAGGCTCATGGCTCCTTTTCGAATATTCATGTTCTGAGCAAATTTATAAAATCTCATGAAAACAGCAGAACTGTTCCAGAAATGAGGGTTATCAGAATGCATGAGTCAATGAGGCCATCAGTAAAGTACTTGAGAGACACTAAGGGATCACTTGGTCTTGTTATTGCCATGGTAACCAGGTGCATAATGGCCTAATTTCATTTTCCAGGTCCTAATGACTTAGAAGAGAGATTTTCAAAACATACAGAAAGCCAGGGAAGAGTGCCGTGTTTCTTTTTTCTTTCTTTTTTTCAACCCTTTTTTTCTTCTACAGCATGATGCTTAAATTTGTAAAAAAAAAGGACAGCTGAAGCTGAATGACAGTTTGCGCAAGAGATGCACCCCATTGTCTAAAGGTCAATACATAGTGAATTATCCCATTTATTCAGTTGTGCATCCCAGCAGGTTCTTTCTTTCTGGAGAGCACATAGGCTATGTCTTTCAGAAACTAAAATAGAGATTTTGTCAGCTATATTTTCATGCATAAATAATAGCCTATCTATATCTATCTATCTATCTACACTCATTCACTCATTATTTCTGTCCAACTACCCATCTACATGTGTGTGTGTGTGTGTGTGTGTGTGTGTGTGTGTGTGTGTGTGTGTGTGTGTGTGTGTGTGTGTGTGTGTGTGTGTGTGTGTGTGTGTGTGTGTGTGTGTGTGTGTGTGTGTGTGTGTGTGTGTGTGTGTGTGTGTGTGTGTGTGTGTTTATTTGATGACATTGTGGCCCAGAAATCTTTGAACACTTTGAAAATCTAGAATTTGGAATGCAATTCTGGAAACAACATTTTAAAACGACCATTATGATGTAAAAAGTACAGTCACTTTGGATAAAAGCATGCTAACTGAGTACATGTAAATTAATAAGAATGATTTAATATTCTGCACAATTTCTAGGTCAGTTATCAAATAACTACAACAAATAAGTGACTTTTCTAAAGACAGTCCGATGTTCTTCTTCCATTGAAGCTTAAGATACTGATCGGGTCATTTTCAAATCATGCTAGAGAACAAGATCATCAGGTTTTATGTTCTTGTGAAGTTCATGGAGCTTGTGTTCTGCTACCACTAGAGGGCCACAAAAGGGACAAACCAAATACTAAGACATTCATGTTAAAGGGGTGGTATAATGCCCTTTTCACAAGATGTAAAATAAGTCTTTGATGTTAGCTCAAAATACCCCACAGATATTTTTATATAGCATGTTAATATTGTCAGTTTTTGAGGGTGAGCAAAACGCACCGTTTTTCTGTCTGTCCCTTTAAATGCAAATCCAGCACAGGGGGCGGAGCTTCAACAGCTTGTTTCCTTTTACCTCACACAGACATGCACTGAAAATTTCAAAAACTTTTAGCCTTTTATGTTCAAACCAAAGTCAGACAATGATGGAGAGACTCAAGAAGAAGTGACAACATGTAGAATGCAACAGGAGGTTTCTGAATGGTTAGTTGATGAATTTATGTACCTTATGTGTAGTTATCTTCTAGTCATTGATTAGCATATTCTGTCATGATAATCTATAAATCACGTTCCCGGGGGAGGGGTTTATGTAAATTTTAGGGTTAGTGATGTCACTAACCCGGGAGGAATGTTGTATAGTTCCTACCAGCCGTTTGTTGTAGTCCTTAAAAAACGATTTCTTTAAAAGCAAATATCTCCCTTTGCTTTGAACTTTGAGCATTGTAACTTTGCAGATATTGTTTATGCTCAAACAGCAACATTACACACTGACTAAAGTTAGAAAAGTGAAATCATAATCAACCACCCCTTTAATCTTTCAGTTCAACTTTTCAGTCAAATTGATATACTGTGAATACAATTTGTAATGACAAATGTTGTATTGCATTAGGGAGAAATGTAATTTGGTTTCAGGGTGTTTACACGACAACGATCCTACTAAAAACGTTTTTCGTGTATAGACACCATAGTCAAAATGATCCCTGTTCTCACTGATCTGCGAAAATGACTAAAAACACTGTATTGTGCATGCCAGGCCAGTAGTTGGCAACTACAGCAGTCATTTTGTAAAGAAGCACTACTATAGACTGAACTTGTAATTCGCATGCGCATGTTGTCACAGTTTTCACAAATTTACATTTTTGTAGTTGCACGACAACAGTGTCGTTTTCAAAGACCAGTTCTCAAAAGTTTACGTTTTCAGGCCCCCAAACGCTGTTCTCGTGTGAATGAATGGCCAAAACGGATAAAATGTTTTATGTTTTTGGTTGAAAACGGTGTCGTGTAAACCTTTGGACCCCACTGTGTTTTTTACTGTGCCATTTGCGTCCTCATGTATTGTTTTGTCTTTTTTAGTCCTTTGTTATCACCATCACAATGAAGAGCCTTGATCATGCACAAACTTACGCAAAGTTTGTCATAGATCATTTATTTTTGGAGCTGGTGTTAATCTGGAATTTTAACAGTGTTTTTGAAAGCACCATCTGCCACCTGAGAAATCTTGCTCGTTTGCTTTTGATGTTAGTCCGAGCCACAGAAAGCTTCTTTATTTACAATTGGCTGTCATGGGAATCATGGCTCTTTTCTCTTTTATATCTTTAAAGACTGCTGTAAATAGTTCAGTCATTCATCTGGGATTTTATCAAAGTTTGTTTAGAGAGACAAAACTCTGCTCGAGTGTCTCGGAGAGAACAGCTGGCAGCTCCTGATCAGACCATCGCATTAAAAAAGCCCTGACTGCGTCACTTTGACTTAGAAAGAATAGCAGTTGGCGAGCAATGAAACATCACGCTCAATTTAACATGTCAATACTTCTTGGCCAGACTGTTTTAGATGCGGCTGTATTTCTTGAATGAATAGTCCACCGTAGGATTTATGGATTCTGGCTGCAGTAGAATAGAGCTGTGCAGCCCTGAGAAAAGGTCACCTGACTGATAAAACCAAATCTTAAACAAGTTTTGAATCATTGTTCTCTCAGGCAGTGTGTTCACAGACGTTGCTGTAGCCTTCGGTCATTCCATACATCACTTTAAACCTCTTACATCCCTTCTGCCTTGGTTAATTCATCATAAAGTGTATTTATGCAAGTGTAAAAAAGGGGGGAATTAAGCTATTATATATATTGTGAATGATAAAAAGTAGTGGTGTCAACAATAATCAATTCGGCGATGCATCGCAATGCGGGGCATGCACGATTCAGCATCGATGCGGCAAAGTGCCATAATCAATTATGTCACTGTTTATTTTCTGGCCTTGAGTTGGACAATAAAGTTGTGAAGTTTAAATTACTTCCGGGACTTTCAAACATCAAAATAACATTTATTAATATGTATTCTTGTCAAAATGACATATAAACATCTTTTCCTGTTCTATTTTGCCTGGAAACGCTTCCAACACGCTTGTGTGACGCGTGAAAATTAGGCACGCGTTTTTAGCGTCGAACTCACGCCGTAGCTACGTCGTAGGCTGTGTTTAGCGCGCGTACCCTTCGGCGTACCCTGACGTGCACCTCTCCAAAAATGTAACAACGCGTCAACTCTACACGGACACAAGCGCTGTGATTGGTCTGCTAGAACCCCTCCCTCGGTTTTCACATGCTCCCTCTGCAAGTGTAATTGCGCGTCAACGTGGACAACGACGCAGAAGTATAAATGAAAACCAACGCGTAGAGGCTTCGGCGTAGGTCCGACGCAGAAGTATAAAACAGGCTGCTCGCGGCGTGTAAAACCTGCCACACTAAAATCAAGCACGTTGGCAATACAACTAACTTAAGTTAGTTTAAAAAAACACTTATGTTCACTGCTGGAAAAAGTTGGCTGTTATTATTGCTCTATTTAATTTCAAATGGTTCTAAAGCAGAGAGAAGAGAAACATTTCTCATACAAAGCACTGAAAGCAGTGATTTATGTTTTCTTTTTCAGTTTTCAGTTTTGAAAATGCCATATTCAATACCCTGTACCATTACATTTTATTTTATTTAATGACATTTATGTCAAAGATACAGGAGAGTGATAATACACACATAACAGCCAATAAAATCTGTTGTTCAATATCTGACTGCTTGTATTGCCTCATGAATGATGAAAAATTTGCCTTGTTGTGTGCAGTAGAATTTTGATGCATCGCAATGCATCGTAGAATCGAATTGAATCGAATCGTTACCTGGTGAATCGTAATCGAATCGAATTGTGAGGGCAGTGCCAATGCACACCCCTAATAAAAAGCTGCAGATTTACAAAAGTTTGTTAGCAACCTAAATTTTCTTGGAAATACAGTCATTTATTGCCAAAAAATAGCAAAAACTTTTTTTTTTTCACAAGAATAATTCAACAAAAAAAGTCATTATTCCTTTTTTTTAAATATAATATTTTTTAAATAAAATTTTAAAATGTATATAAACCAAACTTTTTCTATAATGATTGTATACTGTATGCAAATTATACGGCATATTGATTTAAAATAATATATTATTTATTTCATATAACTATAGAAAAACAACACACATCCTACACTTTTTTTTATACGCAGCCACTTTTCCCATAGTCTGGAGAGCTGCAGCCGTCACTCCCCCAACCTTCTGTCAGGCCTGGCTGATCTCTGTCTTTGGCCATGTGGAGTGTGACGTGAGCCCTTGATCACTTGCTGCTTGCTAGAAAAGGACACCAAGCTGTGCGTGACTCTCCCTTGTGAAGAGGAACCAGACAGTGACTCAGTTTAATCATTTGATTTCAAGATATGTAACAGCATCCCACAGAGGAGTATTTCAAGTGAAAATATGTGTAAAGAGATTGTGGAGATTGTCTCTTTACATCATCAGTGACATCATTATCGCTAGTACCACACGTTTGAATCTGTCTGGTGTTTTCATTTTAAATTATTCTTATGCCTTGTGGCTTTTACCGAAATATTCTGTGTTCAAAACAAGATAACCTCAGTTTATAGCATTTGTGGCATAATGTTGATTACCACACAAATTAATTTCGACCTTTCTGCCTTTCCTTTAAAAGAAAAATAAGGGAAATGGTGACGCATTTACCCTGGAAGTAAACAGGGCCAATTTATAGAGGATTTAAAAGCAGACTTTAGCACACTTGAGCACGCTCGACAACATGTTTGATCTCAGACGGTAAGCAGGGTTGGGCCTGGTTAGTACTTGGATGGGAGACAGCCTGGGAATACCAGGGGCTGTAAGCTTTTGGTTAGAATCTATAATATAATAATATGCAATAACCCTAACCCTAACATTAGTGTTTCAATCCATATAACTCTGGACTCAGACTAGAATCAAGATTCTTTTTTTTCTCTGAATCTTTGAGTCAAGTCCTACAAGAATCTATTCATCCAGTTTTGTTTAACCCCCGGGACATTTTTTCACCGTTTCGGCAAAGCACGTAAACCCGTTTCAATATCATGAACTCATGAAAAGAATGGATGTTTTGGTTGTTTATTAAAAAAAAACATAGCTGTAGTGAGCAGGCATTCAGCACACAAAATGACAGTGACATTGAAGGGGATTGTGTGACAGAGGAGAAAATAAATCTGCAAATTGCATTTGTTTTCAATTCCCATATCCAGCCTTGCTTTAGCAGCTGGCTTCTCAAGATAAAACAAACAGTATTTGCACGTTTGCAAAAGCTTGTAATGCCCCTCTAGTAAACAAACCAAAGATTTTTGACATGCCAAAATGCTTAGCTCTCATGAAAGAGTTACTTCAATACTATAAATACGGTGATCCGCGATTAGAGCTCATGGCTGGCAATTGTACGACAGTATACAGTAGGGGCCAAAGGTTTAAGACCACTAATGAAAATACTTCCATCATTGAAAGTAGAGGTTAAATGTTATTTATTACATGGCTTGGTTGAATTCTAATGTAGAATGCGGCCTGTTATTTCTTGATAACACACCGCTGCGAAGTATAACACACCGTTGCCATGAAAAACAGAGTTTTGCTATGGACGCAGGATGATTCTAACCGTAGAGACGGTCCTATTTTCTTTAGCGGAAGCAATACAATCTTTTTTAAATCAATAAACTCCTTTTTAAATCAATATTTTGTGGCAAATTATTGATTTATTTGGTAGGTAGCCATGTAATAAGCAGGATAATGTAGAGTGAGGCGGTTATTATAGCGAATACAACCCCTTCAGGCTGATTCCTGATCAGCCTGAAGGGGTTGTATTCGCTATAACAACCGCCTCGCTCTACATTATCCCTTACATATACACTCACAAGACACTTTATTAGGTACCTGTTCAACTGTTTGTTGACACAAATATCTAATCAGCCAATTTCATAGCAGCTACTCAATGCATGCAGGAACGCAGACATGAAGACGATCTGCTGAAGTCAAACTGAGCATCAGAATGTGGAAAGAAATGTGATTTAAGTGACTTTGAACGTGGCATGGTTGATGGTGCTAGACGGGCTGGTCTGAGTATTTCAGAAACTGCTGATCTACTGGGATTTTCACGCACAAACAACTCTAGGATTTACAGAGAATGGTCTGAAAAAGAGAAAATCTCCAGTGAGTGGCAGTTCCGTGGGTGAAAATGTCTTTGTTGATGCCAGAGGTCAGAGGAAAATGACTGGTTCGAGCTTATAGAAAGGCGACAAGCAACTTGTTACAACCGAGGTTTGCAGAAGAGCTTCTCTGAAGTATACCTTGAATATGGCATCTCTATATTCTCAAATGGCCTCCACATTCACCAGATCTCAATTCAATAGAGCACATTTTGGGTTGTAGTGCAACGGGAGATTCACATAATGGATGTGCAGCCGACAAATCTGCAGCAACTGTGTGATTCTCTGAGGAATATTTACAGCACATTTTCGAATCTATACCATGAAGAATTAAGGCAGTTATGAAGGCAAAAGGGGGTCCAACATGGTACTAGTGAGGTGTACCTAACAAAGCAGCTGGTGAATGTAACTTTCTCATTATGTGTAAAAAACAAAACATATAAGGTACAGTATATGTTGCACAAAAACAGTGAAAACTGCAAAGATGACTTTGAAATAATTCAGTTTGCCTGTATATGGATCGGTGGAATACATGGAATCTCATTTCATTCTTAGGATTGTCATAGCTCTTGCGCATATTGTCTCTAGAATTCATTTAGATAAAATCTCTTGTCTGATGTATTGCACCTGAGCCACAGTTCAAACCTTCCCTCAGTACCAATATTATTCCACTCAATGGGTTTTATTTGATGTGCTGTGCGATGTTCCTAAGAGTAAACATAAAACAGTTGAATTAATGATCGGCATTACTCTTGACTACACAGTCTCAGTCAAGATAGCCAGTTGATGAGATGCCTTTGTCATGTGCATATAAACATCATATTTCAAAACTGACATTTTATTGTCCTAGTGCGTGTTTCTGGTGTTATAGTGAACAATTTATTGGTGCATATTTTCCAAAGAAAAAAATTACTGTTGCGTGAAACGACTTTCATTTTCCACTGATAGGCCACTTTTGGTTAAAGTTGGCATGAAATGAAAATTCATCTATTTCTTAATCTTTTTTTAAATGCATGTTATTGATCTTATTGTGAATGACTACTCCATGTAGCCTAATATGTTTCATTTTTATTTATTTTTTCTTCAAAATCAATCTCGATCTTCCAGTGAAATGTCTGACTTCTCTCTGGTGACGTATAACGGACTTCTCCAAACATTTAGTCCGCTTAAACCCAGCCCCTTTATTACAATTGACTGCAAGCTCACATTCAGATCTGCCTCCATCCAATCAACAAGAAGTCTCCGGCCAAACACATCGGATGTAAGTCACAATATAAAAGAAAAGATCTGTCGCTCCTCCTCCTTCCATTATATCACAACTTAAATATGTTTTAGCAAACTCGCATTTGTTCTGGCTCCATACTCCCACTTTTATTTTCAAATAAATTACTGCCTTTTTAATTGCATATCCTTTTTTACTTTAAAATGTCACATTACAGAAGTCAAATTGGTTTAATTCTGAATGTCTTTAACACATTCTCTAACACAATGGGTTTTGTATTATATTTTGAAGAGAAGTCACAGACAAAACATAATGCAGAGTAGTTTTATTAATCACATATTTCATGCTTCTGATTAGCGTGGTTCTGACTGACAGTGCTATAATATTCGCAGGGCACATCTCAGCTATAATGAATAAACTGTCAGAGATGTAGTGTCAAATTCTATAATTTGTTCCATCCGAAATTTCCATACGACTCTCTTTTACTCCTTTGCTGATTTGTCCTTCACTTTCTATTACATCCTTCTCTCTCTTTCTCAGCGGGAATGGAAAAACACACAGAACAAGTTGTCCGATTTTCTTTCTCCATTTCCTCTGTGCAGTTTGCATTTGAGAGGTCATTATTGTGTTTCATCTGGCGTGCTGGCTTTGCTCTTCTGCTCCAGGAGTGTGATTGAGCAGCCAAACCTCACCATCAGAGCTGGCCTTTTCTCCGCTGGCTTGCCAGGGCACAGCCCACTGCCTCTCTGCCGGTAATTGAAAAGGAAATGAATTGTGATACCTGCTCTGCTTGAGTCCACTGCTTGACCTGAGGGATCGTGCGGATGTGAGCTTCACTATTTTCAAGGAAAACAAGACAAAGTGTTGAATGATGGAATGCATTGGGGGATGTTGGTGTCAGATATAACAACCAGATCACACCATTCCTAATCATGCATGACATGGTGAGTTTCCAACGATAATCAGTTTGCTTGTTCACTTGAAAGCCAAAATGCGGTATGTTGCTGCATAATACAGTATAAGCCAATCAGAACATGTTGGATGGTTAATATACCTCATAATAGGAAACCAAGTGATCAGCATGGTTAAATGTCCTGCCGGTAAAGACCAACAAATCATAGTTATTAAATATAACTAGTTTAAATTTATATATAGGCTATATATGAATTTAAAATAACTGTTTTATATTTGAATGTTTTAAAATGTAATTTATTCCTGTGCTGGTAAAGCTGAATTTTTAGCATCATTACTCCAGTCTTCAGTGTCAATTGACCGTTCGCAAAGACCCGTCCCCTTTAGTTACTGTTGCTATGTCTGACAAGCCATGCCGCTCTCACGCCTCACCATGTCACGCAGTGAAATATACAGCAGAGAGGAGACTGACAGCGTGCTGATAGACAGGAGAGACCAAGTTACATTTGATATGAAACAAAGTCTCAACTTTCAAATGTGGTCATTTTTTAAAGAAATTAAAACAATAAATACCGTTTTGTGGCTCTTTAATATGTCTGACAGATCGCTGTGGCGCCTCAGTTAAAGCTTCTCATGAACCGATCATCTCTTCCGTCTAGTTAATTTATAGCATTAAATAAGACTAAACATGAATGAACATAAGAAGGAATGTTGGTTTAACCATGGAATGTCTGACTTCTCTCTGGTGACATATAATGGACTTCTCCAAACATTTAGTCCGCTTAAACCCAGCCCCTTTATTACAATCGACTGCAAGCTCACGTTCAGATCTGCCTCCATCCAATCAACAAGAAGTCTCCGCCCAACACGGGCGGAGTGTTGGGCGCTACAAAAATGGAGTCAGTGCATGTTTTTCAAATTCAAGTACTCCAACGTTAATCTATTAATTCTCCTGACTGATTTGTCGGACTAAAGTGGCGGGTGGCGGTGTAACAGTCATCAGCTGGACTGCCCTTGAGAGCCACCTGAGTGCACTCCACATCAGACTATCATGTTTCACTCACAAACTACATCTCCCATAATTCTCTGCCTGGACTCATCAGCACTCATTATCACATTCACCTGTGTCTCATTATCTTGTTTAGTTTAGCCTGGTTCACCCCATCACTCACTGCAAAGTTTTGTATGTTGTTGCGCTGCATCTCTGAGCATTCTCTCTGATTTCATTGTCTCTTGTATTTTTTGCCTGTTTCTCAGATTCCATTTGTGCCTCTGACCCCTGCCTGCGTGTCTGTTTGTTTGGACTGCCTTCCTGTGCTTGACCCTCTGCTTGTGTTTGATTACGATTCTGGATAACCCTTTAAATAAACTGCATTTAGATCCTAAACCTTGTCTCGGAGCAGTTCGTAACATGCGGATTATGATTGATCAGATCGCCTGTCAATCAATCTCCGTGCTAAGGGTCAATTGATCCTTCAGAAATCATTCTAATATGCTGATTTGATGCTCAAGAAACAGTAACAGTTGTGCTGCTTGATATTTTTGTTGCATTTTTGATAAATAGAAACTTAATTTACATAAACATCATTTATTTGAAATAGAAATCTTTTGAAACAATATAAATGTCTTAACTGTCACTGTTGATGTATTTGTTTTCCATGGACTTTGTTATGCTTCATGTTTCTTATTCTGCTTGCCATCCTTTAGGCCTTTTGTTGTTTTTCCCCTTGATTGATTCTTTTTTTTTCTTCTTTTTTTTTGGTTAAATCGATCAAATCCGATAACGTGATTAAATTTTCAGCATTTTCTGCAATTAGTTCCACCGTTTAAAGGCAGCAAATTTAAAGGAAGAGCAGCCAGTTTTCTTCTAAAAAATAAAAATGACACTTACTAAATGAGGCATTTACAACAGCTTTAAAGGGCTCTTGGTTGTTAAAGTAGACTTAACTTCACTAACTTATTGACGAGACTCTGTGAATACCAAAGGTGACTGTCTCTCCATATTCTTTTGAGTGCAGTTGCCCACATCCTCCTAACCCTAATACAACGAGAGATAATGGAAGACATCCAGCTGTCATTGGATAAACCCACGCTGTGTCTGCACCTGCGATCTATATTTTTGTCTCTGAATTTATTGGGCGCATACATCCTTGAACCTGATTCCTCTTGCTCTTAAAAGAACACCCATCCTTGTTAGGAAGTTTTGGTGGTCATCGCCAGTCAAGGACATCTTTCTGAGTAAATGTCAGACCTGTGTGTGCACAGATCTTAGTGATCCTGGCAATGTCTATCTATCTCTAATCGCCCATACTCTCATAAAAAAAAATATTTCATTGCTTGACTTCAACACTAATGGAGTGGTGTAATGACTGTACTGTACCTGGTCACTGGCCGGTTTTTGCACTCCTATTGCAGCAACTCTCAAAACTTGTATCCGTGAGCTACGCTGAGCTAATACTCGACTCATAAATAATAGACCTACGAGTCAGACCAGACCCATGTAAACCACTAGTATGTGGTCTCAGCTTCAGGCAGCACACCCACACATGCTTCATAAACGATATTCCACACTGACGTCATGAATGATTGACCATTTTGCAAATCACTTTTGCTTTGAAGCCTTTGAATTTCAGCATCATTTTATGGGTTTTGGACCCAACAGTCAAGGAGACCAGCCGAACGCATCTTTAACATGAACCCATATTGTGTCAGTGATTTACAAATCATCCTGCTCCACGTTAGAACAGTTCTTCCTAAAGGCTTGTGTGTATGATACATCCATACATAGCAATTTCCAGTCTCATCATTAGAGGTTTCAATCATCATACCTGTTTCCATAGTTACATGCACATGTTTCCTGTTCACTCACCATTCACGGGGTTAAACACCCTGTGTAGTTTATCTGACGTATTCTTCCACAACTGTTTCTACACTCTAAAAGGAAATTCAGGTGGCCTATACCATTTGCTTTGTAAAGAAATTAGAATTTATTGTTTTAGTTAAACATTTTAAGTTGCAAACATTATTTTGATGAGTTCTGTCGATGTAATGTTCTTAATCATTACATCAACTTGATACTGTGTGAAATTTAAACAGAAATTTCTGAATTAATTGATTTATTTTATTATTATTAATTGAAAAATAATAATAATAAGTTGTAGTATTTTAAAGGTTTGTAAAGCTATGTAACTTCTGTTTAAAATTAACAAAATTTAAATGAGTCAATACATCATTATTCCTGATGATCACCTGATTCGTAAGCCTGATGAACGTTCTAAGGACAGTGTGTAATTATTTTAATGGAAACGTACGGTTAAAGTAGTCTTGACCGCATTACAGTTCTATATCACTTGCCAAATTATTTCAGTATTTCAAAGGTACAACCTACAACAGCAAAAGAACCAAAACCCACACTGACCAAGCAAATAAATATAGTAAACAATACGATAAAAACAACAACTTATTTGTGTTTTTTGCCACAAAATTACATTTTATTGTGTACGGAATGCACATACTCTCTTTCTCCGCTCTCTCTCTTCCACTCAAGCGCACACACATACAGAAACATGTTGTCAGCATTGCTCTGACAACTTTTTCAGTAAAATAACAACTTTTTAAAATGTTTTAACAACTTAAAAGCTACATGACATTTCTCACTAGCGAGGCGGTAATAACGGCCGTTTTTGAAGCAGATCAACTTACAGTTTTGCTATTAGTAGAGATGCTGCTGCTGAACACTGCTCTCTCTCTCTCTCTCTCTCTCTCTCTCTCTCTCTCTCTCTCTCTCTCTCTCTCTCTCTCTCTCTCTCTCTCTCTGGTCTGATATCAATGGCTCAAGCCTCTTTTACTATCTTTAAAATTACGTTTCGGAATTAGCAACGGAGGCTTGGGATGAGATGCGTAATAAATTAGTCTTACACACAAGAGCGTCAGTCAAAGTAATGTCAGTCCTGAGTATTAAAGTCACTATCTGTTGTAACTTGATAGTGTGTTGATTCTGTGGTATTAGAAAGCTGCATATTACTAATGTAAGTTTGCTCTTTGGTGTATTTTTTGTATAAGTTATCCCATGATGTAACATATAGGTTTCAAGTGCTTACCATAAGTCCACAAGCAGGAGGGCAAACTTTGTTTTAATTAGGGGGTAAAGTTAATAAATCACACTGTGACAGTTCCAGGTGTCTCAACTGTCTAATGGCTTTTTAATTGCAAGAGGACTTCAAAACACAAAATAGTAAAGGGATAATGTAGCAATATTTGGGGCAGGGGAGGTGTTTGTGTTGTGTTTGTGGATTATTATTTTAATTCTTGGTAAATCTCAATAGCTTTCATGTCAAATGTGAGATGCTCTCCACTCATTAATTATCATTCAGAAACATCACTTGTGATTCATCCTAGTAATTTAGGTGGTACGTTTATCCTTCCAGCTGACGTATTTTACTGTTTACACACAGAAACCAGAATAGGTGTAATTCTGTGCTTCAGCGAACCATGTTCAGCCAACCCACTCTGCATGATTCATTTGGATGGAGTGTTTGAGACTCAAAATAATTGCTGGAGATTTCTACCAGTGTTGACCTTAAGCCTGACCTCAATATATCCTGTATTTTCTCAAGCATAGACTCATAAATACAAATGAGTGTTGACCCTACTGATGCATCTATAGCATGATAGAAATTGTCTTCATTCTCTGGCCCTGTTTACTCCATCTCAGATTATACAAATAAACATGGCTTTACATTATAAAACTGTTTTCTTTATATCAATGTATAAGTACAAATGTATGAAAGATTTGAAAGTTCTGGCAGGACCCTGATACTGAATTAACACTGGTGATGTTCGAGATCCCATCTGCTTTTCTTAACAAAGCCATTCTATTGGCTGAGACAATTTATTTAAGCAAACTCTATTTGGTGCCTGATAAATTATATTAATTCTAGAATAGATCAGATAGAAGCTTTACAGTGTAGGCTATTTATTCTTAATAATAAAAAATAATAAAAATATGTTGACTGATATCTTAATTATACACTACTGTTCAAAAGTTTTTTAATGTTTTCGAAAATCTCCCAGGATTCTTTGATTAAAAGTAAATAAGTAAAAAAAAAAGAAAAAAAAAAAAAGAAAGATTTGAAAGAAATCTTTTGCAACATTATACTCACTTCATTTAGTGCATCCTTGCTGAGTAAAAGTATTAAATTCTTTCAAAATAAAATCTTACTGACGATGAACCTGTTGAATAGTAGTTATTCACTAAAAATGGTTGAATTAAAAACTTCTTTGTGTTCTCAGTTAGCCTCTGGTTAGATAGCGATCTAACAGCTTAGCATAGTATCTTAGAATAGCAGTAACTGCAGGCATTGAGAAAGGGGGACAGGATTCTGCAAGGGTGTAGGATTGAAGGGATAGAAATAGGTCTTCAACAGTCTGAATTACAGGCTTAGATACTATATAAAAACATGCAATTGAGGTTTCTAACAAATATGAATGGGATTTCACAAAGCTAGATGCAAGTTTTCCAGAGTTTTTTTTTTTTTTTTTTTTTTCAAAGAGTCTTTCACAGCAAATTCTCAGTAAATTAAAAAAAAAAAAGACCTCCAAAATAAATCTGATATGTATTGTGCTTAAGTTCAATCAGGTGTAAATTCTGTATCTTATGTGATTTCTGTTGAGAACTTCCCAGACTACAGCTCTGCTCTGGAAATTTTGGCAGGATGTTCTGTGCTTTCTTGAGGCTGTCTGAGGTCACCATCTCCTGACTCATCTGTTTACCTCAGCAAACAGCTGCGCCAGGGGGCCAGACTCACTTCTCCCACAAAACTTCACTTGTCTTTGGAGTGATATTATTGGTATAATATTTCACTTGTGTTTTCTCATTACACTCCTCACAATTTCCCTTATGACCACCGATCAGTGGGAGCCGTAGGATACAGTGGCTGCTGGCCAATTTCATTGCTGTTTCATTAGGCATCGTGAAGGCGGAATATTTCACAATTACTGTCCCCTAGATGAAGTTTTGTGTGTCAGTGATGAGTAAAAAGGTCACAAGTCAAATGTTTTAAATGACTCAGAGAGTGTGGATTTTCTCTTTGGGATTTACTTTTGCTTCAGGTAACTTGATTCACAATTGCCATTTATTCTTCCACCATGAAGCTACAATCAAATACCCTTTTCACACTGAAAAAAAATCTGTACCACTGGACTCTCAAATAGTTTTAGTCTGCCAGGAGAGCACCAATAAGAGCACCAATAGCATAGCTGCCAACTTTTGAGTTTTGCTTGGAGTGAGATTTTTTTTTGTGGGGTGGGGGTGTGGGGGGGGGGGGGTTACAATTTACAATTTACAATTTACAATTTATAGCTTACCAGAAATTGTTTACATGGTACAATTTCTGGTAAGCTACGCTTTTATTATTATTTCAGTTCAATTCAATTATTGTGATTTGATTTAATATTGACTCATTTGGATAAATATTAGGTAGGCTACACAAGATAGGCATTCATTTTTCTCAAGAAAAAAACATCTCATCTAATGCTGTAAACATACAGAGAGCCCTATCAGCTGGCAGTATTATTTAAGGTTAAAAATAACTCAAATTAAATATAATATATATAATTTTATTATAATAACAACTTTATTTAATGATATAAGTAAAAATATATTAAATATGTAATATAGTACAAATATTTAGCAAAATACTCTCTATAGCTCTTTTTTTTCTAGCCAACTAATGTGTTATAGCCTATATTATGTTCATTAAGTGGCTTTCCTGAGGTAAATATGTGACAAAATTGTTCTCCAGCTGTTTTATTGACCCCTTTGTTTGATTGATTGGTCGATATTAAGTATGAAGAACATACATTTCGGTAAGTTGTACTGCATCTTTCAACAGTGTTCATTCGTGTTTATTTACTATCAGCTAGAGATGATAGGTTCACGTGCCGCTAGGGATCTGTCGCATCACATTTACAAGCACCAAAACTGTATTTATTGTTTGAATTTCGTAATAAAAGTGACAGAATCGTAATAAAAGTGACAGAATCTGAGATTTGTTTTATATCATAAGTAACCTGCTCTGTCTAGTATGTCGGTCCTCTTTGCTCTGCGATTTATCTGTGCGTGAGTCGTGAGAAAATGGATGTGTGGCGTGAGAGCGTGTGAAAAGTGTCAATTGCGTGTGTCTCACGGTGAATGCGTGAGAGTTGGCAGCTATGCAATAGTCTGGTCTGGATTGAACAAGAGCAAGGAGTTGTATAGCATGCTCTGATAGGAAGGGCCTGATCTTCCTAATGGTGTATAAGGCAAATCTGCAGAACAGACCAGTTCTAGCAATGTGGTCTGTGAAGTTTAACTGTTCATCAAATGGCTGGAATGGGAGATAGAGTTGTGTGTCATCAGCATAGCAGTGATAAGAAAAACAATGTTTCTGTATGACAGATCCTAGTGATGACATATAGATGGAGAAGAGAAGAAGTGGTCCAAGCACTGAGCCCTGAGGCACCCCAGTAGCTAGATGTTGCGACTTAGACACCTCTCCCCTAAACAACACCCTGAAGGACCTACCTGAGAGGTAAGACTTGAACCATTAGAGCACAACTAGGCTGTAAAAATGGACTAGTGAGTAGATGAGTTTACCAGTTTAGCTGATGATGTCCCGACAAACTCTGTTTTGGCCAAACTCCCATTTGGCCAATTTTAGCAACTGCCTTTTCAAGATAAAATGTGAAACTATCTTGATCTTGTGATAAACACTGACCTTATTTCAGGCCTTTAACCAAAAACCCATTAAAAAAACTAAACACAAAATACAATAAACACTTTGTGGCCATTACTTAGTTTTAGTTCATTAAATGTTTCAGTTTAGTTGTTTTCAATAACATAAAACTGCTACTTTAAAAAAAAAAAAAAAAAAAAAACGTTTTCACCTTTGGCCATATCTTGTTCTCTCTAGTAATCACTGATGCCCCCTCAAAAAATGTGCATGATACTTCTTTATACAATGTCTTCATTTTATGATATTGGTGGCCCAGATTACTAACCAAAATAGTACATCTTGTTTTGTCAAGCTGAATCATTTAGGTATAAAACCATTCATGATTTTGTCATGGTGTTGAACCATGGAGCATGACTATATCGACACAGGCATGGTCCAGAGCTGATAAGCAGGTATTCATATACCAGGATTCAGTCACACATTGCTTATAGTGAAGGTGGCTGGTGAGGATTAAAGCTCTTCTGTTGGTTGAACCTCAGCTGGACTCACCTCAGAGGAGGGCTATGTCTTTAGGGTAAAGTAAACCAAGACATATTTACACAAGAGAGTATCTTCTTGTTGACCATGTCTGGAAGATAAATCTGTGGCTCCATCCTTAAAGATCCATGTGATAATCTTTCAGGAGGCCCACTGAGCTGCTATAGAGGAAGGGGGGAATCATTTTATTTGTGGGCTCATACATATCAGGAAAAGTCTAATATTTAGATTATCAAATATTTCCATGTCTGTTATTTACTCAACAAGCAAGGACAAAAGCCCATCCAACCATCACATATCACACACCAGACTCAGTTTTCCTATGAGAAACCTGCTCTTATGTCAGTATTATCCCACCTTCTCATTCAAAATTCCAATCCCTGTGTAAGAGACTGCAATCTGTTCCCTGAGGAACCATGTCTCGCCCCCATCCTTGCTCCTCAAAGCTGCGACCAAGTCCTAAATGAAGAGATGAAAGAGGGTTTTGAACCTTTGTAGGCAGCCTCTGGATAATGATTGAGAATAAAGGGCTTACTAATGATACTTCAGCATGCAGTTCAAGTAGAATGATGTCTGTCAATGGAATACCTTAGATATACATTCATTCATTTATTACCATATTCTTCACACAATGCTGCCATACGGAAAAACTGACATTGTGATATTTTGTTTTTCTGCTATATGAAAAAATACGGGAATATATTTGAGGAATTATATTTATAATATTTATATGTCTTTAGTTGGACCTCAGCACAAATTCTGGATAACTAAAGTGCATTAAGTACAAAATTAGTTGTTCCAATTATTGATCGTCAACGAGTGGATCTCTGAGCTGGTGCGAGTGAGTGGAGGCGGGGCTGATTATATTCATATTCATAGAACCGTGTATACTAAACGAGGCAAGGGTGTAGAGTTACATTCAAGCTATTTAAAGGCATGAAGAGGAAAAAAAATTAAAATATGTCAAATATGTGATCAAATAATGAGTTTTAAGGGATACAAATATTGGCTACACAGGGACTTTAAGTATATCTTTAATCGGACTTCAGCACTATTCTGCACAATTAAAGTGCATTTTGTGCAAAATTAGTTGTTCCAGTTTAGCAGTCTTTAAAGTTTAGTATACCAAAAATACAATTGCAGGGTATTTATATTAAGTACATAAATATGTAAATAAATGTATTTCTAAAACATTTCAGTATATTTATTTTTCTCCAGGGAATCATGCTATTTTCCGCTTAATAAATGTGTTGCATGTTTGCAAGTGAAGCCATTCAGTAACAGACCGAAATGTAAGCCATTTCTCAATAAAGGCCTCGATATACTTAAAGCAACACCAAAGATTCTTTTGTACCTTAAAATAATGTTTCCAAAATCGTTTCAGTGGTTCATCAACTCGTAACAGGGTGAACGGCACTTCTGCATTCGCTTTGCGACCCTCTATAACCGCACTATGCAAGTTTTCCAGATCGGGTAGCGGATCTGTAGTTCGAATGAGACGTAAGAAATTACTTTACGGCAAGCGTTACCATAGCCAATAGGTGGAGCCTATATAAAAAATAGCCATTTCTGGTGTCGCAATACATCATACTTTCATAAAATCATGCAACATACTCTACCTTGTCTGTGGACATCGTTATTTCCTAAGCCGGTGCTGGATAAACAAATAGTGTGTGTGCAACGGTAGGCTGCGGTAGGCTCAATTATTTACGACAGCAGTAATGGACAATTCCACATCCAACCTGTAGGGGGACCGAAGAGGAAAAGTGCTTTGGTGTTGCTTTATAGCATAACCAAAGAACTGGTGTGACGTCCTTTCGAACTAAATCAGGCCAAAGCAAACTACGTTTGGAGTTTGTTTTGGGAGTTTGAAACGCCTTGCCAAAGCAAACTTTCCAGAAAGCAGAGCTTGTGCAAACATTGTCGCTATGAGTCGATGCTTTCTTAACAGCCGTTTTCTCACCACTGTAATTTTTGTTGTGTGTTTATTTTGTTGAGATGAGTTCACGCAGCACATATTAACATATTCATCTAAACGTCGGTGGCATCTGGATGTTTGCTAACAGTACACCGCTGCAAATGTATTTTGAACTTCTTTTTACTCCTGAGCGAAGAGCGAAAAAGAACTTTACTGTGAGTATATTAGGACTTTTAAAACCTTTCCCTTTCCCTTTAAACCTTTATTCCCACAGCTCTCTAATCTTATTCATGTTTGCGAATAAGCAAGTCAAGAACTTGCCTGTGAAGCATCATGTATTTCATGACAGCACTTTTGCTCATTAAATTTTGATCGATGACATACAGTCACTGTGGAGATTCTACTCAGCAGATGTAAATTATGTTTGATTGTAGAGGTGATCTTGGAAACAGATGCCTTCAGTGAGCAGACACTGCAGATTGATCCAACCTCTTAGTCTTTCTTCTGTTTCAACATGAACTGTCATATAGTCCAAAGGATCTTGGCGTCCAAGTCTAATTCAATCTCATATATTCAGCGTATGACATGTTCGCCCTTGTGATGACAAGCCCTTTGAACATGTAAACTGTGTGAACCAGTCCCTGAGTGAGTACAGAAATTAAAGTGTAATTAAAGTACTTCAGCCTTCGCTCACTGTCTCCTATAAAAGTACAGAGATTGTGCACTTTCTTTTTTAACAACACGATTCAGTTAACCCATTTTTTAAGTCAAAATCAAGTGATTTAATTCCAAAAAGGTCAAGGTCAAGTTCACCTTTAGGAACCTCGACATACGCCTGTGGAAATGCCTCTATTTGAAATCTAGTGTGAAGGAATAATGGCCAAGTGATGAACTCTACAGAATCATTCAAAACCTCAGAAATGCCTTTTCATTCAATACACTACAATTAAAATTAAAATAGCACTCCAATCAGAAGTAATTGTGATCCAGGCTTAATAATGTTATATTCATTTAACACAAACTAATTGAAAAGGCATTTAAAAATAAGCTGAAAAAAGGAACGCTGCTTTTGGAAGATGTTTCCCATGACATTCTACAGAGGGAGCGTGTTTTTAATGACAGCGAGGATTCAGATGATTTCAGTTCTCATGAACTATCATCTTACACTGAAAAAAACGATTCGTTGAATTTAATAATTTTTTTTATGGTAAGTGGTTGCACACAATTGATTTTAGCTACATTTAAACAAATGTATTTAAACATTAAGTTGAACCTAATCAATTTTAGTTCAACGTAATGCATTTGTTTAAATGTAGCTAAAATCAATTGTGTGTAAAAAAAGTATTAAATTCAACAAATCATTTTTTTCAGTGTAGAATGGTGTTCTAAATTGTAAAAATCACTTTTGAAATGAAAATAAACCATTTTCTGTTCAATAAAGATCAGTCGCTTGATTCTGAATAACACGATTACTGGGCAAGACACTGACAGATGGAAACATTTGGAACGGACCACTGGGCTGTAGAAACATCTGAAACGTCTAGACGGGTGCAGCACTGCACAGAAAACAAATTTGACAATATATATTTTTTTTTTTCTTTGAACAACAAGACAAATAAATTGATTAAAGGTTTGATAACATTTTCTGTTATTATGCAAATGTTCATGGGCAAAATCCAGTCATTTCAATAGGAATCCATGTGCATTTCACATGAGGTTTTCCACACACAGATTTTGCAACAGGATCAAGTTTTTCTGAGATTTGTGTAAGCCCATCTAGATCGGCCCAGTGGCGGCATCCGATAGAATGGGTGAAGGTCTCTGGGTGTTACTTTGCGTGGCAAAGTTATTTAATTCCATTTAAGCTTTTATTTGACTCCATTTTATATCTGACTCCATTTTATCACGACCTCAAATTTAGGTTAGATTACCAATTGGTTATCAATTATATAATAGTTTAGCAATAGATTTGATTGTTCTATTTAACTCTTTACTTAAATTTTACCCGTTCATATTAGGAAGCTATGTCCCTCTGAGTTCCTCACGCCAGTCAGTTTTGGTCACCAAACAGAGGTAATGGGCTATATACCTGAGATTGGTCACATTCACGCTTACACAATCAAAGATTCTTTGGTATAGCCCCCGTGATTGCATACACTTGAAATTAAAGTAATGTTTACTTCAGGCAGAGGTATGGCCACTATTACAGATATAAGTTGACCAACATTACTTCTCTTATAATAGCTTTGGACTGGCCATGCCGTGGTTTCCCATGTACAATTATCTAAAGTAACATTACATTAAAACAGTGGTAAGACACACCCAAATTTAGATTGGTCAAGCAGCATTTTTGCCTTTCAAAATGGAAATTCACTTCTTGTCTTTGCGAACCACGTACACTTGAATTAGTGCCAAATATAAGTTGTCACTAATCTGACGCAAAATTTGCGGTAACATACAAATCCGTTTAATCTACTTTAACCCTCCTCTGTGTGCAAGTTATCTCTAAACTCTTAAGAACTTTATTACCTTCTTTTGGAATGAGACATTTGTATCAGTAGCACTGAGACATTTCAAATGATACCAAACATGCATAATATGATAATTATTCACATTAAACCATATAGATTTTTGGGTGAATTTTGGTGATCTCAGCATGAGAGAGAAGGAGTGGGGGAAGAGGGAAAGAGATGTATTCTGAGGTGAGACTTGCGTCTCAAGTCGTGATACTAACTTCACAAGAGAGAGTTAAAACGTTAATTTTCATTTGTTTTCTCAGAGAGTTGCCCTCTCTTCCAGTTTTTCCAGTCTTACAGCTGTGTTGACTAACAGAAAGCTGCTTGGTTTTACTGATGTCTGTGAACTGTGAACAGAAAACTGATGTCTGTGTGAGCTGTGCTTCATACATCACTACACTATTGACAATGGACCTTTTTGCCTGATCAATTTTGCTAATGTGACGGCACCGTATGAATGATGTTTTTACAAGTAGTGCATCATCTTCTATTTTCCTAATTTTGGTACTGTTAATTATGTTATTTACATGCATATCTAAATTATTTGCAAATTAATTGGCAAAACCAAAAACACAATAAAGGAGGGAAACACAGATCATACATGTAACAAATATGAATAGATTGGAAGGTTTATGTTTATATGATATGCTGCATATGTGATTTTAAAGTGTGAACATTTAAAGTATGATGTTTTATCTCTATTATAATTAGGTGACAGGAGTAATCTTTAGCACAAATGTGAGTATTATAATGTGTTTTTTCAAAGCACTACAGAGCAAATATTCATTCAAATCATTGATTCCATTCACTTTGTTTTATTTCCCATCCATCCATCCATCCATCCATCATCCATGCCATATCCTAGCTAACAAAAATATGTTCTAAGAACCTTTTGCTAACGTTCTCATTATGAAAGTTGAATGCTCTCTGAACATTCTGAAACAAGTAGTATAATTTTAAAATGATAAAAAAAACAAAAAAAAAAACAAAGGACGAACATCAAACTAAAATGATCCATGAATGATGTTTAAATATTTTTGTTGTAACATTTTGAGAACATTATTAAAGAACAGATAACTTTGAACAAACGTTCTATTAACGTTACTGGAAGAAAGTTTGTTCATAAGTGACAAGCTGTTTTTGCAAGCAACACTTCTTCTCAAGTCATCTTATCTTTTTTCAGGGATGTGAAATACAAAGATGGCAGAAAGGAGACAAGTGTGTTGGTGTTACAATCTGAGACAACATAAATCAGCCACCATTCAAGTTCAACCCCCTCTTCAAAATCCAGCAAACAATTACTAATTGGCATAGCCTGTTATTCTTTTTAAATAATAATAAAAAAAAACTCTGATCACAGTTTTGCTGTGTTTCACAAACATATATAATGCCCGGTACACGTTGTACAATTTTGGGCTGTCCCAGACGAAAGATGACCAATCGTGGCGATTTCTATGGCTCCTAAACGATGGTCGTATGTCGTACAGTGAGAGAGGTTCAAAGACGGCCGTTGTCGCGGTCTTGCGACCAAAGATAGCTACCGATCATTTTCTGACAGTGTCAGAAATTTAGCATGATCATCTCACAGTGTTTTTGCTGCTACGACCTACTGACTAGCCAATAAAAAAATGCAGCTAAAACTTAAAACTACTTATCTCAAGCTCCATTTGCAAAATTGGCATGCTAAGTTGGCCTCTTTTCCTTAGCCATGACCGCTAATGAATTGCCAAATTGCCAAAGTGCAATTCATCTCGCTGCATTTGTTTACCACTAGCGAATGCGGATGACGTTTTATTCTTCTATACTAACTTGCGTCGTAGCCTACGATTCAATAGGTGCCATCATCGCACAGTCTACATGTTGTACCCAAGTTTATTAGATCCATGTGTGATTTAAAATGATTTTATTGGATGAAATAGCACAATCTGTAGCAGGCATAAGAGGCACTGGAGTCCTGTCAAGTGATTTATTTTAGTCTCCTTTTGATTAAGATGCCGCCATGGTGGTTTTAATTATATTTTTTCAATCACACAAGTGTGTGTTCGGCTATTTGTTCTTCGGTCTACTTCTGCAGACACCAATGTGATTTAGTAAATTAAAATGATGGCTTAAATCGTTTTTTTTATCTTCTTTTTCAGAAAATAATTTTAAAAGTCTTTTTTCTTTTTCTTTTTTTTTCTTCTTTTTTTCCAATGCAGTAAACTCACTGATGCCTAAGCTTTCATTTTAATATGCTCTGACTTCCACATTGTAAATCCCTTGCTGTTGACATGCAGCCAATAATCTGTAATACCCACAATTCCTATGTTTCTCCACCTTAACTTTGCATATTGAGTTTTTGGTGGCTGCGTTGAGCAGGATCAGCGAGCCCACAGGGAATTGGATGGCGCCTGCAATGAAGTCAGTCAACACCTTTAGTTTCTGAGTTTTCAGTTCCAGAACTACATGCATTCCCACTGAAAGGCTTGAATGCTAATCCTGCCTTATCCCTAGAAAAACACATCCCAGTCCCAGGACGGATAGGCACATCAATCAAGGATTTGGCCTCTCACCCTTTTTCCATCTCCTGTGCTTTTCCATGCTCCTTTCACGTATCGGATCCCTACATTATAGGTGGGCAATCACATTTCCACTATCGTGTCACATCCCTCTTCCACCACTGCATTCTGGCATTGTCATCACCACGCAAGACGGACACATTACTCCAGTCTTCAGTGTCACATGATCCTTTCTAATATGCTGATTTGATGCTCAGTTATTAATAATAGTTATCAATGTTGAAAACAGCATTTGCTGCTTAATATTTTTGAGAAAATCGTGAATAAATTGCCATCACATTGTAAAATATATTCAAATGTATCATTTTAAATTGTAATAATAGTCCACAATGCTGAGCATAAGAGACTTAAAAAAAAACAAACAAACAAAAAAAAAACAATACAAACTTTTAAATAAAAACTGGTTAAAGTACCGGTTAAATATCTATTTTTTATAGAGATTTAAAAGGAAATTTGGACTTAAAAAAAAAAGAAAATCAAACTCAGCTACTTTTTTGGATGTTTCCACCACAGGAACTAAGGAACTTTGGGGTGGTACTCTGTGTGATTCGAGCGCAGGAACCAGGGTCTAAATGAAGTTCCGGGTAAAAATTTTCCCCTCAGGAAGTCCCTGCTTGTGAGGTAGGCTTAGTACTTTTTCAAAGTTCAGGAACTTTCGGGGGTGGGACTTGGGTGCTGAACATGCTGATTGGTTGAGTTCATGCCACATTTTGATTGGTTGACTCCACGCAACATTTTATTTCATCCACCATTTTTAAAAAATCTGTTGCGGTGCATGCAGTCCTACGTCAACGGCCTAATTTCCCTAATCTTTGCGGTACTTTAGACCACGATGGAAATGCAGAAAGCAACAGGTCTGAGGGAAAAGAAGTTCCTGGGACAAATTGTTCCAGGTAATTTCGGTGGAAACGCGGCTATAGAAGCATTTGGTCCCTATATGGGGAGTTAGAGAACTCGACTTAGAGGCGACTTAGAGAGTCGTTCTCTGTAGAATGTTGTATGTACAATGACCAGATTCTAGAATGAATTCATTTACCTTTTTTAATAAATTAAATTAGTTTGTTTTAGTCTCCGTTGGCAGCTCACCAGGTTTTGGAACAATGCTGTTGTGTCATTTTGGCCCTGTTTACACCTGGTATTAAGAAGTGTTTGTCCACTTTCGACCACTTCCAGGGGTAGTCGAAAACGCATTCAACCGGATAGCTTTTTTAGTGTAAACGCTCATGTGGTCAAATGTGTTTGAACAGCCACAAAAGACGCGCTTGACAAACGGGAGACCCGTTAAGTTTGGTTTAAAGGGGAAAAACGTACCAAGCACAATGTTCTCTCACCATTCCTGATTTCTAACACACACTCACAGTATTCAGCGGCGTCTTGCGGCTGTCAGAGCAGAAACAAAAAGCTGCTGCTCTCCGTCTTTTTTCTTTTCAGCTCTGGTCGTGTTCATATGTAAATTGTTTCATCCATTACATAGAAAGATCTGAAAAAGCCCATAGATTTACCCACCCATAGACCCTTCTTTCGAAGAAATCAGGACAGAAGTGGTCGAAAGTGGACAAAAAAGACAGAGTAACACCAAGTGTGAACGGGAATGCGTCTTCCTCGTCAACTTGTGATCCGTTCGACCAAAACGCATCTTAATAGCAAGTGTAAGCCCTGTCCTTTAGCAGAGCCACATGCTGTCGGTTTGCCCTTAACTTGTCATCTTAAGAGAGCGGGTTCGTCTCTTCATATGGCGAATGGTTGCTACACTTTGAGAAATTACTTCATCTGCCATCGTGCTCATTCTCTGTTACTCCCTCTCTCACATTAGTTGACCTTTCAGGCTTCTCAGACTTTGACAATGGACCCGTCTTGTTTGCCATTGTGCAAGACTCAAAGAAAAGGGACTGGCTGCTGACACCTCCTATTCAGCACAGTGCTCCCCAAACCCATCACAGGATTTTACTTTGTGACAGATTTTATTAACGGCAGGAGACATTGATGGATTTGCTTTCTGGCAAGGAATGGTCTCTGCCTTTCCACACTCAAACCACACACATAGAAAACATACCTGGTGAAAACATGTTCCTTTCAGACATTTTCTCAAATATTGCTGCTCTAGCATTACCAGATTGCTAATGTAGAGTGGGTATTTTGGGATGTGAAATTTGAATTGGCCTCACTAAGCTAATTTTCTCACTGTAATGAAAGCCTCATTTTAATTTTTGCCATGTGAGATCCGATCCTCTGACTGAAGCGATATTTTTATTAGCCTGATATAAGAGGTGCATCCTCTCCCTTCTTTGTTCCCTGAAGACGGCCATTTCGGTCATTTGCTGGTGTCTATTATCACATTGGGTATTGGAATTGCTCTCACTCAGTCACCTTTTCACATTCCAATTCTCTCTCATGATTTTTTGTTTAATTTTTTTTTTTATTATTTCATCGGCTTCATTCAATGCTCTTATCTTTGGCTCAGTTTCAGATGAGACACATTTGGCTCACATTTCAGTTTTTTCATGATATTTGCACTTGTTTTTGAAGCGAGGCTCTGCCTTTTCATCAAGTTAATGGCCCATTTTTGACACAGCATTCAAAGCCGTCTCCCTCACCCTATCATTTTATTCAAACTTTGCCTGAAATTATCCAGGTGGCTTTTGTATTTATCGCTAAATCCAAGCAAAACTGGACAAAAACTGTTTGTATTCATCCAGCACTTACGTGTACTTAATAAGCTCATAACATAAATAAAACAAACACTCTGCAAGATAAATTAGACGGCTATATTATTCAGGATATTTATTGAAGGTTTGTTCCTGTAGAGAATTTTGATGCTGTAAATGAGATCACAGAGATGTTTATGCATTCATATCCATCCTAACGTAGGAGTAATAATATAACCAGCTAATATGAAGACAGAAAAAATGAAAAATCATTTATCACTTATCTCATTTATCATATTCACAACCTTAATGGTTTGTTATGCCTCATTTGAATCCTAATATTTACTATATTTATATTTGTATTTATATTTATATTTGTTATAGTTTTGTGTTCTGAGTTCTGTTTTTGTATCTGTCTAATGTTATAGTTTTGTGTTCTGAATTCTGTTTTTGTATCTGTCTGAGTGTTTTTGTTTCTGATCATATGTTTTCCTTTGTTCTGTTTTCCCGCCACTCCTTTGTTTCCATGGTTTCTGTCATTAGTTAATTTGTATCACCTGTTCTGCCCTCGTTAGTCTTGTCAGCTGTGTCTTGTTCCCTGATGAGTTCTCCTGTGTATTTAAGCCCTGTGTTTCCTTCAGTGTTTGTTGGTTCTACGTTGTTGTATAGAGTGTGTACTACCCGTTTTTCCCGTGTCTGGATTTCTTTTGAATTAAACCCTTGAACTGAAGTGCTCTGTTGTCCTCGCCTCCTTCTACCCGCACCACACCGTTACAGAAGAACCGACCAAAAAGATGAGCTGGGAGCTCGCTGGGCAGATCGCGGCTTTGGCTCAGGATAGCCGCGATCTGTTCCAATTCACCTGGGGGTTTATACCTCTTGCTGCCTCCTGCTCGCTGGATGACGAAATAATCAAGGCGTGTTACCAACTTGGCCAAGGAAGTCGACCCGAGGGAGCTTCCAGATCTCTCCGGTCAGGACTGGAGAGAGGCACTCTCCTGTTGTCTGGAGAGCTTCCTTCCATGGCACGCCATGTCACCACCTGCACTCCACGCCTGCCCGCCAGAGCCAGTCGCCTGCCCGCCAGAGCCAGAGCCCTCTTCGCCGCTGGTTCCGTCCGGCTCAGAGCCCTCTCCGCCGCTGGTTCCGTCCGGCTCAGAGCACTCTTCGCCGCTGGTTCCGTCCAGCTCAGAGCCCTCTTCGCCGCTGGTCCCATCCAGCTCAGAGCACTCTTCGCCGCTGGTTCCGCCCAGTTCAGAGCCTTCTTCACAGCTGATTCCGTCAAGCTCAAAGCCCTCTTCACAGCTGGTCCCATCCAGCTCAGAACCCTCCTCGCCGCTGGTTCCGCCCAGCTCAGAGCCCTCTTCGCCGCTGGTTCCGTCCGGCTCAGAGCCCTCTCCGCCGCTGGTTCCGTCCGGCTCAGAGCCCTCTTCGCCGCTGGTTCCGTCCAGCTCAGAGCCCTCTTCGCCGCTGGTCCCATCCAGCTCAGAGCACTCTTCGCCGCTGGTTCCGCCCAGTTCAGAGCCTTCTTCGCCGCTGGTTCCGCCCAGCTCAGAGCCCTCCTCGCCGCTGGTCCCATCCAGCTCAGAGCACTCTTCGCCGCTGGTTCCGCCCAGCTCAGAGCCCTCTTCGCCGCTGGTTCCACCCAGCTCAGAGCCCACTTCGCCGCTGGTTCCGCCCAGCTCAGAGCCCTCTTCGCCGCTGGTTCCGCCCAGCTCACAGTCCTCTTCGCCGCTGGTTCCGCCCAGCTCAGAGCCCACTTCACCGCTGGTTCCGCCCAGCTCAGAGCCCTCTTCGCCGCTGGTTCCGCCCAGCTCACAGTCCTCTTCGCTGCTGGTTCCGTCCAGTTCAGAGCCCTCTTCACTGCTGGTCCCGTCCAGCACAGAGCCTTCTTCACCGCTGGTCCCGTCCAGCACAGAGCCTTCTTCAACGCTGGTCCCGTCCAGCACAGAACCTTCTTCACCGCTGGTCCCGTCCAGCACAGAGTCCTCTTCACCGCTGGTCCCATCCAGCACCGAGCCCTCATCGCTGGTTCTGCCCAGCACCGAGCCCTCATCGCTGGTTCTGCCCAGCACCGAGCCCTCATCGCTGGTTCTGCCCAGCACCGAGCCCTCATCGCTGGATCTGCCCAGCACCGAGCCCTCTCTGAGACCCGGGACTTTCCCCAAGTATTTTTTTTGGGGGGGCTACAGGCCTCCGTCCTGGCCACTTGAGGGGCCACGGCCACCCGAAGGATCTTCTCCGCCGTGGCCACCTGAGGGGTCTTCTCCGCCGTGGCCACCTGAGGGGTCTTCTCCGCCGTGGCCGCCCGAAGGGTCCGCACCGCCATGGCCGCCCGAAGGGTCCACACCGCCATGGCCGCCCGAGGGGTCCGCACCGCCATGGTCGCCCGAGGGGTCGTCTCCGCCGTGGCCACACCCACAATCTGCTCCGCCGTGGCCACACCCACAGCCTGCTCCGCCCTGGAGGCTTCCTGCTTTGTCTCCCCCGTCAGCCTCCAGGGCGCCCACCCTCCCACCCCTTTGGTCTTTCTACGGCGCGAGGACGCGCCTACCGGGAGGGGGGAGTAATGTTATAGTTTTGTGTTCTGAGTTCTGTTTTTGTATCTGTCTAATGTTATAGTTTTGTGTTCTGAATTCTGTTTTTGTATCTGTCTGAGTGTTTTTGTTTCTGATCATATGTTTTCCTTTGTTCTGTTTTCCCGCCACTCCTTTGTTTCCATGGTTTCTGTCATTAGTTAATTTGTATCACCTGTTCTGCCCTCGTTAGTCTTGTCAGCTGTGTCTTGTTCCCTGATGAGTTCTCCTGTGTATTTAAGCCCTGTGTTTCCTTCAGTGTTTGTCGGTTCTACGTTGTTGTATAGAGTGTGTACTACCCGTTTTTCCCGTGTCTGGATTTCTTTTGAATTAAACCCTTGAACTGAAGTGCTCTGTCGTCCTCGCCTCCTTCTACCCGCACCACACCGTTACAATATTTATATTTATACTTTAACCAAAGTTAACTTCTACTGTATCATTTTTGATACGCAAAGTCCTCTAAATTATCAGCATGATTAAAACTTTACTGAAAAACCTGTTGTACACAATCTACTAATAGGTAATAGTTTCTTAGCAGGTAAAAGGCCGCCCACAGATATATAAGTTTTGTTTAGTATAATTGTAAAAAAAAAAAAAAAAAAAAGCCCACCTTAAGAACTTTTTCAGAACAGGCTTTTGAGGAACATTTATTTGTTTATCTCTCAATCATCATTGTATTGCATTGCATTTTTCGTTTTTTTTTTTTTTTTTTGCCCTCCTCAATGAAAACTAAAGAGCTCTGATCATAAAACCAATTGTTTAAAAAAAAAATAGACAATTTTAGACAATATAAATATTTTTCTTTTTTTTTTTTAATAAGACAATTTTAGACAATATTTTGTTTAAAGGTTCAACAAATTCTTCCATTTAAAAAAAAAAAAAAAAATTTCTGACTATGATTTCATATGACAGGCTTTACATGAAATTAACATTTCTGTCAACATTTACACTTTCATCAGCATACTTGGAGGGACACAAAAGGACCTTTGTGTGACACAGAGGTGTTATTCACAAATCAATATTTTCTGGGATAAGGGCTTCAAAATATCTGTGTAAGAGTATAATTTGTACTTCTATATTTGATTAGAATATACTATAACATATATTAAAATATAAATTAATAAATTAATATAGAGGCAAACCACATGAGACTATATATATATATATATATATATATATATATATATATATATATATATATATATATATATATATATATATATATATATCCAGATGTAATGCCTAAGTGCCTAAGGGTCAAATAAAAATATTTTGTTCTCTCTATAGAGAGCTTTTTTGTTGTCGTTTATCTTTTGTTTTGTGTTTTTGTCTTTGGGACCTTTTTTATATAATTTCAGGGTTAGTGGGCAGAAACGTTGTTGTTCTCCGAGACATGGTAGTGGTTAGATTGATAGCCAAAGGGCTCTTGGCAAAAATGACAGCCAATGACATTTATGCACACAGAGTGGTTATTCTAAGCTCAAAATACTGTTTAAAAGGACAAAAACATCAAGCAAATCCAATTAGTTCAGAGCTTAATGATATATTACAAGATTATTATATGATTGGTTATTCAGAGGGGCATGTTCAGATCAGTGATACGGCTTGACATAGTTCCAGCATCTATGACAATGAAAGTCTGATTGTGTAATTTGCTGTACATTTATTAATAACATAACATGGTCATCTGCTACTGTACACATCACAGCTTTCATTGACACTTTTTACTGTGGAAAAATTTGGAATTTGCCATGTTTTTCCTTTCTTAAACTGATATGCAAGACTTTTCTTCAAGTTCTGCAACAGCCCTATAATTACAGACTATTAAGCAAAGAGGCAATCTGGATCACATAGCAAATTAGCAGGTTTTAAAAACCCCTTCCATAAATGCCGTTCTTTGAGCCTAGTGCACCCACTGTGAAATATACAGAATGTGTGTTGAATTTAATACGTTTATTTATTCTCCCCATAAGCCATGTGAGTCATGTGTGAATCCCCAGCATTGTGGAGTATCTCCCTCCATATTATGACTACATAAGATCAGTTAAATGCACTGGAGGAAAGAATAGCATTCCTTTTAGATTTCATGCTAATTCAACCTTTCTAGAGCCTTTTGGGTGACTGGAGATGTCAAGTCTATATTGTTCTCTTAACATGCACTCATTTTAAAGCAGCCTTCAGCATCTTTGACATAATGCCAGCTGTTAAAGCTTTGTTAGATTTGCCACTGTCTCAATATAAAAGCCTGGACTGCTGCCCTTTCAATTCATTAAAGCATTTTTTTATCCTCAGATTCTAAGACATTCACACATCACATACTGTGAAATTTATCATCTGTCAAGACCAGGGGTCTCCAAACTCGGCCCTTGAGGGCCACTGTCCTGCAGAGTTTAGCTCCAACCCCAATTAAACACACCTGAACCAGCTAATCAGTGTCTTACTATAGGGCCTATACGTTTTATCATATATACATATATGAAGAGTTCAGATGCAAAAGCCTCTAAGTGTCTTCTAGAATGATCATTTTTATCAAGCTCGTATATTTAAGTTCAGTAATTTCACTTAAATGCCAATTAATAGGTAATTTTCATTGCTATTTAAGTGAAATTACTGAACTTAAATATACGAGCTTGATAAAAATTATCATTCAAGAAGAAAAGCACTTAGAGGCGCATCTGAACTCTTCATATATAAATTGATCAACCACTAAATATTAGATGTTATTTGTCTTTTTTCATCCTTCCCTCGTACTTTGTAACAAATCTTTCCCTCACGGTTCAAAATGACCCGAAGCCCTAAAATGATTTTTTTTTTTTTTGTCCAGAAAGCGTATTTTATTTCATTTTGATAATATTTTTTTCAATTTTTAAAATGCATTTTTTGGAAAATTGTTTTGTTATTTTTTGTTTTATTTGCCTTTAAATTACTACATTTGATCAATAAATAATAAATAAATAAATAGTAATTTAAGCACATTCCTCACATTCTATCAACTTAAATTCAAAATAACTAACAATTTCATAACATTTAATTCAGCTCAAAATATCTTATATTGGGGGTCTTTGCCGATCTCTTGTTGAAAAAAAAAATATATATATATATAACATGATATTTCATGTTTATAGCCTTATAGCTTTATATGAGCTGTTCTGATGGGTCCTAAAGTCATTTCTCTTCAGTATGCATTCAGATACACATGAAGACATTATAAATATTTTTTTTTGTTGTTGATTTGAATTGAGCATTTTTAGGCGTTTCTATGTGTACTGAAGCATTACCCGCAATCCATTCATTCTGAAGGGATTTGTTACTTTTTAGAAAAGTTTTTTGTGCTACATGACTAGAAAACAGAGAAAAAGGGATGTGGTGTTCCCTTTTGCCAAAAAGGTAAGAAAACTTCAACACCCATAATGCACTGGGCTCAATCTGACTGTCTGAGATCATGGATAGAAAAATGTGGATGCATGATCTGTTTTCACAAAAGTGTACGGATGACACATTTGTGGACAAGTGGACTTTTGCTCACAAACGGAAATGTAAGAGTATAATGAGTGTAGGTAAGATGGAGAAAGAGTGGACATTGTTCATGTGCATACTACTGACATTGTAACAATGCAAAACTGGTTGAGGATCAGCAAAGTTACCCTTGTTGTTAATTTTTATACTGTGATTGCTTGTACTGTACATGTACAAAGCGGTATTTGAACGTATGACTGTTGTGTGGATAACTGGCAAATGTGTTGCTCTGATGGCTGTTGTTTTTGCTGATGGGGGATGCAAGTTCAGCACGTATGACACATTTTGGACAAGAGTGGGTGTTCAGCCCACATGGCAAAATGAGTGGAGAGCCTCTGCAACAGGCTTTTGTTATTCTGAGTACCAGGCTCTTTGAGAACAACATCATGTTCACATTGTTTTCAAAGGCTTAGATTGTTGTTTGTTAATGTCATAGGTGTTACAGGCTACAATACTTAAAGCCATTGCTTAGTGTTGGCCCTTGTATTCATTAAAGGTAGGTGCTATCCACCTATTTTTGTTTGTTTAAAGTCAGGCTTAGACTTTTCATGTGTAATATTTGATCTTATAGCTGATCCTATAAAGCACTGCTGCTGTTGCAGTGTGCATGCCCCAAAATCTGTTGAAATCTTAGACCCCTAAATAGAAGGGCTGCAAGCTTCCAAGGCTTTTTCCATAAAATTGCCAAATTGGAGTTGTTTGCGATGAGTGGAATTGGATGTGGTGTGTCTGCAGATGGGCTGACAAGCCGGTTTTTTCTTTTGTATCACTATTTGCCACACAGAATGCAGGAGAAGAAAAAAGTGGCTGTCATGACAACAGCTGAAAAACAGTCTAGATGACCGTTAGTAAGAGGTTCCTGTTAGGTAGTTTGTTGACTTAGTAGTTACTTTGACCTGACATCATGACACATTGTATCATCCTGATGATATTCTCAAAAGCCATTTTGGCTTGACTTGTCATGAGACAACTTATCCAAATGAAACAAACAGCAAGCATCAAGTTCTGAATATTGAGGCCAACAGTACACTGTTTGATATTGCTTGCTTTTATACAACAGTTCAATAAAGAAGTTACTATTGAGTAACTTACTCTTTATGCACAATATTGCTGGTGATTTGTATATAATATTGCTCCGCCAATGAAAATAGTTCCAAACGAAATCAAAGCAGAACCACTGCGAGTCTTCGAGTAAACAAACAGTAGTGATGTTTTGTTCCTGACTGAATCAGTGTGTTTGAACAAATCAGTGGAGTGAATGATGCAATGACTCACTCAAAAATGTGTTCATATGTTTTTTTCCTAAATTAATTAGTGTGTTTTTGAACAAATCAGTTGAATAAATGATTTAACGTCTCACTCATGAACACTTGTTAAATGAATCAGTATGTTTTAACAAATCAGTGGAGTGAATGATTCAATGACTTATAAATGTTTTGTTTCTGAATCAGTCAGTGATTTTTGAGTAAATCAGTTGAATTAATGATCAATGACTCACTCATAAAGACTATCACGTTTTTCATTCCTAAATTAATCTGTGATTTTTAACAAATTGAGTTGAATAAATAAATCAATTACTCATACAATAAGACATTCAGTTACCTGAAATAACAATCTTCAGAAAGAGTCATACAAACATTGTGATACAAAGTCCCAGTGCTGTTGGAAAATATATTACAGTTCTAGGAATACCACTCTACCAATCAAATTTGAGGGCTGAAAATAAATGTGGTATAAATTAGCATGTCAAAAGAGCTATGCAATTTACATACAAATCGGAGCACAAATTGCTTTCACAGACTCCTGAAGTGTTTGTTTAGAAAAGTCCTGAAAGTGTGTGATCAACAGTATGTAGCCTGTTTGTCAAACTAAGCAGAGGCAGAGATTTGTTCAGTCAAAAGTACCCACATGTCCCTTGAGTTGTTCTGCACAAAGACACTATTAGAAGACTAAACAAGGTATTGCCTCGTAGCAGCAGAGCCAAAAGGCCTCTGATGTTTAGCTGTTGTGGAGCTAATCTAACACTGTTGATTCTGACAGTTTCAGCTGCTTAATTGTGCTTTAGGGAATGGAGACAGAAATGTGATTCATTCCATCTCATTACAATAAACATGTAAACCATCATGCTTTTTCATCCCAGAGCCTGCCTCCATGCATTCTTACAGCACTCAGAATGAGGACTGAATTTGAATTGATTTCCAATCTGCAAGGTCGGGTGGGAATTTGGCTCCCGGTGGGACTTTCTGACAGTCTCGGAGATGTTCTCTGGTTTAAAAGCTCACGGTGAAGTGTAACTCTGACTGATAACACTCTCGTGAATTGAAAAACAAGCCCACAAGTGCGACTCTGATGGAAAATCCTTATTTGAGGAAGCAAAACTTGACGTTTCATTCAAAGAGTCTTCAAATTGGCACTCCTTGTGAATTTATGGTGTATTTTTCTTATTAACAGTGGGGAGAACAAGTATTTGATATCGATTTTGCAGGTTTTCCTACTTACAAAACATATAGAGGTCTGTAATTTTTATCATAGGTACACTTCAAATGTGAGAGACGGAATCTAAAACAAAAATCCAGAAAATCACATTGTATGATTTTTAAATAATTAATTTGCATTTTATTGCATGACACAAGTATTTGATCACCTACCAACCAGTAAGAATTCCGTCTCTCACAGACCTGTTAGTTTTTCTTTAAGAAGCTCTCCTGTTCTCCACTCATTACCTGTATTAACTGCACCTGTTTGAACTCGTTACCTGTATAAAAGACACCTGTCCACACACTCAATCAAACAGACTCCAACCTCTCCACAATGGCCAAGACCAGAGATCTGTGTAAGGACATCAGGGATAAAATTGTAGACCTGCACAAGGCTGGGATGGGCTACAGGACAATAGGCAAGCAGCTTGGTGAGAAGGCAACAACTGTTGGCGCAATTATTAGAAAATGGAAGAAGTTCAAGATGACGGTCAATCTCCCTCGGTCTGGGGCACCATGCAAGATCTCACCTCGTGGGGCATCAATGATCATGAGGAAGGTGAGGGATCAGCCCAGAACTACACGGCAGGACCTGGTCAATGACCTGAAGAGAGCTGGGACCACAGTCTCAAAGAAAACCATTAGTAACACACTACACCGTCAGGGGTTAAAATCCTGCAGCGCACGCAAGGTCCCCCTGCTCAAGCCAGCACATGTCCATGCCCATCTGAAGTTTGCCAATGACCATCTGGATGATCCAGAGGAGGAATGGGAGGTCATGTGGTCTGATGAGACAAAAATAGAGCTTTTTGGTCTAAACTCCACTCGCTGTGTTTGGAGGAAGAAGGATGAGTACAACCCCAAGAACATCATCCCAACCATGAAGCATGGAGGTGGAAACATCATTCTTTGGGGATGCTTTTCTGCAAAGGGGACAGGACGACTGCACCGTATTGAGGGGAGGATGGATGGGGCCATGTATCACAAGATCTTGGCCAACAACCTCCTTCCCTCAGTAAGAGCATTAAAGATGGGGCGTGACTGGGTCTTCCAGCATGACAACGACCCGAAACACACAGCCAGGGCAACTAAGGAGTGGCTCTGTAAGAAGCATCTCAAGGTCCTGGAGTGGCCTAGCCAGTCTCCAGACCTGAACCCAATAGAAAATCTTTTGGAGGGAGCTGAAAGTCCGTATTGCCCAGCGACAGCCCCGAAACCTGAAGGATCTGGAGAAGGTCTGTATGGAGGAGTGGGCCAAAATCCCTGCTGCAGTGTGTGCAAACCTGGTCAAGAACACTACAGGAAACGTATGATCTCTGTAATTGCAAACAAAGATTTCTGTACCAAATGTTTCTGCTTTTCTGATGTATCAAATACTTATGTCATGCAATAAAATGCTAATTAATTACTTAAAAATCATACAATGTGATTTTCTGGATTTTTGTTTTAGATTCCGTCACTCACAGTTGAAGAGTACCTATGATAAAAATGACGGACTTCTACATGCTTTGTAAGTGGGAAAACCTGCAAAATTGGCAGTGTATCAAATACTTGTTCTCCCCACTGTATTTACCAATTATTATTACATAGAATGCAATAATGAAAAATCTACGTAGAAATGTCTGTTTTAAGAACAAGAAATGAGAAGTGAGATTCAAACATAAAATGTGCTTGGAAAAGCTGTTCCCCTGGTGCTTTTACCTATCACGACATCATCACTTCAGGGCGTCAGCGTATATTTGGACTCTTCATTTTCACACAGCAGAAGGTGAAATGAGAATAATCAAGACATTAGGGCAACCAGAACAACACCAGAATGTACGATTTAATCCATCCATTTAAAAATAAATCAAATTCAGAGCATAGCTTGAACACCAACATTACTCAAAATGGTAACACTTTACAATAAGGTTCATTAGTTAACTACATTAGTTAACATGAACTAATAATGAACTGCACTTATACAGCATTTGTTCATCTTTGTTAATGTTAATTTCAACATTTACTAATACTTTATTAAAATCTTGTTAACAGTAGTTAATGCACTGTGAACTAACATGAACAAACAATGAACAGCTTTATTTGTATTAACTAACATTAACAAAGATTAACAAAAACAGTAATAAATGGTTTGCTCATTGTTAGTTCATGTTAGTTAATACATTAACTAATGTTTAATAAAGGAACCTTATTGTAAAGTGTTACCCTCAAAATATATTCTCAGAATGGTATTACACTTTAGTATACTTTTAAAAAGAAATAGCAAACTTTTATTACAGAAACAATATTCTATAAAACTGTACTTAAGTGTGAACTGAATGTTTTTCGGACACATTATTGCCTGTTAATTGCAATTTAAGGAAAATGTATATAGTTTAAATTTATGTTAAATGCAATTAGCCGAACTTTAGATCCACTTAAGTAGGACTTAAGTATTATTATATTTACCTCCGGTTTCACAGACAAGGCTTGAGCTAGTCCCAGACTAAAATGCATATTAAGCTATTTTAACTGTAAGTAACTTGCACTGGCATATCTTAAAATAAGTCTGTACCATTGTTTTGTCTCAAGATGCACATCAGTAATGTTTTTTTCAAAGGCATGTTTATAAAAGCTACTTAAATGCCCTAAATGAACAGGGCCTAATCCTATCTTAATCTAAACCCTGTCTGTGAAACCGGGCCTTAAATTCATAATTAATTCTATTGGCTTGATGATTGATGATTAAAGTGTGCTTCAGAATGTACTGACAAGTATTTATGGTTAACTAAAATATACTTTAATGTAATTTCTATTGAAACTTTCATGTCATGTATTTAAATATAGGCTATTTGTAGACACATTTGTAATGATCAATTTGGAATTTAATTTAGTACTATTAAAACATATAAACTTTAAACGTAATATTGAATAACACACTGCAGTTCAAATTATAATAAAGTGTAACACTATTTTGATAGTCCACTTTAGACAATCTACAGTATAAGTAACTTTTGCAAAAACATGTCAGCTAAATCTGATTAGAGTATTAGTAGACTTAGGTTAGGTTTAGGGTTCAAGTTAGTAGGATAAGTTGACATACTTGAAAAGTTACTTATAGTTTCTATTGGCGGAACATCAAATTAAAGTGTTTGCAGATATTAAGCAGATAGTCTACTAAAACTCTAATGAGAGTTAGTTGACATGTAGTGTTACCTATCAAATGCTTTATGTGATGTATTAGTCAACACATCAAAATAAGTGTAAATCTTTAAACCACAACAAAAAATAAATTTTATTCAAATAAGTGCATTAAAATTGCGTTAAGAAACAGTCATGAAAGTGTACTCTAAGTACAGTGCCCTTTTACTTCGTTAATATTAGTATGTTTTTTGAAATATACTTTTAATATTTGAACTGACCACTAAAAGTGCACAATCACTACAATGAGAGAGTGTTTTATAGTTGTATTTAGTGTAAATGTATCTATTTAATTTGTGCTTTTTAATAGATTCAATGTAGTTAGTAATATTTTGTTAGTAGTTTGTAGTGTATTTTAATACTTTTTTAAAAGGGGTGACTACTGTAGTTTAACTACTTTAAACGAGTAGCTTGGGAGTTTAAAAAAAACACAGCCAAGCATTGACGGCTATGCTGTAATTTCTGGTCTCAGCTGGAGTTCTCCACTCTGTCTCACCCTAGGGACAGAGATACAGTCGATTGATTGACACACACTGTCCTATTAGCAGCGCCATGCTGGAATATAGACAGGATCCGCTGTTTAAGGATCTGCTCGTGTAATAACTCAGAAACGTGGTACTTTCTGATAACTGCCCTCATTTCATCAGTAGCTTCATCGGTTTTAACAAGATACTTTCAGATGTCTTTGTGTGGTAGGTTTTTTTTCCTATTCTTTATTTTGAACCATTTTTATGTTTTGCAGTGAATTGTGTTATTTCTGTGGCACTATGTTCTGTGGCCGTAATATCACAATTAAAACGTTGTTTACAATTTCTTTGAAACTTTGAAATTTCTTTTTCTTCATCATTTTGTGTGTATTCAGTAAATATTTGAAATCCTTTAAAATATCAAGTCTTGTGGTTGTAGCTCCTATTATTCTTTTTTTGTTGTCATTCACTTTATTTAGGGTATTTTACACAACACCGTTTTCAACTAAAAATGGACAACTTTTTATGCGTTTGGCAGTTCATTTATATGACAACAGCGTTTTGGAGGCCTGAAAATGAAATCAAAACGGGTTTCAAAGTGCAAGTTTTTGAAAACGATACCGTTATTGTCATGTAAACAACAAAAACATGAATTTGTGAAAACAGTGCGTCATGCATATTACGTGTTCAGTCTATAGTTGTTTTTGCGGATTCTTTTGCACGAGGATCATTGTGACAACTTTGTCATCTGTACACGATAAACAGCAAAGAAAAACGTTTCTGCTTTTAGTACTTCGTTGTCATGTAAACACGCTTATATTACTGGACTATTCACGAGTGACTCTACTAACGACATCACTGTTTAGTCTACCAGTGACATCCCTGATGAGCTCATTAGCTTGTTCAGTGACACATTTTTTGACAGTTTCACCTATGAGATTCCTGATTAGCATAATAATGTTAATTTAATAGATGAGGTCATGGAGTTTATCAAGTACCTCATTGCCGACATCAAGGAAACTGCTAATAAGAAAACGGATAAGGTCACCTATGAGCCATCGATTAAGCCTCAAATAACGTTTGCAATAAGGTCACCTTTGTGTTGTAATAAGATAAATTATTCAGATTGAAGTTATGCCTTACCAGCCAAGAAGCTTACTTAACCAGCCAACCTAACCCTGTGTGAATGTCTTTTTAAATCCTAGGTGATTTGTAAACTGACCAGTCCTTACTTCAATAAATATTCTGCTTTGTGCTCTGAAAATGTCATTGGTTTTATCAATTGTAGTTGAATTAGTTATTTATTTTTAGGCAGTACATTACTTTCTAATTTGTCAAGTCTTTAATGAGGTAGTTCATATCTTCAAAACAATGCGCTCAAAAACAACTTCAGCAGGTTTTGTCTCAAGCAAACAAAGAAACTGACACTTCTGAGGCTTTGTTCCATCACAGAGTAAATGTCCAACACTGCTTTAACCTAAGTCTAAAAAAACTCTCTAATAGCAGCATATTCTCAAAATATTATGAGTAGAGATGAGAAGAGTGTCCTCAGGTGTAGTTTGACAGGGGAGCTGAAGAGGGACGAGAGAGGGGAATGGGTATAGTGGTGACATGTAGGACAGGATGATGGCACTTATCCAGGCAGGCATGACTCACAAGAGCAGAGCAGTGGAATCAGTAACAGTCACGGCACTCTCTTATTAAGGGAATGCTTAGGAAGGGATCTAGAAAAGTTGAAGATAATGATAATAATTATCATTTGTTATTATTAGTATTATTATTAGTATTATTAGTAGTAGTAGTAGTAGTATAATATATATATATATATATATTAGGGCTGTCAAACGATTAATCGCGATTAATCGCATCCAAAATAAAAGTTTGTTTTTACATAATACATGTGTGTGTACTGTGTATAATTATTTTCTATATATAAATACGCACACATGCATGTATATATTTAAGAAATATTTGCATGTATATACTGTGTATATATATTTATATTATATATAATTTATATTATATATAAATATTTTATATATAAATAACACATTTTCTTAAATATATATATATATATATGCATGTGTGTGTATTCATATATAGAAAATAATTATACTCCGTACACAGACATAAATTATGTAAACACAAACTTTTATTTTGGATGTTTTTATATATATATATATATATATATATATATATATATATATATATATATATTTATAGAGAGAGAGAGAGAGAGAGAGAGAGAGAGAGAGAGAGAGAGAGAGAGAGAGAGAGAGAAGATATATATTCAGTCTAGAGGGCACAGGCTAACAGGTCCTTTACATGCAATCTGCAAGCAATCAGATCATTACCGCTGGGCACAAACTGATTGGCCTCTGCTGATCCTGCAGCCAATAAGATTGCTTGCTCAACATTTAAATAGTCTTCTTTGTTTGCTGTAATCTAGTCCTGCAGTGCGCTGTCAGAGTTTCTCTGAAGCCCTCCACCTCCCTCAGCTCCACCTGCCTAGATCTGCTACAGGATTTATGTATGTCAATTCATGCAGCAGCAGCATATCTTACATGCTCACACCATCGTTTCTGTGTATCTATTAGCTGTAGCAAGTCCATACTTTATCTGCTGCAGCAGCAGCAATAATCTACCGCAGCGTGTCAGACCTAGTCTGCCAAGACAAAATAAATTAAAGGGGTCCTATTATGTCCTTTTTACGAAATCTTGATTTTGTTTTTGGTGTAAACAAGAATATGTTTTCATGCTTGATTGTTCAAAAAACACATTATTTTTGACATATTTTACATTATTACAATGTAATAATCTCTCTCCTGTCTGGCTCGATCATGCCGATTTCGATGAAGCCCCTCCTTCCGAAATACAAAATGTACTGTGATTGGCTAGCTGACCCAGTGTGTTGTGATTGGCAGCGCTTAGCGCATGTTCAGGAAATGTCCCGCCCCTCCATAACTGCGAGTTTTTCTCCAGTGTAAATATGAGTAAGGATGGCGTCAATTTCAAACCAATTAAAGCCCAATTCAGACCCTGACAATGTTAATGAACCAGAGGATTGTGCTGAACAGATTTCAAGCACGAACTTTGCAAACACAGATTTCACAGGACGTTTCAGAGGGGTATGTTTTTTTATCATTTTCTTATACATTATAGATACGATGTTATCCACCATTTAATCATGATACTTGTCGGAAAACTAAGGTAATACAAACAGTAATCGATCACAAATCCATGGTTAATTTTCCTTAGGAGCGGTGAACCGTCTTACAAAAGCAACAGAAAACAAGCTGTTTTCCATAAAATGTGCTGCACACAGATAAATGTTGGGGTTATAATGTTCAGGAGCAGTGTTTAAAATAAATTAACCACTCTAAATTCATCAGCCTTAGGAAGGTCAAACAAATGAGTTTTGGAAACGTTAGAAAAAACTGTCTCTTTGACATAGCGACAACACTGTCTTTTCTAATGCAACAGGCATCGCCACCTTTTTTTGCGTATTCCGTGGGCTGAGATTTTTTTAAATGAGTAACATTTTGACTGATAAGATCCAGAAAAATCGTGTTGTAGTCAAAACGAGTCGTTCGTTGTAGTTCTTGGAAAGTGAATTCTGTTAAATAAATATCTCCCTTTAGAGTGGACTTTGAGCTTTGTAACCTTGCAAATATTTGTTGTGCTCAAACATCAACATTCCACACTAACTAAAGTTGAAAAAGAATAATAGGACCCCTTTAAAAATTGCCATTTTCAATAACATGCTAAAAATATTACGAGAGTTGTCATGATTGATATATGTTTATATATACTACAACTAATAATAAATAGTACCAATGATTAAGAATATTGTATTTGTCAAATACTAATGTTGTATATAATATTAATTAATAATATAATTAAGGTAATTTCAGAATATTTTTTCTTATTATCATTGTTATTAGCTATTATAGAAATTCTCAAAACCATTCCTTATAACACTGCAGTGTTTTAGTGTAAGAAAGCAAGACTAGATCAGGTCAGATCCTCAGAGAGACTGTATTTTAAATTGCTCATTCTTTCAAATGACACTCATTGCCAAGTTTCACAAATGTTGCCCACGAACACTATGGTCATATTTAATTCACAAAGGACATGAGCATCTTGTAAATATACAATTAATAATAGTCAAGGACATGAGACTCAATAGATACGACCATGAGCGCATAATGGCCTTGAGGGTCTTACATGTAGAACAAATCCCAACGGCCTCTATCAAATAGCAGCTAGTTAACTTGATCTGCACCTAGTGCTCAAGGCTGTGTGTTTTTATTCCCAGTGATCATCAGTCATAAGTTTACTTTTCTTTTGAAATTCACATCCCATAAAACAAGCATATATTTTATCACGCTGGATGTATGGGGTTATTTTAATGAGACAGTGACACCAGCACTACATTTCAAAGCACGGATACTGTCACCGTTTGTCAGCACCCTCAAACATGCCCCATCTGTCTCATTGCTGCCAGAGCTTACAATTTATTTTTCCAGCACTTTTTTTTTCTCTCACTCTCTACTCCGCTGAATGCACTATTTCATCTGAGCTAGGATGTCTATTTGTTTTGCTCCCATTTTCTTCTCAGAGTAAATTTACTTTCTAAAGTCGTATATCTCCCTGATCCTGCCTGAAAACAATATTTCTCAGGTTTTATTGCCCCAGTCTCTTCGGCAAAATCAAACCTGACAAGCTTGTTATACACTTGCACCAACAACAGCATAGGGATCAACTATAATCTCTAAAAGTTTTTCAGTTTTTTTTTTTCTTTTTTCTTTTGACAGCTATATGAAATATCGCAGGTGCTAGGTTTGTTTATCTGAAGATGAATTATTAAAACATGCATTTCATAATAATGAATAATTCCTCACGCCTGTTCCTCTGTCACACTTCACTGACAGCAGCCTAATGGTTAATCATCCAGGACTCTAAAACAAAAGTTGCACTTTCAGGCCCTTTTTACACCCGGTATTAAGATGCGTTTTGGTCGATCGGATCACAAGTGGACGAAGCAGACACATTCCGTTTGCACTTGGTGTTTTAATTTGTCTCTTTTGTCCACTTTCAACCATTTCTGTCCTGATTTCTTCGAGGGAAGGATCTATGGGTGGGTAAATCTATGGGCTTTTTCAGATCTTTAGTGGATGAAATAACTCATGCAGTTTACATATGAACGCGTATGGACACGATGGAAAAACATACGGAGATCAGCAGCTTTCGTTTCTGCTCTGACAGCCGCCGAACGCTGTGAGTGTGTGTTAGAAATCAGGAATGGTGAGAGAGCATTGTGCTTGGTACATTTTTTATCTCTAAACCAAACTTGGGTCTCCAGCCAAAGTTTAAATCCAGTCTGGCTAGCGCGCTTCCCATAATGTTTACACGTTAGGTCAGTAGGAGGAGAAAAGACGGTCTTCTGTGGCTGTTCGAAAACATGAGCGTTTACACTACGAAAGTAGTCCGGTCGAATGCGTTTTGGACTACCTCTGCAAGTGGTCGAAAGTGGACAAGCTCAAAACGTTTTAGACCCCGTTTACACCTGTATTTAGCGTCGTCCACTTGTGATCTGATTGACCAAAACACATCTTCATGTGTAAACAGGGTCTCAGTTTCAGGGGGGGGACCCAGAAATGGTCTTAAAATCACAACTCTGTTGTATCACCGCTGGGCTTTTGAGCAAGGTGCTTAACCCCATTTAACACCTGGGTAATTGTCCCTGCAATTAGTGTACCCGAAAACAACACTAAATGAAGAAAAGCTACTGATGGTAAGAAAACAAGATCAATTCAAAGTTAACAGGCTTTGCCTCAAACTAATGGAATTCAATTAGATTTGTTTCACTTCAATAAGCAGAACAAGCCCTTTTCGCTCTGGGTGTTTCATTGCTGCTGTTGCACATGAGGGTTGCTGGCCCTCGTGTGGATTCATGCAGATCCATCACTTAAATTCAGAGGGTTGCGAGTCAAAATTAAGCCCAGTGTGCAGACTGAAACATGAACCGCCGTAATGGACCCCCTCATTACAAATGTTCCTGGTCATTGCCCATTTACAATAGTTCTAAATTCATACAAAAGTTTATAAAAGTTTCTTTACTCCTCTTCATCCTTAGGCTGGTGCACCTCGCCCTATGTCAGACCCATCACCGTGCATCGCCATGTTGTTTTAGGTCGCTCTTGTTTTCTTCTGCCAGGTGATGCCCATCTCAAGGCAGTCTTTGGGATTCGCCCCGGGTCCATTCTGAGAACATGTCCAGATCTTCATCTGTGATTTTCATAGGTCAGAATATACGACATATCCTCCTGTGGCATCCATTGTGGAAGACACTGATCTTGTTCATGTCGCCCTTTTTTTTCAAAAGGTTGGGGTCGGTAAAACTGTTTTTACATTGTTACAAAATATTTCTATATCAAATTAATGGTGCTCTTTTGAACTTTCAATTCATCAAAGAATTCCTGATAATAATAGCCATAGCTAATAATAAGAAATGTTTTTTGAGCATCAAATCAGCATATTATAATGATTTCTGAAGGATCGTGACACTGAAGACTGGAGTAATGATGCTGAAAATTCAGCATCACAGGAATAAAACTTCAAAATCTGTGACAGACGCACACACACACACACACACACACACACACACACACACACACACACACACACACACACACACACACACACACACACACACACACACACACACACACACACACACACACACACACACACACACTAAAGTATCATAAAACTAGACTGAAATCTAGTCATTATTGATAATCCCCCCATCCTTTCATTTCAATCTCAACCTAAATGGGATAGAAGTTAAATTGAACTGCATGTGGCTTTAGAACAACATGACAATGAGTAGCCTAAATAATAAAAATAATTTTCTTTTACACTTTTTGGGTGATGACACCCATATCTCACTTATTGCTGCATGTCCTGCTTGTGAAGTCACTTCATGTTTTTTTCAAAATGTTCTGTGCTTTAATAAATCACCACCAATCTAACTCATTCAACCCAGCGGTTGGGTCATATTTCTGCTCTGGCTTAAACAAATCTTCAAGGTCAGAGCCTCTGGTCTGGTTGGCATGAGGGACACACACACACACACACCCTTCTGCATGTCAATTAACAACTCGACATTTTGCTCCAGCATGGGATGTTATTATGGATGCTTGCAAGGATGTGGTGTGAATTCTGAAGCCTGGCAGGGCTTTAACTGTTACACTGTAAGAATGCACTGATGGCATAATCGCCTCCACTATAAACGGCGACCGTACTCGCGTCATCATAGGAGGAGGGACACTAAATTAGATGCAGATGTTCAGCTTTCAGTATCCATCCATTGAGAAGGGTTTCATTACACACCAAATAAAGCTCCCCAAACCTCCCCCATACTCACTTTCTGATGCTGTCAGACAGCAAACGCTTTCCCATCAATAAACGTGTAGAGTGTTTGCACGTGTGTGTTCATACTGGACAGATATATCCTTATCATTAGAAATGGGGGGCACTGTCAGTATTATCAGGACATTATCTAGGAATTCACTTCATGGATCATTTAACCTTATATTATTGTTTAGGCTATAGAAGAATACACGTGTGAATGGCAGCATGGTGACGTATTATAATGAGACCATGATAATGTGTTATTCTCTTTATGCAGTCAAAGACACAACGCAAGCTTTAATTTGACTGACTAATTGCAGTAATTTAGCGGTGATAATTTGTTTTTAACAAGACGTGACCAACAAGTGAAATTTACAGTTTCTAATTCTCCAAGTACTAGGCTACTGGAGAATTGGGCCTCCACACTTTCCTTTTGATTTTCCCCAGTTTCTCAAATAGCGAGAAATGCATTTTTCCTTGAGAAGTCATTTTGCTCTGGTTTAATGGATCAAAACAGAACGTCTAGTTTTGTAGTATTCCAAAAAAAAAAAAAAAAAAAAAAAAAAAAAAAATATATATATATATATATATATATATATATATATATATATATATATGTATATATATATATATATATATATATATATATATATATATATATATATATATATATATATATATATATATGTATATATATATATATATGTATATGTATATATATATATATATATATACATATATATATATATATATATATACATATATATATATATATATATAAAGATATATATATATATATATATATATACATATATATATATATATATATATATATATATATATACATATATATATATATATATATATATATATATATATATATATATATATATATATATATATATATATATATATATATATATGTATATGTATATATATATATATATATATATAAAAGAAGAAAAAATAGCCCATGAGACAAAACAGAAATACTATACTGCCCTCTGCTGCCACTGACTTAGTAAATGCAGGAGGTCCATTAGTGCAGTCATTCTTTGTGTAAATAATGGCATTTTGCACGTTGATGCACCAGGTAAACTTATTTGTTAAACATCTCTGTGTTGTATCAAAGCTAGGAGTAATTAATAACTATAATATCAATGCTAAATAATAATTAGGCATATATTTGTATTATCCAGGCATGTTCAGCAGTTCAACATGACTTGATGCATTCAACAATCACAATCTACACAGTAAAAAGAAAAAGGTAATTCAGGCATATTTGGTTTGTCGCACTGCCACATTAGTGGAAACCACAAGAGAACTTCCTTTTTGAAAGGTTCATAAGGTTCAACCATTCTGACGATCTGAAGAATCCTACATGGCACTGCAAGTGTTTTTCCATTTTTGCAGTGGTGCCAAAATGGTAAACATACTGCATACAGTCTTCTTATACTTTACTGTTTCTGCAAGGACACAAACTGTCACCCAGAAAAGAAGGCCTTGGAGCAGGTGTTGAAAATGATTTGGTCAATCTTCCCACCATCATACTTCAGCTTCAAATATGTGCATAAGAAAGCCAGTATCATTTTGAAGAACAGCACTCACTCATCATCTAGTTCTGGCAGAAGGCCCAGTGTCATTCAGTGTCTCACTAGACTCTGCCTGATTGATCCCTTCCCTCCAACCCCAATCAGCTGCAGTCTGTCTTAATATTATTAGGTGTAGTATTCTGTGCCATACTGTGCACTGTTCCATTTTATTGTGTGTACATTCATTGGTTTTTGACAATAAGCTGTAAAAACCTCAGCAAATTGAGACTAAATATCACACAAATGTTGAACTTTCTATGATAGTCTGGTCTATTACATTAAAAGTGACACCTACATTTAAATATCTGTGCAATAATTCAGAATAATGTACCGAACTCATATCTAATTAATCTAATTTAACTTTAAATTTAACACCATGACATTAAATTATATATATATATACATACAGTGTTGGAGTATACAGTAGTCGTAATCATAGATACGTAATCATATTACTTTTTCCAAGGACACATTACTTTCCATAAAATGTAATGCAAGTATAGTTACTTTAATGCAGTAATGCAACACTGTAACATTACTTTTTATAAGTAACTCTCCCCAACATATTCCTCTAAATCTTCACAAAAGAACAGTTAAACAATACTGCTAAATATTTAAAAGCATTAATTGTGCAACAAGACATTAGACATGTACTTATTTTATACTATTCTCATATTATTTTTAGCTACATTTCATTGCATTAAAGTTTTTTTTTTTTTAATCAGTGCATTCCTTGAGAATCAAACCCATGTGTCAGGTGTATGTTTTGGAACATTGCTGTGTTTAAAAGATTTATCCATGCACATCATTATTTTTTTTTAATTGATGTGCCCTCATAGTTTTGATTTAAAATAACTTCCCCTCCTCTTGCAGTGACATCTTGGCTGCATCCGAAATCACATACTTCCCATACTACATAGTAGGCGAAAAGTATGTGACAAAAGAAGCATGTCCGAATTCACAGTACTCATTAAAGCAGAAAGAAACCTGATGACCTATAATATTTCTGGCGAGATTCTGAAGTGTGCACATGATGGATACTTTACTATCCCATGAGGCCAGAGTAGAGGATTTGTGAATAGAAGTCAAGTGATGCAATTGACACTGGGACTGTAGGTCACATGATAATGACAACATGGCAAGTATGTGCAGATAATTACATTTATATAAAACCTATCTTTTCAGCAGACGTGAAGTACCTACTCAAGAGAGTATGTTCCCAACAACCCTGTCAATGGACAAAATCAAGTCCCACCCAATGTTTTTTCTTGTTCAAGAAGTATTTTCACTTGGATATAGGCTACCTCACAATAGTGAAGAAAAAACTACCACAGCTTCTGTCTCACGTCGACTTTAGCATACAGCATCTTGTTCACACTGTTTTAAAACCAATAAAAATTGGTAAAATAGTATAATTTACAGCCTTTCTGTCATTTAATGTCATAGTTTGAAAGCAATCGGGATCAGGGAACTGACTAGAATCTAGAATCGCAGATTGCCCACATCAACATGTGTGCATGCATTGACCACCAGGGCGCAGCTGCAACACAAACTCTTGTGTTTTGTAATCGAAATGAATAATCAGTGGTTGGTTGGTGCCCCAAAGTCTCTCAGGCAGCTGGGGCTCCATCCTGCCCATCATCTCACTGTGTGTGAAGCAGAACGTAAAGACACACGATGAGTCACATCTCACGCCAGCACTCTCAGAGATACGGCTGGCATCCAGCCTGCCTCCCCCAGCACACCCCCCTTCCCCAAACCACACACTATTCTGGGCCGTGATTAAGCCTCACACCTCCATCAGCGGGAGAGTGTGGGCAATGTGGGACATGATCGTCCAATCCCAACCATGTGGGAGAAGACATGAGAAACGAAAGCAGGAGAAAACAGAACGAGAGAGGGGAAAAGAGCAACCTTTCCTATGACTCAGACCACGTTGCTTAAGTTTGTTGTTATGTTGGATCTGGTTTGGTTTGCAAATTATCTGTGATCTACTACTTTCTAAATGGCTGTTGAAACATAAGGACACTCACAAAGTCCATTAGTGGTCTGAACTGTTTGGGTGAATCAAGAGTTATAGTTCTTCATCTCCAGTATGAAACGACAAACTTTTAAGAAATTTCTTGCTGAATTCTCAACTTGCTTTATTTTACTTTGACACCACAGTTGAACGCCATAAACACAAGTTTACAATCAGCAATCAGATATCACATGCATTTAGTCTCCTGTATACTCTGGTAATCGCAAATAATGTGTTTCTTTGAATGTTTTGAATGAATGTTATTGCACTGGCATGAAATACTTTTTAGAAGTTGATGAAATCCCCAACTCCAATCTAAAACCATAATCAGCATTACTTTATAATAATTATTATGCATGTGGAGCTTTTTTTGACCTAATATTAAACAAAATTAATTTGTCACATAGCAGGACCATTAGCTAATCAAGGCAAAATGTGATTAAAATGGCAAAACTGGAATCAAGTGACCATTTACTGCTAGTTTGAACCCAAAATCTTGAATAAAGTCCATACATCAACACCCTCATAATCATACCTGCATTTTGCACAAATAAGGCCTATTTAGCACTGCTTTCATGTGTGCACCTTATACAGTGAAGTTTCATCGTTATTTAGCCTATTATTTCATAATTATATAATTACATAATTTTTGGAACTGCAACAACCTTGTGGAAGCACACAAAATAATGCTGTTTTAAAAAGTGACAATAAGGATCTTGAATCTCCAGTTGAGAAAGTGAACTGGTATGATTTATTTTCTACAGCGATATCCAGTTCTTCAAGAATTAGTCCTGTTATTATATTTGGATATATTTAAGTTGATGTTTACATGTCGAGTATGAGTGAACTGACCTTGAGATTTCACCAGATGGCAGTGTCATACACTGAATGGGTACCTTGTTTTTGTTTTAAATTCTTCATAATTATCATAGTTCAATATTTAGATTATTTTTCTTTTATCATTTTGCTTATAGGCCTATATTTTTGCTGAGCCCACTTGGACTGATCACAGGCATTTACAGTAGAGTAAAGGTTCACATTAGGGTCTGTAACTGATATAATCTATATAATTCACATGCCAACTGAAGAAGGCTGATTTTTTTTATTATTATCATTATTATTATTATTATTATCATTAGTTTAACTAAAGTCCTGTACGCTTTTGATTATATTTTTTAATCGCGTAACATTTGGACGCATTTTCACAACATTAGAATATGATGTGCATTGCTGCGTGTAGACTTATGTTTACATCTTTCAGAATTACTCATACTCATCTAACAATTGCTTTTACTCTGTTCACTTTCTAATTTAGCAGGTTAGAATGTCGATGTGGTGTCAGTTCTCAAAGTGTTACGAAGGGTTAACACAACTTCATTACATCACCGGCTAAACACAATGAAAGCGGCCATCTTTACCAACAGCAACGACTGATACTTCAGTGAAGAAAGAGAATAAATATTCTGCCGGAATTCTATTGCTATTATAGATGTGTCATTCAAGGGAACACGTATAATTTAGAAGCCAAGAAACGGTAAGTTCGATATTTATTCGGTTTTTCTTGCGTATCTATAAGATGCTGCCGCACGCCTGAGTGAATGACACTCCAGTCTTTAATGCGTTACAAGTGACACTTTATATTAAATAACGTTAGCTGCGCAATAATTCAGAATAATGAGTCATAAACTGAACTCTTATCTAACGGGACGACTGTTAAATGGATATTTTCGCTGCGCACAGTGTCATGACACTTTAGGAACTCTTCTGAGTAAGTTTAGGGAATATTTAGGAACATCATGACATTAATAAAACTGACGTCAATTGACTAAATAATGATCTATATATATATATATATATATATATATATATATATATATATATATATATATATATAGAGAGAGAGAGAGAGAGAGAGAGAGAGAGAGAGAGAGAGAGAGAGAGAGAGAGAGAGAGAGAGGCCTATACGAATTTTAAAAAAAATCAGGTAAATAAGCGTAAAAAAAACTTTTATTCTTGTATTCATTATAATACAAGATACAATACAATACAATACAATATTCTTGTATATTTCAGTTTGTATTATTTTATTCATTAATTGTAAATTAAATTTCAAATAATAACTTAAATTTCTATTTCAGTAGTTGGGCATAGCTATTTAATTTATTAAATTAATTTATTAATTAGTTTATTATTGCCTGGTTATTATTGTCATTTTTGCTAATTTTGTAAGATATCCCCTCTCTATTTCACATTGAGTGGAAAGTTACTCATTAATTCAACCAAACCAAAATCAGTTAAATCATTAATATTATTGATTTGACCAACTTTTGCCAGAAAATTGGATATTGTCCAGTATGTGTTTGTTGGTTTGTTTGTTTATTTGTACAGCACAAGTGTTGAAAGATAATGCTAACAAAAAATTTGCAAGTCACATGCATCTGCTAAATGAATAATTTGTGTGCTTCACTCGAGCAGGTGTGAGGGCATTGAGTGTAGTTTGTGTTGCGTATTTGTTACCATAAACAACTGAAACGGCCTTTATAGCTCATTAAAATGTTGTTAAGTGTACACACACTCATGGGTGTGTCTGCAATACAGCATTGTTGAGCGTTCCCATGCAGCGACCTTTAGCCTCGGTGTGTTTTGTGTGGAGGGAGGCACAGTGCATGAAACACTCCCAGTGTTTACTGCCACAGCCCTGAATAATTACTCTCTACTCCAGGTAGAGAATCCTTAATTAGGGCAGCTTTATGCCTAAATATAGTCTGGATCGTAGGCCACCTTTTCTTGCAAAACATATTCACTATAAATCAGTAAATTCAGTTCAATAGGTCGTCCTTTTGACTCATAATGTCACTGGACACTTACAGTGTGTACTGTTATTCTGTTTCTGTCTATTTGCAGTCATTGTAGTCAAGGAGAACATAACAACCACCAAAAACTTCAGGAACCAGATTGTTATTATTGATATTTATTTAAGCTTCTCATATTAATGGGCTTTGCTACAATGTAACAGACCAACAGAGTTGTCAAAAATAGTGAATGTGTGTTATGATTTAAGAATAATATTTGCAAGCAGCTCTTAAATGTCAGAGCCATGTGTTTTAATTGTTTATCTGTGCCAGTTTCCCTGCATAGCATCAAATGCCACCTTATTTTCACAGCTTCTCGGCTTATAGATCTTATGCAGCCCCGCCGCTTTTCAGCTCTGCGCTCGTTGTGTTCTGTCTTCCGGTTTGTGTTTCCACAGCATGAAGGTAAGATCTTACGGATTTATGAATGAACCGCTCGTTTTAAAATCTTTTGTTAACTCTTTAATAAGTAAATCCACCGCAAAACGGAAGTCCAAACATGGTGCGTTTGTTTCTATCATAGATGTATATAATATATACTAAATAATCTATGTAGTATTATATAATATCATTAGCGGCTTTTTCTATGGGCCGCTATACGTAAACCGTCCGCCATATTGGAACAGTCAAAGCCGGAACCCGGTCCGCTTCCAAACAGCGGTTCTACTGAAATATGAATGCAACACGTACCAAAGACATCAAACCAAAAACAGTACATGATGTCACAAGATGCTCAAGCATACCTGTTTTTTCTCATCATATGAGATGGTACAGGTGTCAGAACCACTGTCTCCTTGCAGCAGATCTTTATTTGTGTGCAATTCTGGTGCTGTTTTGGCTTTTTGTGAGTTCTCAGCTGGTAAAAATACCATCATATGTACTCACACAAAACAGTTTTGGATGTTCGGTAAGTTCTGTCGCAAAATAGTTCATCATAAAAGCTGTTTTTTGTTTTGTTTTGCATCTTTAGGTTTGGTGAAGCAGCTGACTAAATGTGTCAAGAGAACTGAACTACAAGTAGCCAATGATCTCAATCGTATTTTTCTCAAAATAGCCTGTTTTTATACTATTCTCTAACCAAAATAGTTTGTCTCACCTAAATATAGTTTATGGACGTTGACTTAACAAATAAAGCATTCTTCATCGATGACAGGCTGAATCTTACCCACCGCAGGTGTCAGTTCACCACAGCATATTTCACATACATCTGTCATTCCTCAAGCAGCATGTGCTGAAAAGATGAATGGTGAGGACTGTTCCCTGTCTTTGAATCAATTTAAAGGAATTCTGACTTTGTCTTAAACAACGGCCCGTGTTTTGATACTCTCTTCCATCCTCTGGTCCATGTCCACACTCCTACAGTTAAGACAGGACCTTTAGACTACAGCTGTGCTCAAGCAGAACTTGAAAGCTGGAGGTCCTGGTATTTATAGTGACTGTAAGCATGGTGTGTCCCTGGTGGTCTGGACATTGTTTCCTTAGTCTGCTGCGTCGCCTGTTTGACTTAAAGCTTGCGGCCTCAACGTTGTTATCGTTACCTGTTATCATCGGGTAAATGTTATTTCGTGCATTTGAACTGTAGTTTGGAAAGTTACAGTTCACAAACAAGAATGAGATCATTGCTTTTGTAGATATCAGTGTTCCGTTAAGTTAAACATCTTCCTGGCTTTTTTTAAGTTCGTATTTCAAACGAATGCCTGGAAAAAAGAGAATCGGGATATTTTTTTTTTTCTTTTTTCCTTACTCTGCTCACATGACACAATAACATTCCACTGAGATGTCATGTGATGTGACCTCACAGGCTTTGATGCTGATGAACCAGATTCATATCCATGCTCAAGTGTCCTCAGATCAAAAGACTTCAACATAATTATTAAGTCAGCGCTGCCAACCAAAAGTTAAGCCTCTCAAATGGTCAACGAACTCGCGTAGGATGCGCTGTGATAATATTGCGCAAAATGACTCGTTGGGTCGCGCCTGTTTTCCTCATATATCTGTTCTCTCTAAAGTATCTCCATCAGTATATTACAGAGTGGGACAGAATAGCAGTTAGCATGTTTCGTAAAAAATAAGTATAAAAAAAAAACATGTGGTGCGACTTGCAGAAATATGCAAGGGTGGGAAAATAATAAAATAGGAAATGATATCATAAAAGTACCCTCATGACTGTGTGTCAAGGTCAAGAAGTCTCTATAAATATCAGATGATTTGACCTTATTAGTGCAAGACAAGGTGTGACTTGCCAAAGACTGATGTAGTAAGTAATATTTATGATATTTGTAATTGTACATGTAATTTTTACCTTTAACAATATATTTTAAAACATTTTTTTAAATATCATTTAAGATGTATTCAGTACATGAGGAAAATATTACTTTTTATACACCACATGACATTTTAGAGTAATTGAATTTAAACTTTTGTTGAAATTGTATTGATGTTGGATGCTCTTCATTAGTCATTGCCCTAGCTGTCATTGTTCCAGTCAGAGTAGGAACTAGCACTGATGTCTGGTGTTGATATGTTTGTTTACCCGAAAAGAGCACTATGAAAAGTGCTTATATCATCACTCTGACCATTGTTCGAAATGATCAACAAGTTCATGTCATTGTTTGCCACATTGTTGCTTGATGAAAATAGGACACTATTATGAGTCAGACTGACAAACATCTGTTGTTCTGAAAAAGATGCAGAATGTTTGTAGTGATGCAGGTTTCACGAAAACCTATTAAAACTCATAATAACTGCACTTCTCACTAATTGGGTTGAATCATATTATCAAAAAATGGGAAGTAGATTCTGAGAAGTAATTGTATGATCGTGTGGGAACCAGAGAGTCAGCCTCTGAAATGGATTAAATCATCTATTAGCGTTACTTTTAAGTGAATCTGCATCTTTTGATGGATTGATTTTAAATTAAATCTGTAAAACATCAGTATATGCCGACTGGCTGACAGCAGGCTATTTTGATTACTGGTTTAGCGATCCCTCTCTACTGACTCCCTGGGGAGTCCTGTGCTGGGCCAATGACATGAGGGGAAGTGGGAGGCGCAAAGGCCATGTGCAATGCGCTCAGGGACAGCCTCTTGGGAATTAGCTGGCTTTCTGGGAAAGTTAAAATGTGGGATAATTTTTGGGAACGGTAAAGGAATTTTCCCCCTCTCTTTTCTTTTCCTCACTCGAGCGGGTCTCACAGTGTTTTCTTTGTGCTGACTCCTGATGCCTGCGTTCTTCGCGCACACATGGAAAAGCGTTGGAGGGGTTTCTTTTTTATTTCTGATGCTTATTTTGGCCGGTCTCACAGCTATATTTAGCAGCACAGCTGACCCCCTCCAGTTTACTGCGGATGAGTCATTCAGTGTTTGTGTGAGGAGAAGTTCTCATTGTGTAGTAATGTGGTAATACGGCCATAATGTGTTCTGCCAAATGCCACTTGGATTTGGTGTTTGGACTGTACGGAACAACTGTTAACTATTTTAAATAAACAGAACTGAATAAACACACCTAGGATTTTTTTTCCATTCAACATAACAAACTCAAATCGCAAAATGAATGTTTTATTAAGGCCATTACAATGCGTGATTGTATTAATTAACATGCTAACACTTTACGATAATGTCTTAATTTGTTAACATTAGTTAATGTAAACTAACTATGAGCACTATTTTTTACAGAATGTATTAACCTTTGTTAATGTTAACTAATAAAAATAAAAACTGTTTATTGATTGCTCTTGTTAGTTTACAGTACATTAATGTTAACGGATATCCGGAGCTGTTCACGTCCTCAGACTGGGATTTATGCGTGCCTATGTCAACACTATCAATGCCTAAATTAACCTCCAGCAGTCAGGTGGTACAAGTAAGAGCTCTGTAAGTTGTTTACGTTCATTATTATTGTAATGTTTTTGTGCTTTGAGACATGAGGTGATTTAACGCCGTCTCTCGTCTCGTGATGCTTTGCAGGCTCTGCTGTGTCATGTGTTTTGAAGGGGGGCGTGGCTTTGCTCTGAAGGGAGGGTGGGATCTCATGCTTTCAAAGCTAGCTTGCTATTGCTAGCTTTTCCGAAATTGCCTTCCATACCTTTAACTGCTGTTTTCTCACCTTCATTTAAATGAAAGCACACAGCACGTATTTACATATCCATCTAAATGTCGCTCTCAGCAGTGTGGACGCTGTCGGGATGGTCGCTAATAGTAATAATATAAATAGTAACTGGTCACGTATTTCGAACTTCTTTTTACCCCTGTAAGCGAAAAAACAAAAAAAGAACTTCGCTGTGAGTATAGACCTTATGTAGCGTTCCGGTTTATATTTCCACAGCATGAAGGTAAGATCTTACGGATTTATGAATTAACCGCTCGTTTTAAAATCTTCTCTGTCGTCTGTCTCTCTCATTTGTTATGACATCAGTTTCAAACATTACAAAGCTCATGATAACTTTTGTTAACTCTACAATAAGTAAATCCACTTCTACACTACTCTTCGACAGTAATGCCTTATAAATATAAAGAGCTACTGCTAAAAAGGAAGTTCAAACACAAAATTTTAAAGATGGCTGCGCGCTTGTTTCTCTGGCGCATATGGTCTATCGGGGACTTCATTTTAAACAGTTACCGTTAACATTTTCATTATGCATTTTTTATCCAAAGCGACTTGCATTGCATTTAAGCTTTACATTTTTATCAGTGCAGTCACTGCCTGGGAATCGAACCCATGCCCTTGGGATTGCTAATGCCATGCTCTACTATTTGAGCTACAGAATCTACAGGAGCTACAGGATCAATCTCCCTCCATAGGGAGAGTCAAGTTGTTTACACTGAGTTCTCAGTCATGCACATCTTGACTTCCTTTTCTAGGTGGAGTGAACACAAAGAAGCCACAGCAGTGAACCGGCCGTTGAGTTTACTGGCCGACAGTGGTACAGTGATGTCCCCATTTGGCCCGAGTTTCCACTTCAAAACTATAAACATAATTCTGTTTGAGGTTTCAAAATTGTGCTGGACTAAGATGAATTCTCAATATGTCACTGAGAGGGGCTTACCGCTGATCCTTAGTGAGAAAACAGCCGAAAGTCTTTAAACTCAGCTGAATAAGATGGAAAGCAGGGAATGTGAGCAGGCAGGAAAGCCAGCCAAGGCTTAGTCAAGTCATCAAGGCTTGTAAGTCTGGAAGAGTTAAGACATTCATCAGCCTGTTGTTTTTAATTTGAACGAGATAACAAGATCACAGTGCTCACCGAGTCACTTGATCTGCTTTCCCTGCTTTCCATAGAAATTGTGAACTCAACAAGCATAATAGTCATCAAGTCCACATATTTAGGATTGCAGCTGTAATGATTTCATCATAGAAATGGATGTTGAAGATGATGCTGGTGAATATTTCTCTTATGAGGGAGCACCAGTGACTAGTCAGTCTTGGATAATATTGGTGTATCCCTATGATTTTTAATAAACCAAGTGAAAATTAAGATTTTTGCCACAGCATTTAAAACAACAACAACAACAACAGTTTAAATTTCACATTGCAAATACAAAGACACCACAAAGTATGCTGCATTTAAAATTCAGACATGACACTTCTGATAGTGTGATAAAGATCAAATGTAAACAGAACTTCAGATGTGCTGTAGAGAATGTTTGTCTTGTTGTGCTTTAAAGAATATGAATGCTCTGTTTGCGGAGGTTGTGTTTGAGGCTGGAGTACAGGCTCTCATAAGCTTGTTTTCCATATCTCTTCATGGCCTCTTCTGTGGAGTGGCACACATCCATAAATATCTGTCATCCTATTGTTTAGCCATTAATCAGTGTGCAAGCAGATTAGCGTTTCCACAGCAACTGCATTGATTAGATGCAAGCCACCCTTCCCTTTCCTTGCCCTCTTCTTCACATGCTGGTTTGCAGTCGGACGATGTAGAACGGCTCTGCTTTCACCTACAGAAACCTTCTAATGGAAAGGTTTATGAAGTTTGAACCTGTTGTAGTTCTGTTTCATTTAATGACAGGATATTCCTTTGTGTTTCAGAGGCACCATGACCTAGGGATCTTCATCAGGAGCACTGCAGCACAAAGCGGCCTTCTCCTTCGACAGGTAAATCTACTCTTCTCAGAGAGATTAGAATTAAAGTTACTGTGGTAAAGTTGTCATTGTATATGAGCAAGTAATTGTAAAACAGTTTGTTACTTTGTGTAATGCTTTTTCCATTGTCTTATTTTAAGGGAAGTAAAATTACCAATGCACATATTCACAGTGATTTATTTTGATATTTATCATTGTGATTTTAATTCAAAAAGTTTTTAATAATTTGAGCTGGCAGATGGGATTAAAAATGAATAGGTCAGGCATGAAACTCTAATGAACGCCGATTGGTTCTTTCAATGCCGTGACACCACACCAGCCAATCAGAAGTACTTCCAAATCCACATAGCCATATACATCTTACCCTAGCCTCCCTCCTCCTCCCCAGCTCCACCTGTAGAGATCTGCTACGGGGGTTCCACCATTTATTGCAGCAGCCTTTCCTCTGTTTGTTATTTTTACTAAAGCTGAACAAATATCGTATCTGCTCAGCAGCAGTGTAGCAGATCTCGTCCGTTTATGCCCCATGCTAATAAATGCTGGTTGAAATGTATTCTCTCCGAGAGTTGTCATGGCTGAAATACAATTGTGAATTAATTTGGGATTTTTATTATTTTATCATTGTATGATTGTTGCATAAGGCTTTGTACTCCATCCATCCCTCCATCTGACCATCCATTTATCCATCCATCCATCCATCCATCCATCCATCCATCCATCCATCCATCCATCCATCCATCTATCTATCTATCTATCCATCCATCCATCCATTTCTCATTCCGTCCCTCCATCTATCCATCCTTCCATCTGTCCCTGAGACCATCCATTCATTCATCCATCCATCCTTCTGTCCGTTCATCCATCCCTCCTTTCAAGGCATCCATCCATTCGTCCATCCATCCCTCTATCCAAATTCATCCATCCTTCCATTCATCCATCCAACCCTCTGTCTATCCCTCCATACATACATCCGTCCATCCATCTATCTAACCATCCCTCCATCCATTCCTCCATACAACCTTTCCTTCCATCCATCCATACATCCTTCTGTCCATCCATTCATCCATCCATCTGTCCATCCCTCCGTACATCCCTCCATCATCCATTCATCCCTCAGTCTGTCCCTCTATCTATCCCTCCTTCCATACATCCCTCCATTCAAGGCATCCATCCCTCCGTCTGTCCCTGAGTTCATCCCTCCATCCATTCATCCATCCCTCCATCCATTCATCCATCCATCCCTCAGTCTGTCAATCCCTTCATCCATTCCTCCGTCTGTTCATCCATCCCTCCATTCATTCCTCTGTATGTCCATCCATCCAGAAATGTAACTGTTTTAAAAGCACAGCTGTCTCATCATTGTAACATATGAGGACTACAGTGTCATCTGCTGATGGATAAAAACTATAAAAAGAAGGTTTTATGGTAGGGTAGGCCTACTAAACAAAAGTATTAACAATGACAAGATTTTAATTGGCAATTAAATGACAAGATTTTAATTTATATCATTCTTGCGTCATAAGATTTTTTATTTTATTTCTGAAGAATATTATAGAAAGACTGTTCTAGATAACTGTACAGTGGGCGGAGAATGTTTCAACACTTGTGCCAAGTCAATGTCAGCCTATATTCCCTATTTGTGACAGTTGTGACACGCATGGCTTCAGAACAAAAGCATGTACCCGTAGGGATGCGCCTGTGCTTGTTCTCACCATTAGCCCTGCTGAACTGAAACCTCCAGAGAAAAGAGCACCACCATGAGAAGGTGGTGGGTGTTTTTTTTGGGACATCAGTTAAGCAGGATTCCTCTCTCACAACAAAGCAACCATGTGAGCCCTCTCTCATGTGGTTGATTTAAAAGCTTGATTTTTATATATTTTTTATTTGTCATCAATTGCTCACAGGCGATCCTTCAAAAAAATCCAATCCAAACAAAAAAATGTTTGTGAAGTTCTCCAGACACAGACTCAGGGTAGAATAAGCAGATGCTGCGGTTTTGCCAAACTCCACTTTGTCTTCAGCTTGGCATGGAGCAATGGATCATCCAAGAGCAGGATTTGTCTTTGACAGGAGCATTTGTATAGGTTGATACCTATAGCTTTTCATCCCATTGGCCAGTCTGTCAACTCTAAAGCTGCCTCTGTAGTTTGTTTACCCTTCTAGAAAGAGAACCAGCTTCTGTTTCAGAGCAGACATCATGCACAATACATTTTGAATGTAAATTCATCAATAAATTCGAGGCTTTTGGTCATACCTAGGATATCCAGATCAACCAAAGGAGGGAGAGCATTTTCACATTTGGCTCCAAAACTCTGGAATAGCCTTCCTGATACTGTTCGTTACTCGGACTCACTCTCCCAGTTTAAAACTAGATTAAAGACGCATCTTTTCAGCCAGGCATTCATATAATATTGTTAATCTCACAGTTTCAAACTACAATCCGGCCTCTAGTTCATAAATGCCAGAGGAGAACTGGCCCCCGACTGAGCCTGGGTTCTCCCAAGGTTTTTTTTTTCTCCATTAGGTCACCTGATGAAGTTTTAGGACACCATTAGGTCACTTGATGGAGTTTTTCGGTTCCTTGCCACTGTTGCCTTTGGCTTGCTCAGTTGGGGATATTTTGGGGATATTTAATTTTATTCTATCAATCAATAAATTCCACTAGAAACAAACTTTGTTGTATTATTTTATTTTAATACTGTGAAGCTGCTTTGATACAATCTGTATTGTAAAAAGCGCTATACAAATATACTTGATTTGATTTGATTTGACATATTTAAAATAACTAATTCTATTAATAGACGTGTTCTTCAGAATATATATATATATATATATATATATATATATATATATATATATATATATATATATATATATATATACAGTGTTATGCATAATTGAATACACCCATGCTAAAGTTGACTAAAAAGAGGAATAAAAAATCATATTTTGGAAATTGAACGTAATGCCTTAATTTAAAAAATTAGGAAAAATCCAACCTTTAAGGACACCAATTTTCTTTGTGAATGAATAATGCATCGTAAATAAATAAATGTTCTTCCTTAAAATACATGGTGCATAAGTTAGTACACCCCTATGTTAAATTCCCATAGAGGCAGGCAGATTTTTTTTTTTTTTTTTAAATTTAGGATACTATGCATCCTGATAAAGTTCCCTTGGCCTTTGGAATTAAAATAGCCCCACATCATCACATAGCCTTCACCATACCTAGAGATTGGCATGGTTTTATTTCAGTTAGCCTAAAAGCTAGTTTGATTTGCATTGAGAGATGATCTTATGGAAAGTACCCCATGCCAATCTCTAGGTATGGTGAAGGCTATGTGATGATGTGGGGCTATTTTAATTAAGGCCAAGGGAACTTTATCAGGATGCATAGTATCCTAAAAAAAAATAAAAAAAATACTTAAAAATAAAAATCTGCCTGCCTCTATGGGAATTTAACATAGGGGTGTACTAACTTATGCACCATGTATTTTAAGGAAGAAGATTTATTTATTTACGATACATTATTCATTCACAAAGAAAATTGGTGTCCTTAAAGGTTGGATTTTTCCTAATTTTTTTAATTAAGGCATTACGTTCAATTTCCAAAATATGATTTTTTATTCCTCTTTTTAGTCAACTTTAGCATGGGTGTATTCACTTATGCATTGCACTGTATATATATATTTTGCTATTCTGAATGTAGACGAAGTGTAGATCTTTTGGTAAACTTTTTCATTAATTTTCAATGTTCCTTTAGGTTTACATAGTTAATATAAATATAAATGGATAATTTCAGACAGAGGATCAGAGTGGGTTGAAACAATTATTTTTAACCCTCATTCTGACCCTTTATCTGAAATGTCCCATTGGGGCAGCTTTTACGGCTAGTCAGTAAACGCCCTCTGTTATGATTGGCTAACATTGTGTTTTGAAAACATTATCCACATAAAACCATAATTTACAGACAAAGGATTATGAAAGCATTTACTTACAGTTTGTGATGCAGCTGTCAGATCCAATACAGTTGGCTGCTTCATCTTTCAACAAAAGTTTCTTTGTGAATTCTTCATTACATTGTGCCTCGTTTATAAAACAAAATGCTCCGAACAAACATAATCCTCTGACGAGATCCAGGACGCCATTAGAATAAACCATCCGCTTGTTTTCAGTGCTGGGATCCTTCTGACAGAGAAACAGACGAGCTGTTTAAACTGAACGTTCCTTTACGGTTCTATTCACTTGAGTGTTTCGACAACAGGCCAAATGGAAGAGTGAATAGAACCGTAAACAGGACAACCACAGTGCAAGTCAATATACATTTTTAGTTATCAGCATTTAACTAGGGTGAGTGACTAGTATGCATCACTAGTCTCTATCCCTCTTTGCATAACTACATATATACATGTATTCCTGATATGTTGATCATAAATTTGCAATGTGACGTTTTGGAATCTTGCGTGTCTTGTACTTTATGGAGCCCTATAGTCTTTCTTTGTAAATCTCCACGTCTGAAGTGTGAAATATGGTAACATATATTTTCCAGTGCGGTACATTGCAAAATTACACCAAGCAGATATTACATACATCTTTGTCTAAAGTGGCCTTTCTATGTTCCAAGATGTAAAGCATCTGTAAGAATAACACATTAAACAGCTGGGCCAGATGTGCTGCCTGCATATACTCCCGTATAACTTGTCTCGGATTGGAGCCACATCAAGACTTATGCAACTTGCACTTTTTAACATCAGCCATAAGGATTTAAGAGCTTGTTTTAAAGGTTAACTGGGAGGACAATCAAACTTATTTGATTAAATACATGGTAGTGGACAGTCCAAGGTTAGGCAGATTTTGCTCAAGCTATTTAAAAGAAGCTCTATGAAATAAGAGTGTTTATTAAGTTTACCATCACCAGTTTACAACAAAATCCATTCTGGATCTAAGCAATGTGACATAAATGGATACACTAACCTTTGAGCTGCATTTCTGGCTCAGTTAAAGTGTATTAACAATCAATCGCATACAAGTAAATTAGTTTTGCCACCACACCCCAACAACAACTTTAAGCTCCATTAGGGCTTTCTAATGTTTACAAGGGCTGCAAAACACTTTTGTTTTTCTGGCAGGCTGCAGTCCAAGATTCCCGCCAGTCGTCTATACCGCTGTGGTAGTTTCCAGGGAGAGACCCTTGCCTCTTCCCCCAAAGAGATATGGAGCCCCTTGAGAGTCTGGGAGTGGAGGGCGACTCAGGCATGATGGGGGTGCTGGTGCCGAGCCCACGGAGCGAAGCGGTGACCCATGACCTGGAGGAACTGTCTCTCCAGTACACTCAGAGCCTTCCACCCATCAAAGAGCGCAAGAACGGTGAGTAAGCTCATTTGGTCAGACCCTTAGGCCATAACTCTGCTCCCAAGCTCCTATTTCCTCCTCATCCATTAAACTACCGCCCCGATTTGACACTGAGAAAATAAGGCCTGCCAGAAGGTTGAGAAATTTGTTTGCGGTAAGACATGGGGAATTACACAGGAATTGTATGTGAATGCCAACATGTAATCATGTCTTAAGTGCTCCCTTTAACTCTTTTCCAAAGTGTTCTTGGCTCATGTTAGGGTGGACGACTGGTAAACTAATGTGATAGATTTTGGTGTCAAATATGATTGCCGAAAGTCTCCGATATGGAAGGTTCTTAGGCCTGCAGTCATGTTGTGGTTTTTGTTTGGCTGTAATTCAAAGGAACAGTTGATCATTTAAAAATGGATATTATGTTCCAAAGCTGTATGACTTTCTTCTGTGGAAAAACAAAAGGTTAAGTATAATTCCGTACTGTGATGACAAGCAAATAATTACTTTCATATTTTGGCTGATTGGATGTTCTGATGCACCGAAATTTCGGCAGCTGAAAATTTTTAAAAAGATTTACTGCAATAGTTTTGTAAGGCTGAAAAGATGACATTTAAGTAGCCCACTGTTTCACTGTGTCGTCATCTATTTCGTGCACACAATGTGGATAAGCTACAGCAGGCAAACATGTCAGCAATGTGGACGCACAAAAATTAAGATAGACTAGCAGTATGTAAAATTTGTTCAGCCAAAATATCAAGAGGTGGCTTGTTGTTGTAGAACTTAACTATGACTGGTTTAATTCAACACCCTGAACACCGTAAAGAGTTTTAAGTACTCAAATTTTGTTGAGTCAAATCTTTTCAGTGACTCAGTTCACAAAACTAAATGATTTGTTTCTAAATCAGACTGATCCAATCCTGTCTTAATTATTATTGCATGGAAAACAGCGACCAGAATATTTTCAAAATATCTCTTTTTGTGCTTCAAGTAAGAAAGAAAGTTATATGGGTTTCGGTTAGGAAATGATGACAGAATTTTCTTTTTTGAGTCAACTGTCCCAAAAAAATCTGGTCACTCTAATCGTATTGTCCTTCTGTCTGGCTCTCACAATCCTGGCCAAAGTTTCATTCTAGAAATGTTTTACTGGTATATGAACCCTAATAAGAAGGCACTAAGGCTGATCCAATGGGCAGGCAGGCAGTGAACCTTGTTGAACTTGACTCTGTCCGATCACAGAAAGAGTTCATGTCCCACTCCCTACGGACATCCTTGCCCTTGAGAATGCCAGTGTGTCCTGCTTGTTAATGTGAGCTGCTTGTTAATTTACTGCACAAGGAAAGAAAAACAGACCCCACCAGGCATGTGTGTATTTCTGATCCCACTACATGATGACTTTCTTCATGTAAATCCAGTTTTCTCAGACCTTTTGCAGTGAAATAGACTTGAAACTGTGATTCACCCAGACACTTCAACATGACCTTGGAATTCTTGCTACTTGCAAAATAGTTTGCAGAAATGCAAACACCATTGCAAATTCAGTTAGTGCTTCCATTTCCTTGTTTTGCCTGAAAGTTCTCATGCCAAGAATCTCTTGGATTTTTTATATTATTATTATTTAAAATAGTTAGATCTCAAACTTTTGATTATGATATTTTCCTAAAATGATGATATTTTCCAAAAATATAAAGTCAACTATATATTTTCATGTATAGAGACATATTTCTTGGAAAATATTTAGTTTTTTCTCTACTTTTAGATCTATAAAACTGAGAAGAAATCTATGGCTGTCAATAGAGTAAAATAACTGTTTAATATAGTGATTTGTGACCATCTTTAGACAGCTGAATGAAACTTCAAATTCGTTCATGTTTACTTCTTTATTGTATTTGGTTATATATATTTAATTGTATATATTGTCTTGTGTGTCCTGAATTTTTGGTTTTGGTTACGATTAAGATGTTCTTCAGTGCATCACTAGGTAAAAACTAGATGCACAAGGCAAGAATGTAAGCAAATCTTCAAGAGAGGATGCATGCGTGTCATGAAAAAAACCATAAAAATCGACCACAGTTCTGAATATGGGGGCGATCCACCCTCAGTGCATGTGGTTGATTAATATACTTAATGAGAACATAATGTGCAACAGACCACCTCATAACATTCAGCACAAAATGATAAACTTAAAAGAGACTCACAATAAATCCTAATACAAGGCATCATTTCTGCTTTTTATCAGCTTGGAGATACTAAGTTATGAGTTCGAGTGAATTTCCTTTATCAGAAGAACTGCAGCAATAAATACTTTTTAAAGGAACACTCTTGTTTTTTCTCATAATTGATTCCTGCTTACTGCCGCCTTAAGATATTATGAGCTCATAGAGAGTTTTTTACACTGAACTAAATCAACAAGATCTGTTCCTGCTCAGGCTGGAGGACAGACCGTACCCATCCTTCCTCTTTTCAACCCACCCTTCTAAAAATTAAGCGTCACCACTGTTCACAAATTCCCCTACTGACACTTATGTCAATGTTCCCACAAGCTATCGTATGACCTACACATTATAATAACATTAACATGTGAGTCTTTAACATTAAAAAATTGACTGTTCACACTAATCTTCGGTTGAATCCAATTGTCCAATGAGTTCACACACACACATAAAATATACAATAGTTTGTGCCCATCAAACACTATGCAATTTTCTGTAAAAATCTCAACTCTGACTGTAGACTAACATCGGCAAACATCGGTTTGTGTTTTTCAGATGGCAGTTTAAAAAACTAATCCAACTTTTAAAAATGCATCTCAAGACAAGTGTTGTTTCTCTTCAATTAGCTGTTTTTTTTGTTGTTGTTTTTTAAGTAAGAATGCATCCTATGTAAACACCTCTAAGGAAAGTCCGATCTGGGTTAGGTCACCTCTCCACTGGACCCAATGAGTAGACTAAACCATACAGCACCTTAGTGGGCCCGGGACAACGCTCCCTATTGGCTTCCCCCGGGACGTTCCTGTTTTCCATTGTGTTTAATCACTTTGGCTGATTCAGATAGGCTTTGTTTAAATATTTTCTTTCCCTCTCTGCAATATTAATCTCCAGCAGCTATGAAAGAAACATCCCTCGACGTAGATAAGAAATGTAATGGCATTTTTTCTGGGAAACCCCTTGAGACACAATAGTGCTTCATTAGAATGGCGGATTGCTGAAATACAAATGAGAAACAGTCAAATGTTGAATCTCATCTGTAAACATGTCGACACTGAGTGACAAAAAGAAACAGAGACATCCCTGGGGTGCTGCTTGATTGTTTTTGCCATTTTTGTTCCATGACAACATGTTTTCAATGGGGGAAAAAAGGTACACATTTTATTTTCTCACTGCTAAAACTGAAGTAGCATAAAAGAAGTATGGGAAGTTGTGGTTTTGCATGAGAATTTTTGCATTAAGTTCCTCTTTATTGTCTTTATTGTCTAAGTTTGCATTTGAACTATTTTTTACCCAGTGATCAGTGCTGTTGAGGGTTAACAGCTACAGCTCTGTAGTCCCGCCTCTCCTCTGTCACTGACGGAGCCTGGAGCTGAACCGCACTCGCTGAGAACTACACACCCACAAAAACTCACTCAGGCAGTCTAGAGACAGAGCCGGTGAAGGAACTTGTCGGAACGGTCTGGAATCAAACATTGCGCTGGGGAATTTCTTGCCAGATCTCGCCATTTTGCCTCGCTCCTCATTTCCCACAGCAATCCATGGGACTCCAGACACGGAAACTGTCCGATCCATCTCTCAGCTCCATGGCCTGCCTTGAAGTGGAGACCTTGAATGTCTGCAGGGGTAAATGCAAATATTTAGAATAAAAAAATGTAAAAAATTCCAACCTGGATTAATGAGAGCATGAATTAAAATGGAGAAAGTTGATGCTAAACATGAGTGAAGGACACTGGGAAACCAGAGTTTAGCACACGGCAGCTGGTAATTATTACCGAAACACATGTTCTGAATTGGATACAAATGTTATCGTACAAATAATTGACCAAAGTTTTATTGTTAGGTTGAACATGAGAGTAATGATGAGGCTTGTTGTTGTTGTTGTTGTTGTTGTTGTTGTTTTTTAGGCTGTCTGATGTTGGTTGTATTATATTTTTGTATTAACAGGTTTTCATTCAAACTCGCACCCAAACATTACCTCACCATTCAGTTAATCATTTAGCTGGCTTATCGTTCCTCTTCTGAAAATGTATCTGCTTTTAGTGCCTTATGGGAGTAACACCTCGTTACAGGTTTTTAACAATAAGACTTTCATGTGCATGAGGATATCTTTGCAGCCTTCACTGTTATTAATATATGGCTTCAGTTGTGAGAGTTTCAAGTGAGTTATCGGTTGTCGGGAATGGTGCCCATCGATGAACCGTAAACCAAGTGGTATATTCATTTATCAGATCTCAAACCTGAGCCAACACACAGTCTCTGCTGTCCTCCAGAGCTCTGCGAGCACGCATGAAGATACAGTCATCTGTCGAGCAGCTGAAATATTCTTTCTAACAGTAATGTCAACACAGCCCAGGTCAGTGTCAGAGTGTTTCTTAAACAACTTCAGTTTAGTCAACATTAACGGGCTCGTTAGCCATAACACAGCCCGTTCATTTAATTTACGATGGTAGCGTCTGGTTATGTTAAGGTGCGGTCGCGTTAGCGAAATTTTGCTGGCAAAAAAGGTCCATTGTCAGTGTTGTGGAAGTTTATGAAGCACAACTCGCACAGATGTCAGTTTTAAGGCCCTGATAATATACTCGCAGTAAGGTTCTTTTTTTGTTCTTCGCTTAGGGGTAAAAAGAAGTTTTGCGTTTTAGATCAATATGTAAATATGCTTTCCTCTCAATAACAACATAGGCACGCAACAAAAATTACAGTGGTGAGAAAACAGCAGTTTAGAAAGCATCTGATCTTAGTGATCTAGATTTGTTTGCACCAGCTCTGCAATTCAGCTCTCCAGTCAAGCCACATTTATTTATATAGCACGTTATACAACAGATTGCTTTAAAGCAAGCAATTTTACAGTATTAAACATGAAAAAATAGTGTCAGTTTCAGTTAGAATTACAACTTCAGTTTCTACTATAAAGCTGCTCACCAGTGTGTTCATGTCCTTACTCAAGTCTGACCTCGATGGACTGAACGGAAGAAATGAACCGGAGAACATTTCTAGCTTTTCAAGCTATTAAACTCTGAAAACAAATTCGAAACATGCTTGGTTTGGGCCTGTTTTAGTTTGAAATGTCGTCACACCAGTTCGTTTTTTGTTTTCACCTGAAGGATATGAGGGCCTTTAAACATAGCAGCAGTTGGTCTGTTGTGGAATATTTGCGTGTACAAAATCTGTGTGGGAAAATCTTTCACCATCAGGCAAAATTCCTGATCGTGTGGATTCTTATTGAAATGACCTGATTTCGTCTGCTAAAATTCGACAATGGTAAATGTGACCGCAACTTTAGGCTCGAATTTGGATTTAGATTGAATCTTGAGGGGAGTGAGATTTAGAGGCATCTAAGCTGTCTTTTGTTTATTGTACAGATTGAGAGTGAAGCCTGGAGCCACATAAAGGTCAGTCAGGGTTCAGCAGAGAACATGAGGAATGACATCAGCTCAACAAACACTGGGATGACTGCAGGCATGTCATGTACCGTCATACTGATGTGAAGATTATTACGATATTACTAAGCTTCATCCGCCACATTGTTTTGTAAAAGCCACTTGGTGGTGGCATGGATCTTGATTTATAATGCATAACCACTTTAATATTGAAACCCACAGGAGTTCCTGGCGCACATAAATAATGGAAAACATGGTTCGGGACATAGTGTTCCAAGCTTTTAGGGGGGTTTTAGGAGGGGCACTTGGTCCCCTCCTTAAGTCTGTCCACTCTTTGTTCTTGGCATACATGGTTCCATTAAGAACCTTTCAAATCCATGGAACTTTTCAAATGCACAAATGGTTCTTTAGATCATTTAAAAGCTCTTCAAACTAAGAAAAAAAGGTTCTATTCAGAACTGCTCACTGAAAGGCTTTTCAATGGGACACAAATGGTTATGAATCTACGGCATTGATGCAAAAACCCTGTTTTTGGAACCTTTATTTTTAAGAGTGTTTGATGCAGAATGTATGTGTTTTATGTAATCCCCCCATGCCATTTCCAAAATCTTCAGTTTCCCAGGCCTTGTTCTCACAACGGCTGGGTTTATTTTAGCAGGGGTGAGTCAGACAGAGTGGTCGCTCTCCTGGGACTTAAGCATAACTGGGTGTGCTAGGCCTCTTTCTGCAGCCAATCAGATTGGCTCTGTGCTCCCAGTGCTGGCGATGGGTGGAAGCAGGGGTCTGTTGGGCATTTTCCACCTTCCGCTATCCCATTTGTCACTATCAACTGCCACCCTCCTCTTCAAATGTTTTTTTTGCAGAGGAGTGGTGTTATTCTCTTGAACCAACATGTCCACGCTTGTGTGTTTTCGAAATGTATAAACCGAGCTGTCTTGTGGGATGGTGAAAAAGCATTCAGCCCTAGCCAGGGTGTAGTAGGCTGTGCATAACGCCCTGCATTTCACCCTTTCATTCAGGCATTCACTGTCTTTTTGATGTTCTTGGTTGTTATCTCAATGTGCATCAGTGCTTCCTCATACAAAGCATAACACCTTGCATCTCGCTTTTTATGGGCAGCAAATCCAAAGCCAAGTCTTAAGCTGACATCACCTTGAGAAGTTGATAGGAACATTGCACTGTTTATTATTTTGTGCTTTGGACGCTGTTCTGTTGTTGATCTCTCTTATAAACAGCATTCTGTTGTTTGCTTTTGAGGTCAGTACTGTTGAGATTTTGTACAGCTTGAAACTTTTGATTAAGTTAAATTAACATTTAATTAAGTTCGACTCTTTGGTTGAACTTCAACCCCAAAACATTTCGGATGAAAGGGAAAATGTCACAGATTATTTGTTTGTAATAAATCATAATATAGAAACAAAAATAATAAAACACTAAAACTGAGCAGTACTACCACTATTAACTATAATCAAATTATGATTTCCAAATATACTTGAAATAATGCTGAAGTAATGCAATGCTTTGATATTAAATAACCTTTAAATATAAATAGCAAGTGTTTCTACCAATAACACTGAGGATGTTATATTGAAATACTATTATAATGTTTATTAATATTTTTATAATATTTATTTTAGTTTTCTGTTTTTGGTCATTTTGTTGTGATTTTTTATTCATTTGTTTTTTAATATTTCTATATAGTTTTTATTTTTTCAGTTTTAGTTATTTTAGTACATTAAGTTAAACTGACTGAAAATGGGAAATGCTCTAAAAAAAACGTCCAATTTGGACTGAGTTCTGTTTCTGCTTCCTCCACAGTGCTACAGTTAAGACTACAGCAGAGGCGCACACGCGAGCAGCTCGCAGACCAGGGCATCATGCCACGTGAGTCTGCATGCTTCATGGAAAAATAACACTTAAATGTCAGCCATTAATGTTTAGACAAATTAAGCCTAGACTTTCATGAAGTACTCCGTTGAGACCAAACCTATTTGTTAGACAAATGTTCTAATTTCTTGCTATTTTAACTCTTAATCCAGCGTCATTGACAAAGTGCCACACACATTATTACCTAAGCTGTGTACACATACTGTACTTATTCTTCATAAAGTGGAACACATTCACCTCCAGCCACAGTTTGTTTGTGGATTACTCCTTTGGCGGCAGGAGGATGGAGTAAGTTAAGCGTGTCAGTAAGGAGAGCAGTTCTAATAAAAGAAAGCGTCTGTTGAGGATACAAACTGATAAGGAAGTAGAGATAGAACAATGGTGTGACTGAAGTCTGTCTGGAACAGCGGGAGCTGTCCTGTTCTCTCAGTGATTGCCGTCTGTATAGGGCCCCTAACGTCATGGTCCAAGCTCCAAGAGTAACAAGAGTGAGTCAGCGGCTGGGCCTGCACTTTTGCTCAGCAAGATCTGTGGTTACCTCCCGGGCTTTATAGTCAATGGTTAATGGCTCAGATTCTCCCACAAAGACCAATTCATGCATTCTTCAATCATATTTATGTCAGGAATTATACCTTTACTGAAAAGGGTTGTTGTTAGTGCAGCAGACCGTTTCAGAGGCCTAGTTTGGTTAGTGACAGTTGTGAGTCATAACGTCTGAATTTTGAGATTCTGAGAAAAAAAAAGTCTGTTGCAGAAACAAGCTTCCATATAAGTGCTATATAATAAGATATTAAATGATGTCATGTCACTTGTCTTGTTTTTAAATGAAGATTATTTTCCTTGCAGCGCTGAAGACACCTGCAGTTTTTCATGAGCAGGTCAGAAGTTTGGAGAGGGCAAGGGTAAGACTTCACTGCTCGGAAATATTCTTACACTTTTCACTCATTAGTGAAGTGGCCTTTACACAGGTTTAATAATATAAGGATGTTTATGCTAAAATCACAAGAATATCATATTTTCCATCATTGAGTGCTATAGTGAAAAACTGGCCTCAAGTCTTTGGACAGTTAAGCCACACTTAAAAAAATTGAATATTACATTTACAGTTTGCAGATGCCACTTGGTTTTATATTTTGTTATATAATGCAATGACATTCAGACATTATGAACAATTAAATTCAACAATTTAGTGTACATAATATATTATGAAAATTAATTACATAATATAATTGAACTTTGGCCATCTGCCACCCTTTTTTCTATATATAAACATTTGTCAGCTACTAGTTTACTATGAGAACAGTAACATGCTGAGATGTATGTTCTCCAGTTTTTATTAATAATTTACTAAATTCACATTCATTGCATTTTCTTCAAATACAGACTGAGAATTTCCTGAAACATAAAATCCGTAGCAGACCTGAACGTGCTGAACTTGTCCGCATGCACATTTTACAAGGTAAGCACCTGACCAAACGGAAGTGATTTCGCTCTCAAGAGCATTTTCAGTGTCAGAAGTTACACTTTTTGAAGCACTTTTGTTTCACTTCCTGGATGCTTCATTTGTGATGTAGCTTTAGTATATTCTGAAGCTGTTTATGTATTTCAGAAACCCATGCAGAGCCTTCTTTGCAAGCCACTCAGATGAAGCTGAAGAGGGCACGTCTAGCGGATGACCTCAATGAGAAGATTGCACAGCGGCCGGGACCAATGGAACTGGTGGTGAAGAACATCCTGCCCGTTGACATTGGTAAAAACAATAAAATAATGTATTTACATGCTTCATCATTTTTTTTGTGGTTGAAAACCAAAGAGTGCCTCTTCATCTGTGTAATTGCTCTTCTCCGTGCATTGCTGTCCCGGCGAAGCTTTGATTCCCGCTCTAACTGCATTATAAAGGAGTTCATGTCCTCTTGGGAAGTTCGTATTTACAGGGTGGGAAGTCGTGTTTACGACATCAGGTTCGTTCAAGTCACTTTTGTCGGAGCAAGTGTACCTTCTCTTTATTAACTACAGAAAAATACAGCGAGGTTTTTAAACTCTACTTCCAGAAAATGATAAACAAAAATGTGCATCAGGTTTGTTTTGCTTTTTTATGTTTTAATTAATTTATGAAGCCACTGTAAACTTTATTGTTACATATTATATTGTTATATTACAATGCTATTATATTTTGTGCAGGGAATTAGCTTATTTGGTAACACTTTTTTACAGCGTCATTGTTACATGTTACATGCAGTTACTTTAGTAATAACTATAAATTATGCTTACCGTAATTACATGCAACTAACCCTGAACCAAACCAAACCCTAATGCTAACTATATAGTAAGGACATGTAGTTATGTAATATTACTCAGTACTTAAATGTATAATTATAGTGTACATTACAACAACAACACCTTAAAATAAAGTGTAACCACTTATTTTGTTTTAAATAAAATACCTGACAATGTCACTGCTAAATACCTTTAAAATATTGTGGTATTCCACCACGTTTCTCACTGATACGCCCTAAACTCGTAAACATCGGGGCTTAAAGAAAATCCAGAGCTTCCCACTTGTATTACAACTTTGTGGTGGCATTCATGTGCATTCAACTCGTAAATACAATCTTTTCGACATGACTTGAACGCACCATAAGTTATATATATATATATATATATATATATATATATTTTTTTTTTTTAAATGTAATTAAATATACATAATTTATCAGCGCGGGAATCAAGTAAGTGTTTTCAAGTGTCATGAAGGCTACAGATAAAGCCAAAATAAGCCCGCAGACAGACTTGTCAATCTATCTTGATGGATGGTGCAGAGAAACGTAAAAGGTGAACTCTGACCAACAAGAGGAGGTTTTCCTCACATGTGACATTTTGCTACATTTTGAAATGTTGCCTCGTGAAAGCGAACCGAACCAAGAAGAAAATGCAACATTGTAACTAAATAAGCACCTGTTTCGGAACATAGCAAACGATCTACATGTCTGAAAACACCCTAACTTTTGTCTTTTGTTTTTTTGTTGGACACTGCAGTTGCTGAACTGGATGTTTATAACTTCAATGAGGACAGCAGTGAAGCTCTGTCTCCAGAGCAGCCAGCTAGTCATGAGTCTCTGGGCTCTGTATCGTCTCCTATAGAAGCCAGACTACCTGATCCATCCGTTGTATCGCCTCCGATCGGCTCCAAACTCCAGGTCAGCCTCTTAGCAGTCCTTGTATTCACATCCACACCATATTGACTGATAACCGGTTCAGGAATATTCAGTGCTAATATTTACAGTTAGCTTTTGATGAAAAGGTCTGGTAAAGAATTAAAGCATATGAAGTAATATTCCGCTCTCCAGAAGACTTAAGTTGTCTCTACTTATACATTTTCCCTGCAACTTATCCAGACATCAGTCCTGTGATGCTGGTTAGATGTATGCGTTTTTGTCTCTTCTCATGGCCATATGGCTTTTAATCTCTTTTTATCTCAATAGTGTCCACCTACAACCCAGTGCTCAGACTTCCTGAGCAAAACATCAGTAGAAGATGGTCGAGGAATGACTGCCACTCAGCTAGTCACTGCTGCTGCTCCCACAAAGCCAGGACCCACCCTCGTGAAGGTAAACCATATGTCCTAACCACGCTGATGTCATTTCCTGTCAGTGTTTATTTTGAGAGATAATGGTCAGTGAGTCACAGTATTACTGACTAATTTCACAACAGCATTTCCAGCTAAATAATGAAATATACCAAAGACTGTGAACTCAGAAATTAACTGAAAAAAATTATGTCATTTGTGTTTTTGCCTAGAGATCCAAGAACATTATATACACTACCATTCAAAAGTTTGGGGTCGGTACAGTTTTTTTTTTTTTTTTTTTTAAATGTGTCCAAGGTTGTGGTAATTTGATTATTTTTTTTTTTTTTTTTAATAATACAGTACAAATGGTAATGCTGTGAAATATTATTACAATTTTTAAAAAAAAACTATAATGTGTTATATTAATATATAATAAAATAATAATAAAAAACCATGATAGCAAAATGCTAATTCATGCTAACAACATGTTAAAACATGCAACGTGCTAATTCATGCTAGCAATGTGTTAAAATATGCTAGCAATGTGTTAAAATATGCTAACAACAAATGTTATATTAACAACATGCTAAAATGTTAGGATTGTGTTAAATATGCTAGCAACATAGTGTTTTTAGTAAGACATGCTAGTAACATATTAAAAATGCTTGCAACATGCTAATTCATGCTTGCAATGTATTAAAACATGCTACAAACATGTTAGAAAAATGTAAAATAATGCTAGACACATAAGACATGTTAACAACATGATCAATCATGTAGCTTATAAAACTTTCAGACAAGGCTTTGAAGTTTTAAAATAGAAATGTTTTGTTACATTATAAATGCTTAACTGTCATTTTGATCAATTTACTGTAATGTGTTCTTGCTGAATAAAAGTTTATTTATTTTTAAAAAATCTTACTGAACTTTTGAACGGTAGTGTAACTCTTTAGCAAGAAAGATTCTGTACCACAGTGTAAACAGGAGAGAAGTATAGCTGTTGTTTGTCACTCTAAACAGCTTGTTTAGAACAACTTGTCAAAGATATCTTAGGCCAAATCAGTTTCAGAAGAGCACCAGATGCAGAGACAGAAATGCTAGCAGCCGCCTTCTGTCTTCAGTTGGAGGTCATATGAAATATTCACACTCATGAATGCGGAAAACAACAAACTTAAGCTGGGGACATAAGAAACAGGAATCAGGCAATAACTTGTGCTTTCATCATAATCCAAGCCTTCAAAGCATACTCCGCATATTTACTACATGACAGCGGGTCACTGCTGACCCTCTCTTACAGTCGTGCTTTGGGAAACCTGTGCACACATACGCCAGCTTGAAATTGTGTTATTACATCCTGATGACTTTCAACTCCCTTCCTCAGAAGCCAAACCATTTGCATGTGTATCCTGTGACTCAGTAAGTGGGATAATGTGGAACAATGAGGGTCAGGTCCCCTCCACGCATCCTGTTTCCTCTTCCTGTGATTTAGGGTAGAACTCATACATGTCCCACCTATTCACAGCAGTTGCAAACTTGTGGTTTCACCCACAAATCTCTCAGCTCCTCGTATTCTCATAGTGCTGACACCTCTTGTTAGCGAGAGGACATTACGGGAATCACCTGAAATCACAAGTCAAACTGACTGGTGATATGATTCCAAAGCGGCAGGGTGTTGAATGCAGTCAGAATGTTTGCTGTGTGATTTCAGGTGACACTTTTTGTTCAATTCTTCCGCCCTTGTTTCCATGTAGCAAAGCCAGCCCAAACAGTCCAGTGACAAGAGCCGAAGCAAGAAGAGTAAAGAACCCAAACCGCGGATTAAGAAGCTTAAGTATCACCAGTACATCCCGCCCGACCAGAAGCAGGAACCCAATGAAGCCCCGATGGACTGTGCATATGCCAGGCTTCTTCAACAACAGCAGCAGTTCCTGCAGCTCCAGATTATCAGCCAACAGCAACAGCATTACAATTACCAGGCCATTTTACCAGCACCACTCAAGTATGTGTCACATTTCAAGGAAAGTTTCCAACATTTGAGGCCCTTTCTCATGACATTCACCTCTTAATCACAAGCACCATGTCACTTTGACCTCAACATGACAAGAGGATTTTATCGTTTAATAAATTACATAGTATGTAATATAATGTATACAATATAGTATAATATATAATATGATGATTATTATCTGATTCATGTTACACTTGACCTGCGTACACTGTAGCTTGACACTTATCTTCAATGTTCAATACATTGGGAAACTGGTATGTGAAATGGCCTGCAGGGATGCATACACAAAAAACGAAATACTAGTTCCTCTTATGTGATGTCAGTTAATCATTGGTTATGGACCAGTGCAACTGCATATGATTCTGATATATCAGTTTCAGCTCTGACATTAAAAGGATTTATTATGAGCCTGACTGATTTGCAAAAAGAAATTCACAGCTCGGAAAGGAATGTGAGCGTTGTGTGCTATGAGCGATAGCCTTTAAATAATGGTTTCGCCTATTAATCTTGTCTAACCGACCTGTCATCACCACAGCTGTAGTATGGTAGTTCCTCATATTATTTTCCAATTTGGCTCCTGTTGCCGCAAGATTACCTCTGCTTCTATTGTGTAAAAGGGCTGCTTATTGTGAATGATGAGAGAACTGGAAGTTCCTATTGCATTTAAAATACCCCATACTCCTCTGCAGGCCAGTAGCTGAGAGTCAGAACAGCTGCCCCAACATCACCCTGAGCACCAGCCCAAGCCTTCCCTCTCCCATCATGGTGTCTCTGCCGAGTATGGCTTCTTCACGTCCCAACAACACCTTGACCAGTCGTAAAACCGGATCTCTGCCTGCCAACCTAGATGAGATGAAGGTGGGTAATATGCCCATGCATTTTTCCACGTCAAATAGATAAGTGTGCAGAAGTACAGTTGTTCTTATGTCTTCTAGGTGGCTGAGCTTAAGATGGAGTTGAAATTGCGTGGACTTCCTGTGTCCGGCACTAAGACAGACCTCTTAGAAAGGCTTAAGTCCCACCAGGAGAGCTCTCAGTCTACTACAGCCATAGATTCAAACATCTCCAAAACTGCTTTGCATCCCGAAAGCATGAGCACAACTCCACCTGTGTCTCCTGAGAGGTCCGAGGCCTCCAACACCAGTATGGAGGACAGCAGAGACAGTTTCACCAAACCTCTGTGCACTTTGTCTCCAGCCCACCTGTCGACAGGCACCTCACCCCTCAAACCCACACCTGAAGACATGACCATGGAAATCAAGGTGTCCGAAAAAGACCAGCGCCTCCATGAGAAGGAGCGTCAGATTGAGGAGCTGATGCGTAAGCTGGAGCAGGAGCAGCGGCTGGTGGAGGAGCTGAAGATGCAGCTGGAGGTGGAGAAAAGGAGTCAGCAGGGTGGAGGGCAGCAGCCTGAACCCAATACATCAGTCCAGGTCAAAGAGGAGAACAGCGCCGCCCCTAGCTGTAACTCCAAGCGGAGTCCCCTGCCAAAAACTACAGGTGTGAAACAGGAAGAGCCTCATGCCCAGATGCACCACACCCCAGTCCAGCAGTTCTACATCAACACCCAGCAAGTCCCTCAAGTGCTGCATCAGCAGACACTGATCAACACTCAGCCTGCCACACAAATCCTGTTGCCCATCAGCCTGCCCAGCAACTCCACCAGCACACAGGTCTCTTAACATTCATGATATGCTGGTTCAATTTACAGTTAAGAAAATGGCTTATTTATTTAGAGTTTTTCTCTTTAATTTGCAGGCACAGACAGTTCTCCAAACAACAATGCCAAGTTTGCCTCAAACCATCATACAAACGCCACTTCTGCAAACACAGACGTCCAATAATACGCATTCAAATCAGACACCATCTCCACCTCAGGTGAGCAAATTGCTTCTGTGTGATTTTCATCTAGTGAATGGCAATGCGTTATCAAGCACTAAAAACACCTTAGTAGTCATAGAGCAATGTCCTGGCAATGGGCTGTAATATACCAGCTGATGGTTGTCCATCAACAAATATTGGGCCATTGTTGAGGGTTCGGACCCCCGTCAGCAACTTTTGGATAATTGACTCTTCGCAAAGACTGACCCCATCTGACAAGCTATGGCGCTCTCATGCCACACATGAATTCTCACGCAGTGAAAAATACATTGCGGAGGAAAAGACACTGACAATGTGCCGACAGACAAGACAGAGGAGGTTACTTTTGGTATGAAACAAAGTCTCAGCTTTCAAATTTTGTAATTTTTTAAAGAAATTCAAACAATAAATGCTGTTTTGTGGCTCTTTAATGTGTCGCAACAGAATGAGTGCCTCAGATCAAGCAGCATTTGAACTGATAATTTCTTCCTACTAGTTACAGCACAAAATAAACCTGAATGAACATCAGAAGTTATGTTGTTTCAACCGCAGAAAGACGCCAATACACACCATTTTCAAGTTCAAGTCCACCATTTATCTACTAACACTCCTGTCCATTTATCTACTAACACTCCCGTCTGGTTTGTTTGTCGGACAAAATGCGGATTCTGCATTATGATTGGTCAGATCGTCTATTAGTCAAACTCCTGGCAAAGGGTGAATTGAGCATGTTGAATCTGTGGCACAGCCCATTGGTAAGAGAGATCACTCTGATTGGCTGTTCAGCTTAGAGAACCAGTGCTTGACAAAAAAAAACAGAAGTTAAGAGAACAAGCAAACTACAAAGTGAAGAGGCTTGGAACTCCCTGGAAACTAAACAAAACACATTAAGCAATGCCCTGGCCATAGAAAAAATCATATCAGTCAACCACTAATTCTTATATGCGCTGTTTTAGAGATACAAGGTAATTCTAATTCTAATTTATAAAGACACCACAAATCACAAACAATAACGTTTTACATTGAAGTAAAATAATAACAATAATTCAACAATTAGAAATTCATTGCATTCTCTGAGTTGTATTGTTATGCATGTATACTTTAGGGTGCTTTTAGATCTTAACCTTTTCTTTTGCTCTGAGTGTTCCGACACTTCATAAATCCAGTTCAGCTCACTATTGTGATGACAAGGCCCAGACGCATTTCTCTCTGATTTGGCACGTAGCTTGAAATGGAAAGCCTTTCTGTGGCCTGCTATGTGTTTTGCACTTATCTCTGATGTTGCCCTGGCAATAGCAGTTCAGTTCAGGTGATGCATTACCCTCTCAACAACATCAAACGCAGACCTGGCTATTTAAGTGACAGAAGTAGAAAGTACAGAGCAAATCAGAAAGAGCACTTATCAAGAAGACAGGGAGTTGGTTCAAGAACAAGAGGAACACTGATATACATTTTTTTTACTCGCTCCGTGCAGTGGGCCTAATTCTGCCTCCTGATGTATGTGTTTGCAGGCTTTACCCCTGTGTGGAAGCTCACCTTCTGGGTTTGAGTACAGGCAGAACCAGCCCATGGCAGATCTGCCCCAGTGCTTCCTCAACAACTCACCTAGAGTCTCGCCCAGACACACAACCCCAAATGGACCCATTAACAAAGTAAGACAAACTGATCTCTCTACTCACAGAAGTCTGTCCTCTATGGCCATGTGACCACCTAAGCATTTTTTGTCAGCTGAAAGTTCCATGTGCTTTTCTGAAAACACCCAGCGCTTGAGAGCGCTTTGAAGGTGCAGCATTTAACTCCTTATCTGGTAGACCCTTGGAGGAACTACATTTTTTTTTTTTACATTAATATTGTGGTAGCCTGTGGATGACCAGTAATCTGGTATAGACATGAATACTCAGAGACCAGCAATATTAACTTATCCTCTACTGACGGTTGGTCAGTGTAGTATTTGTTCCACCCAAGACCGGAGGAAGACAATCCAGCGCTCTGGGCAAAATTGAAATATGCTGCTCCCTACTTTCAAATTTAAAGAAAATGCCCACTTTATCACATATTGACCCCTACTGTTGACTTAAGACAGGTTTAATGAATTAATACAGTTGACTCACCATTTAAAATAGGACCTTGCAGCAGCCTGCTTTGGCTGCTGCAAACTCTTCAATTACATTGGAGTATTCCAATTTGCGACAGATTTGGTGCTTAATTGAAATTTTGGCCAATCCATTCAAACGATCTTCCACCCCTCCTTCACTGTGATTGGATGGCTGAGGAAAAGGTGACAGTGATGAACACCGTGTTTACCAACATTTTCAAAGGGCAAGTGCCCATCAATCTGCATGAAATAGATGTTCTGTGACTCATCATGCTGCTGGCTTTTTTAAAAATGTGGCACTCCTATTGCAAACAATTGAAAAAAATACTCTGGCCTCAGGAAAAAAAAGCTTTGGTGGACAAGTATTCAACATGCATAAATAAATGAACATAAATTCTCCTAGTTAGCACAAGCTGTGTTTCATGGGTTGATGCGCTCCAAAAATGGTTTAGGTCTTGTAATGCAACACATAGCTTTCTCAGTGTTGCCACAAGGGGTGCTATATTGGCTATTAAACTGTCTATTTCAGGGGTCGGCAACCTATGGCACGCAATTTAAATAAAGTCCCTCAAACTTGCATACGGACGTACATTTTGAGGTAATCATTCCTCATTGTCACACAGCCTGTTTTATTAAGTTAGGAGCTATAAATACTATTAAAGTGTGAGATTTTAACCTGCAGTAGAGTGCAGATCCGACAAGCCATTAGTGCAACCGGAGGTGCATGCTTCTGGGATTATCTCTCCACATGCCATAAGTTGCCGACCCCTGGTCTACATAGTGGGAGAGTAAACCGTCGTCTTCTCAGCTTGCTAGTTAAATATCATTTTAGCATAATATCTGGTTTAACAAAACCAGAGCGCATGTCAAGTATGCACAACAAATATACATGCTTGCAACATGTCAACAACCTCTCAATACACCTTTATGATTGTATAGCAACCACCCAGAACACACTATAAACTGCATAGAAACATGCTAACTAGCGTGTACTCTTTGTTGTCTAGTGCTCCATTATACCTTATATATTACAGTTTGCCCTGCCCACAACCCATATTACACAGTTTGAAAGTTATATTGTTTTGTTCAGCCTCCATCGCCTTGTCAGCTCAACTATATCCTTCAGCCATCGACATTCCCAAATCACCACAGCCCAAAGAGCAAAGACCCACCCCGTTACGAGGAGGCCGTCAAACAGACCAGAGGCCTACAAGCCACAATGCAGGTAATTTAAAGTTATACTTCAGAATATCCTCCAAAATATACTTCAGCTTTGATGCAAATGCTTAGACTTTCAAAGCATTCTCCATTTGATAGCATGCACAAACCGAAGAACATGCACACATGCATGAACTCGACACAGTAGGAAGTTTCAGTGTCTGCACTATTTTCTCTCCAGAAGTTATGACAGACAAAAATGTCTCAGGACTCATTTAAACTAGAGTTGTGTCTATCGTTGTTGCCGTCTCTTGTAGTTTGTTGTTTTTGTGTCGTCTCTTCCATTTCTTTTTCAACCATGAAACAACAGGCCAGTTGGCCAGTTGCATACTTTGAAATGTATATTGAACACTTTACCATTGTCTTAATACCTCATATTCTTCCATAAAGGTTCCCACTGCTACCAGTCAGCACATGGATGATTTGTTTGACGTTTTGATTGAGAGTGGAGGTGAGAACTGTGTAAAGAAAGAACCACAGAACAGGTCTTTGATTTTAGCTCCAATAGATTTGTACAACTAAACCATTTTCTGTGCTTTCTCTCCCAGAAATATCCCCTCTGGCCAGGCAGGATCCTTCTCTGGATAAACTTATGCCAGTGACGGTAAACATCACCACCCTGCCCATCAACACTGTGCTGTCACGTCCTCCCCCGCGAATACACGTTGCCCGCACGCCCAATCAGACCCAAGCACCTCCACCCAGCCTGCTGACCCTGGCCTCCGATAACCAGTTGGAGGTCCTACTGGAGGACGCTGGGCCGCAGTCCCAGAGACTGATGGAGGAGCTCAAAAACCAGCTGCTGGAGCGGTCCCACTCCCCAATGGACACTTCAGATCTGACCTTCACCGACACACCGCCATCCACCCTCCATCTACAAGACACCGGCCTTGATAACATGGAGTGGTTGGACCTTACGATCCCAGGTCCTGCTGGAATCTCCTCTCCGACTGTCTTTTCATCTGATTTCTTGGACTCGACTGATCTACAGTTGCACTGGGACTGAGCTCACAAAGGCAGCAAGATTGGAGACTTTCTAAAAAAGATCTGTTGAGCCTTAGTGACCACTAACAGGCGTGCAGTGCGCAGTCGGACTCTTGAAAAGCTCGGCATCCGTGGATCTGGAGTGACCATCATTAATTATCAGCTTTTCTCATTTGTGCCTATAAGTGCAGGTTTGTTTGCTTTTGTTTGATGTCACCAACACCTTTCAAGGCAGAAAAAGAATGTAGAGACACTGTTTTTCACCTATATATTTAGGCAGTGACCTTCTGCTTTTCATATTTTGAAGCAGTCTTTGAAACTGCTGGCCTATATTATATAGAATGCTGTTTTTTAGATTGTGATTTATTATAATGTCTTTGAATTGACAGAATATATATTAGATTCATATCACACATTTTGCAGCAAGTAAGAATTATACGTACAATGTGCCTTTGCTATTTACGTTATCCAGAAACTCTCTAGTTTTAGAATTGAAAGGTATAGTTCATCCAAATTTATTATTCTCACCCTCATGTCATTCTAAACTTTTATCTTTTTCTCTGTGGAACACAAAATATGTTTTGAAGCCGTTTCAGCTGTTCGGTCTATAAAAAGTCAGCGAATTTAAACATTTTGGACGTAAATGTAGCATGCAATTAATCCATACAACTTGACTATTATATTCCAATGCGGCAGGATCACTTTGTATGATGTTTAATTTACAAAGATTGTGAGGAACACTTCCAAATAATGCCTCTATATATATATATATATATATATATATATATATATATATATATATATATATATACATAGCTGGCTTGCCTATGTTCCTCAACAGTTTATAGATCTTATTGTGAACGATTCATCCATGTGTATGTTCATTTTTTGTTTTTTTACCTCGTAATTTTTGATCAAAAACCCCTACATTTTAATCTGTACATCATAAAAAGTGATCGATATGGATCCATTTCACATCACCTTTATGTTCTTTTTGGAGCAAAAAAAAAAAAAAAACTTCTAAATATCTTTTTTTGTGTTCTGCTGAAGAAAGAAGCCATGTGAGGTGAGTAAATGATGACAGAATTGTAATTTTGGGGTGAACTATCACTTTTAAAACAGATTGTGCAAATATTTTTGATGGAAGCATTGTGCCATGGTAATTGATCCAAATGTGACATCACCTTGAAGGAACCTGTTTAGTGTCTCATTTATATTCACAATCAATTTCCATGGTCAGCTGTTAGCCGTTGCATTAGGGTACTCGAAATTGTGGCAGCTAACTAATAACATTTAATGTATGAAAATTTCAAATTTATTTAGTGCGTGGACTGGGTAAGGTCAGAGCAAGTTTGTTTACCAAACCCATGATGGGGCCAAAGAGAGGGAGGGAGATTAGGGGCCATTATCATCTCTAACAAAAGAGTAGAGACACGATTTAGCTTTTACAGACCAGCTGAATTGGCACTGCTGCATGACTTGACCAAGGAAACAACACTAAACTGGACCAGTGAAATTTCCATATTCATATGAGGCGATCAGAATGACATCGGAGAGCAGCTGCATTTTGATTGGTCAGACTCTTTGCTGCAGTAGAGTACCGGTAGATATTTGCTTTGGATGTAGATGAACTGCTGAGGCCTAAATTCACTATATTTCACAGAATTCAAGCTTCTTTCTACATAACCACTGAAGTACAGGTAGCTGGCAGGTGATATGCCTTTGTGAATGTACCTAAACCTCATCTTCTCTAGTTATTTGTAAGATTGAATTAGATTTCAGTCCAAATGTCTTTTGAGTTTAGATAGATTTTTTTGATTTTCTATAAAATGTGACAATGTAGCGACATCTGCTGGAATGTTTTGAAAAAAAGATTTTTTTTATCACCACTTCCTTTCAATGTATCACTCTAAGAAATGTTTCTTTGCAGTGTTTGACAGATATAATAACAGATTTCCCCCTAGACACTTTGTGAAAATATGCCAAATAATGCATTTACTTGACCTTGTACTGATCATGAACTCAGACAATCATTTCTATATCCAAACACGTCAAAATGAAAGAATGTATTTCTATATTTAGAAATGTAATTACCATAGTTCTGTCTCTGTCAGAGACCCAAAGCTTTTAATTTTGTAAACATACCATTTTACTGCATTTATGCAGTTCTCACATATATACATTTTTTTTTTTCACACATTTTATGCCTCTATAAATATTTTTATATGTTGAAAAAAAAAAAAAAAAAAAACACGTGGTGGAGCAAAACCCTATCATAAGACCTCAGAGGAACCTTGTATACCTTTTTTTTTTTTTTTCAACATGTCCATCAGAGTAATTGCTATTTGTTATTAAGAGGTAAAGAAATATTTGAAAACATACTGACCCTTTGAAGTGCGATGTAGATCATATGCCTCATATTTTGCACAGTGTATATATTTTTACAATATACATTTTTTATACAAATGTATTTGTGCAACTGTAAATATTTTTGGAGGTTATCTTTGTACATATCTTTATTGTATATACAGCCTTTTATCATTAAAATGTTTCTGTATTTGAAACCACTGAAATGACTTGTTTGGCCCTCCAAAACACAGAACCATGTTCCAGCAATGCATAACCTCAGTTATGATCCAAAGAAAGCTACACAATAAATAAACTTAACATTTGACATTGTACCAGAGATAGTATTTTTCTCAAAGGAAAGATCATAACTTATGGTCTACAAAACAAGATTGTTTTTATCAGCTGAAGAACTCCTACTCCATTACATCCAAAAGCAATCAGGAATTTGGTCATAGTATTGCTTCTTGATTCCATTTTTTATATTCCTGATAGTGTAATAACCCAAAATACAAACTTAGCATTGAAGTTCAAACCAGAAGACTGGAAGGTAACCCTGAAGATTCAGACATATTCTGTTTTCCTTTCGGATTGGATAGTTCTAGAACGTTTTAAGGTTAGCCGAAAGCTTGGCTTGGCCCCCGCAGGGAGGAAACAATATCGGATATCGTAATTGCATCCTTCAGTAAAGGCACGCAGGCAATTCCATGGGGATTGTCCCTTTAAAAAGTTCAGGATGACATCTCCGAAACAATTCCAACCGCATTAGTTGTGTGCGATAATCAAAAATAAAAGTCCTGAAAAGTCTTCAGTACAGATGCTGGTGATTCAGTCCAATTGACATTATTACATTTCCATTCCTCAGAACTTTTTGCACGTGTTTATATTACTGCGACATTTTGGACATTTGTGAATGACGTCTTTGCAGGAATCCACGAAGAACGGGATTAGACAGCAGCCAGCTACACAGCTACACAAGAAACAGTCATAAACACAAATATGTCATGACAGAAAGACATTATAGTAATCACATACAGGACGTGAATGATAATAAGTCAAGCAAATAAGGTAAATGGTTAAACTCACCAAAAAATCATGGAAATAAAACACACAAGATAGGTCACACTGCCAGCTTTGGTCATGACCTCTGTGGTTACATATTGGCGACAGAACGGACACTGTGTCTTAGAGGAGTGTCGAGGAAGTTGCTTAACATCCAGAATAACCTGCGGAGCTAAAAAAAACAAACAACCCGCTTTCAGGAAGCTCTGGTCCTGTTGTATTTTGTATTGGCGTAGTTGAAATGGTAATCGCACAAATTATTTATGCTTTTTTTACACTACACTTATTATAAAGTGTTACCTATTTTTCCTTGTTAGTTCATGTTAGCTATTGTAGTTAACTAATGCTAACAAATGGAACCTTATCGTAAGTGTTACCGTAAAAAAACAAATATGTACTAACCTGGAAACGGAGGTGGACTGTCGACAAATACGACGCTAGATGACCTAGTGGTGTCTGCAAAATAAAAACATACAAACATATGACAACTATACTTTTAAATAGGCCTACGACTATAGCGGTCAATTTCCAAATGTTTAAATATATTTGGCAAAAATCTTTTTAAGACAGCAAACCTAATGATTTTACCTATTAAATGAGAGCCCTCCTCTTGCACTTTCTCAAGTTGAATCTTCCTGTCAGAGAGATCTTTAAGATCCTCGTCAATTTGTTGAAGTTCTCCAGTTTCTTTGGAATATTCTGTTGGTCACAGAGATCAAGTGTGAGTAACAAACCATCAGTGTATTCACGTTAAAATCTCTATATTCACATAAATTTCTTCATTTAAAAAATAATCTCCAAATGTCTTTCACAGTTTTTTGGCTTCATTTGTAAGTCGGTTAATAAATCATCAAATAGTTCCATCGACTCGTACTAACGTTGCTCGTTTTGCCCGTTGTTTCGCTTGAATTGGATGAGAATGGCCAGGACATTGCGTCTGTCAATGAGCTGCTGTCTGTGAAAGGACAGCTTGTTCAGCTCCTCAAAGACACTCGACAAATGCTCATCAGATTGTTGAGGCATGTTGAGGGTTGAGACGACAGCTCACTTAAACCTCCGAGAGCCTCAAAACTTCATACAGTGTCCATTCTGAAAGAGATGCAATACGGCGTGTCACAACGAGTGTCTAGTCAAGAATACTGTTTCATGGAGTTTTTTTTCCTGATATGAAAAATACTACTTAACCCAAGCACAATTACAATGTGAATAAACAGTAAATATCTGTTTTAAGTAAAAGTGGTTAAAAATTACAAATAGTTACCCATGTGTGCTGTTGCGTCTCATCAATCGCTCTTCACATTCATTGCGGTATAAAGGAAATAAGAGGCTGGTCATCATATTACTGTAGTGTAACAGTACGAGGAACATGTTCGCAATATTTAAAGTGTGTGGTTTACCTGCATTTTACTAAATTCATGGCATGTCACGACAAGGGTCTTAAACAGTAACTGTCTCTATAGTTTATATATAGTTTTACAGCAGGTTCTGGTGGGACTATATTAAAATAACAACAAGGGGAATAAAACTGCACTCTTAAAAACAACTTGTATTTTAATCATGTTCAGATTGTAGTATTTTGATCGATATAAAAGCAACATAAAATCCCACAAATATGACTTTAAAGACCTTCATAAGACATGCAGTTACAGTGAGTTTTGTGGATGTATAATATGTACATTAATAATACAGTGTCTTCATCAAGTAGGCCTAGCCAACATTTGCATCCCTGTCTAACATACATGAATTTGCATGACAGATTTGGTTTCTGTTTTTGTTTTGTAGTTGCTGTCGGTTTGTATAGTGAAATAAAAAAGGTGAATTTTTGAAGGACATAGTCCAGAGTTCATGGTGAACACAGCTGCCAAGTTCCAAAAAGGACAAAAAAGAACCATAAAACTAGTCCTTATGGCTTGTACACTAATCCAAATCTCCTGAAATCATACGAAATTTAGGTTGTTATTCAACTGATCTTGAAATCTTATTTCTAATTTTAAGTTAGACAACAGTGTGGCCACTTAAATGTTGTTGTGTGGAAAAGAGAGGTTAAAAAGCATTTTTGGGCAAAAAAAAAAAAAACGTTTTCCCTTTTTTGATCCACCGAAAATAACAACATAAAGTGTTTGGAACGTCATGAGGATGAGTTTTCCTTTTTGGATGAACTATTCCTTTAAATGTCTCGACTATTTACAAATTAGAGTGATAAATAAAAACTGGAGATTGTCCCTGTTCATTTTTTCTTTAGTTTCTTCAAAAACGTCACTTCATCTCTGTTCCTGATCCCGTAGCTGAGAATAAAGGAAAGCACAGTCATATTTAAATCACATTAAAAATCATTAACGTAATTCAAAGCGAATTATCTATTGTGCAGTTTTCACACATTTCTACAAAAGCAGCAGATTGTTTGGACTCACTCCTTCAGCTTTCTCTCGTCATCTTCTAATTTTTCTCCGTTGAAGACCAGAAGAAATGTCCTCCACACGTATTTCCTTGAAAGGGTAAATAGATTAGGAAAAAAACATTTGACGAAATGAAACCTATCATGTAGCCTACCTGGCACATTTTTCGTGTCTTACCAGCTGATGTGCTTGACACCTCCCTCTCGCTGTTGTTTTAGCTCCATGTATCTGCGAATGGCTTTCTTGAGATCCAGAACCGTAGCAGACTGCACAACCACGATAGCTGTGAAGAGATTTGCTCCAGTTAGAATCAATAAATCTGTAACAATTCAGAGCGACTCCAAGAAAACTCACGCATGACTTCTCCATCAGGCTTACAAACACGAACAGTCATGGCCTGACCGTATTCCAGAGCCACCTGAGAGTTCACCTCCTCCAATGTGACCTGAACAGATGGAACAAACGATTTCAGAGAGCAGAAAAGATTATAAAGAAATGTTCTGCAGAAAGTCATTAATAACAGTTGATTTTAAAACGTGATTGTTATTTGATGGTACACCTGAATTGGCAGGTCACACAGTAAAGGGTCCTGCACTATCAGAGCCAAGCCTTCCTCGAAGATGTCAAGAAATTCAGAATGTGGCAATGCCTCCTCATCCTCCTCCTCCTCTTCTTCTTCTTCTTCTTCTTCTTCTTTAATTTCATCTACAACGATTTTCTCGGCAAAGTCAGCCACGTCGACATTCTTAGGGGTTTCTTCCTTTAATTCATCCATTTTCAACTAATAATATGCGAAAACTTCCTGATTTAAGAGTAAATACAGAAATACAAGACATATAAAAGTTAACAATGAATATAAATGGAATTTAGAAATAATAAATTAGGCATTTTGCGGAAATTCTTTCTTATGAAACTGTAACATCAACATGCTGCGTTTCAGCTTTCACTGTCGGAAGATTTATATGATGCACCAAACTTTAGTTCCGCGTACGTTTTTAAATTATATGTCCGGGATTAGCTATATAATTCTTAAAAATATATATATATATTAATTCAACAGTTTTATACATTGCCAGGTATATATCAAATTATTATTATTTATATACTCTATAATCAATGTTTCATTGTGTTTACATTACGTTTCATGTCGAGCCCAGAATAGAGAGGCACGTTTGTCATCATGTGCTTCCTGTAGCAACTGCAGCTGAGAATGTGTGTAAACACCTACTTTAATTGGATCAGAAAAGCAATACCAGTATTTAGTAAACAATATTATATATAACCGTTGAAAATGCTTATGTTTTGTCCAACTTGTGGGAATGTTTTAATCGTGGAGGAAGGACAAAGATGCTTCAGATTCGCGTGTAATACATGTCCATATGTGCACAATGTAACGAGGAAGGTAATGTGAAGTTACCACCACAACACATAAACGAACACGTGATAATGGAACACATAAATAAGTTGAACGTTCGATTCGAATGAAGTGAAAAGATGAGTGATGCGAAAGTTTGAGTCAAACAAATCTGATGATGCAAAGCGTCGATTAAATTACACATGGGATAGTGATTGTTCGATTGTAAACGTGATTTGAACACTTGATAAGCTCAATGCTTATAACATTATAACACTAAATTTGCATTAAACAATGTGAACGTTGCACTCAGATAACATGAACAATGTGTAAGCTTTTCTTTTAGAACATGAAAAAAGTTTGAGTCGAATATTCATTTTCTTGTTCATTCATATCCGTGGCTGCATCCGATAATGCATACTTCCCTACTATATAGTAGGCGAAAAAGTGTACACGAAACTGTAGGTCACATGGCAATGACCACATTGACGGATGTAATATTTCTTAATTCATACTATATAAAACACTTTTTTTTTTTAACTGTCATAAGGTAAATACTTGTGTAAAAGAAGAAGAACCTAAATAGTGAGTATATAGTTTTGGTAGCAGCCACTCTCTCTCTGTCCACCAAGTGTTTTTGGTCTGAGAAAGGTTGATAAAAGACCTTCTAAAATCAACCATGGCGTGCAACACCTCAACTCACTATCCATTTTGGTGGGTTATTTTGATTAATAAATGATATCCTCCAACCCGAATGCTCCAACATTAGCGAAACAAAGCGTAAAGAGGGTTGCGCACTTTAAAATTTGGGTTTAATATTGTAAAGAAAAAAAGAGTTACTGTTTTATTTCCATTCTATTTTTTATAGTATCCGCAAACAATGAGATAATCTGTCATAAAACTAAAAGCTTTCAATTCAATAATTCAGATTACGATTTATTAATAAATATATTTTCTGAATGGCCGCTAACTTAAAAATGTAGTAGCCAAACTGGCTGCTCTGTGTATGAGCGAAAAAGTTCATTTCAAACCTTGATTAGAACATCCCTCAAAAATGTTGTCAATGTAGTTGTTGATACGCTGCCAGCATGAAACGTTCTGATATAATATATATATATATATATCTGTGTGTTGAAATAATTGGTTGGTTATTGTGACAGGTAAATAACAGAATGTACCCCAAACTGAAGGAGGTTGATGATGTTCTCGGGGGCGCTGCTGCTTGGGAAAATGTGGATTCCACTCCAGGTAAAACAGTGTATCCTAATGTAATAAAAAACAATACTTCTATGTGTTTTAATCACACATTCAGGTGGCTTTAAATAAGTGTATTTGATTTATTTTGAGTATAACATGTTCTTTTTTTTTTCTTTGAAGAACCTTGTCCAAAATGTGAGCACCCAAGGGCCTACTTTATGCAGATTCAAACTAGGTCTGCTGATGAACCAATGACAACTTTCTACAAGTGTTGCAATATACAGTGTGGGCATCGTTGGAGAGACTAAATCAGTCTTGGACTTTGTTTGAGACTCAAAATATATGACTAAATATTATGTGTTCATAATAAAATATTCTGTTTTGATGATATATTTATGTTTTTTGGAGCCAAAACTGTCTCATCATTTAAATGGATTAAAAAAAAACGTTATTTTCACTAACTAACAGAATGTGCACGTGTCATTCGGTTTTGTGCAATAACCACATCATTTACATCTGGCCTGATGACCATTCGTGTGTGTGTGCGTGTAAGTAATACAATTACATCTCATACATGTTATAGTCTTTTTATTTGTTCAAATAATCATTAAGTCCACAAGTTTTATTTTACATACACATTTGAGACTTCAGTTGAACTATTCTCAAGGCATCTATCTACAACTGCATTCCTGTAACACAAGCTTGACATCTACTGTCTGCAACAGCATCAAGTCACTTCACAAAGCAAGTAGACCTACGTAGTCAAGAGCATATTAGATTAAAGGGAGCCAGCCTGGATTGTGCAAGTAAACCTCATGAACATGCATATTTACTGGAGATTATCTTTCAGTAATCAAACAGACATCATATATTTTTTGTGTATGTTTGATGGAGAGGTATATTGATGATTTTTTTCGATTAAATAAAGCAGGGTGGGATGAGGCCTTTTTTCAGTCAGAAAATAGAACATTGGAATTTAAACTTAGAAAATAGAACTTAATGTGGCAAAAGTTCTTTTTGTAATGCTTGCATACACGTATGAGGCAAATGTGCAAATACTATGAAAAATCCAGTGTTCGTTGGACAGATCTGATTAAAAAGAATCATTTACAATGAGACAGCAAGTTTAAATACATTTGCACACACTAGCAATTGCTACATTTTTCCCTTCATGTTAAATACTACAATGGAAAGACGGAGATTCTGATTTTTAATATTGGCAGATTGTCTACAGGAGAAAGATGATTAGTATCTGAATCTTCATTTAAAGCTACACTGTGTAACTTGTGTTTGCTAACATGTTATTAATCAGATTATTTTTTCCAAATGCATTTACTTTTGCCCAATACACTTTGATTAATCTATAATAACGATTAATATTTTTGAGCTGTCGGGATGGATTTTGTGGATTAAAATAAATACATTCGCACGTGCGTGTCACGATGTATCCGTATATATCCGCACACAGAGAAAAGTATCTCCGCGTTAATGTTGTTGCAGTAGCGTGAAGATAAAAGTTTGCCGTCACAACAAATGAGAAAAATTCACCATGAATCATTCAAAACGACAAATCTCCAAAGAAACCCTTGCACACCGGTAAACTGGTGCTAGAGCCGTAGCACGACCAAGACACATTTTGTTTTTACGCTTCAGGGCCAAAAGTTACATGGTGTAGCTTTAGGCAAAAGTGAAAAGCAGAGGTTTAACTCATATTGAGATATATAGGCTAGGTTTCACAGACAAGGCTCGATTAAGCCAGGATTAGGCCTTAGTTTAATTAGGACATTTAAGTATCTTTAATGAACATGCCTTATTAAAAAAAACAAAAAAACATTCCTGATCTGCATCTTGAGACAAAACAATGGTACTGACATATTTTAAGAAATGTCAGTGCACTTTGCTTTCAGTTAAGACAGCTCAAACATGCATTTTAGTAATAGGCTTAAGTCTTGTCTGTGAAACCGAGCCATAGTCTAATCACTGCTGATGTTGTAGTGCTTGAATTTCGTACCATTAAATCACATTTTTGGACAGAGCTATTCGGAAATGATCAAATAAAGGAAACAACCTCTTTAGATGGTTCCTGAGAAATTACAAGTCTGACCACAAAAAAGAAAAAAAAATAGGACAATCAACCTTAATAATAATTAATAATGCAGTAATTAATAATACAGTGCATATATATATCTCTTGAGCACTGTGGATGTTGTAGCTTTTGTTTTCTGTACCATTTCAGCAATAAATCACATTGTCAGACAGAGCAAAATGGTTTTTGAAAAATTACAATTTCACAACCAGAACTAACATCTATTCCGAAATGACCAAATAACGGAAACAATCTCTTTGGATGATTCCACAGAAATCACAATCTGACCACAAAAAGGAAAAATCAGGACAACCATCATTTAAGTCCTTGTGGCCGGTTACACACAGTATTAATAAGTGAACGGTTAATCTGCTTTGAGTTATGAAGCCCAGTGCAGCAACAAGCCCAGCTTGACACACTGAGGGGACATATGGCCCAATAGAGCGCTATGCAAGATTACAGTGATGCCATGCAGCGCATTTCATCATGCTGGTGAACTCCAACAGCAAAGCAGCTTTGAACAGCCTTTACAAGAGATTTCTTCCCTTTTTGAAGAAGAAGACGACAACTTCACCACGTTAAGTAGAAATGAAAAAATAACGCAGCAGCCACTTCTAAACATGTTGTTCAGCAGTTCTGGCTAGAATAAATGTTCAAATAAAAGTGTGATTAGAGATGATTCTACACTGATCTTAATATCAGCAAACAGACCTACTTTATTAATGACTGGTAAACTGACCTGGATAACCGATGATAGTTTAGAGAAGGCTCAAACAGCTTATCGACAACACAGAACAGCTAGTATAGTGGTTTGAAAAGCACCATGGCTATAGTTCTGATTCACAGTTCAAAAACATGTTAAATGCATATTGGTTGAATTCCACAAATATGACCCTAACATGAACTGCACGGCATATTAAAACACCATGAGCTTTAGAATTACTAAAAGGAGATTTAGATGGACATCAATAGAAACCTTTCAACTAAAATGTCACATCTACACAACAATGCATGTTTCATATATAAGCATATCAAATCAAATGAGTCTTTTCGACAAACATAAGAAATTGAAAACATGACAAAAGTGAAATTTCCATAACATTTGCATAAAATGCCAAATATAGATGCATTTTTCACATGTAAAAGCAACAATGTTACTCCAGCACAACGCTAAACGGTCCCAGACCCTGCCATTAAAGACTTTCATTTTAATATGTTAAAATAAAACAATAATGCATAAAATAATAATCCTACATTCCAACAATACTGACCCTGTAGTGAAATTCAGTTGTTTTCGCTACTCAGTAATATTCACAAATGAGCTTAAGGTTACTGTTTTCACATATTTTCTACATGTTTACACTTTGCTTTACTGCTAAAAAAAAATAAAAATTGAAACTTTGATGAAACAATGACCATTGTGCATATTAAAACGTACCGATCCTTCATGTCCTCTGCTTCATTTTAGAGGTGTCAGTAACTACATCAAGTGCCTGTAAATTAAATGTGAGAATCAATAGTTACATAAAGCGAGAAATGGCTAGAAATACGAGCTGTCAGCTGGGGCGATCACAGAGCAGACGGAAATGAAAGTGAGTCGTCAACACCCACCAGAATGAGGTCACAGCACGATCTTTAATGGGATAGACTGTTAGCATATGCGCTTGAATGTGTAAATATAGCCCTTGCAGTTGGGGCAAGTGTGTGTCACATCCTTGAGGTCGTCAATCATACAGGGGATCAAGCAGCAACCTAGATCACAACTGTAAAACAAAGACAAAAGCCATGAGGGATCTCGAGAACATACTGTATGGTTCATCATTCAGGGCTCATTGTGTATTCATTTATTCAAAACTACATAAAAAATGCAATTCATGCATGCATGGCCTGAATGCACCTCTTGTATGGTGCGCGTTTTTAATTTCTGTATTAAAATTCATTTACACTACTATTTAAAAGTTTGGGGTCAGAAAGATTTTTTGAAAAAGAAATGAACACTTTTATTCGACAAAGACGCATTGAAATGCTCAAAAGAAATGTCACAAAAGATTTATATTTCAAATAAATGCTGTTCTTTTGTTTCCACAAAAATATTGAGCAGCACGTTTTCAATATTGATAGTAACGATAAGAAATGTTTCTTCTTGAGAATCAAATCAGATCATCTTAGAATGATTTCTGAAGGATCATGTGACACTGAAGACTGGAGTAATGATGCTGAAAATTCAGCTTTGATCACAGGAATAAATTACATTTTAAAATATATATATAACAATAGAAAACAGTTATTTTGTCTGTTTTTAACTTTAACTTTTGATCAAACAAATGCAGTCTTGCTGAACAAGAGACTTCTTTCAAAAACATAAAAAATCCCCAAACTTTTGAACAGTGGTGTAGATATTTTGTATGAGCATAAAGACATGTAGTCCAACCAACATGCAAACATAACAGAATATTGATTTCACAGAGAGAGATAATATCATATATTGTGCCGTTCAGTTCGTCACTTACCCGACAAAGAAGCAGAACATGCAGATTAGAGTATTCATGAGGCCGATGTCGTGGCTGATGCGGGTGGTGATGGGTTGTTGGCAGTGTGGACAAACCGTCTGCACTGGAGTCGACTGAAACATCTCCCCCTGTAGAACAGTCACGGTGGTGGTGGTACCAGGAGGGGAGAGAACTGTGGCTGTGTGACCTGGACCAAAGTGACTGGGCCCCGGACCATAGTGCTCCGCTATCGGATGAGGAAAGTGCCCAGGGGGAGCGTAGTAACCACCTGCAGCGCATCAATTTTGAGGTTAAAGTTAGTTCACACAAAAATGAAAATTCTCTCATTTACTCTCCATCATCCCATCCCCGATCGTATATGTTTCTTTCTTCAGATAAACACAAACAAACATTTGTAGGAAAATAATCCATCTGTGTGAGCCCATATAATGCCATTGAATGGCTGTTGCTCGTTTGACACTTAAAATATTGTTAAAATATAGTTATAATTTTTTTTGTTTTTCGTATTTTTCTCACACACCTATCGTTTCACTTATACTGATTCATCCATTGGGGTCGTATGGATTATTTTCCTACAAATTTTCATTTGTGTTTCCATGAGGTTGAGTAAATTATGAGAGAATTAAAATTTTTGGGCGAACTATCCCTTGAAGATAGTCTACACACATAGATTGTATCTTAGCACGATTGCTTTATATGATAAACAGATTTAATTAAGGATTTTATTAACAAAAACATTAATCTACTCACACATCAGTTGTGGTAAACGGAAGCTCAAGCATGTTCGCTTGACGTGCAAGAACCAATGAGGTTCATTCTCGTGTTACGCAGCACGTTTGAGCTTCTGCAAGAACCAATGAGGTTCATTCTCGTGTTACGCAGCACGTTTGAGCTTCAGCAAGAACCAATGAGGTTCATTCTCGTGTTACGCAGCACGTTTGAGCTTCTGCAAGAACCAATGAGGTTCATTCTCGTGTTACGCAGCACGTTTGAGCTTCTGCAAGAACCATTGAGGTTCTTGTGTTACGCAGCACGTTTGAGCTTCTGCAAGAACCAATGAGGTTCATTCTCGTGTGTTACACAGCACGTATGAGCTTTCGCAAGAACGAAAGAGGTTTGTTCTCACCCGTTAAGCGGGCCAAGTTAAGTTTCTGTTTATGTTCGCTGATCAATGTTTATATGAGAATAAAAGTCTGAATTTAATCTGGTTATCATATAGTTATCCAGTCTCTTCAGAAAATTTGGACTAAACCACTCGATTAATATGCATTAGTTTTACAATCTCTTTATGAACTTTTTGAAGCGACAAAGTGGTATTTACGTAGCTGTCAACAGAGGGACAGAAAGCTCTCAGATTTCATTAAAAACATCTTCATTTGTGTTTCGAAGATAGATGAACGAAAGTCTTACAGGTTTAGAACGTATGAGTGAGTATATGATAAAAAAAAATCTTTTTGGATGAACTAAGCAACTAACCCTTTTAATTACTGCTTTAACTATAAACAAGATTTTAGAAAGGCAGCAATACCTACAACAGTAACCGAAAACAGTGTCAATTCAGAGGCAGTTATTACATTTTGATGAAAGATTTTGGAAACATTTTATTTTACAGTGTCCTTTTTACACGTTACATACAGTATAGTTACTATAATAATAACTGTAAGTTACATATTATTACTTGCAACTAACTCTGAACCCTAGTCCTAACCCTATATAGGTAGTTAGTTAATATTACTCAGTACTTAAATGTATTATTACACTGTAACAATGTTTTGTGTAATCGTGCTCAAAGCCCTGACACATCTCTTTTAGTTTCGTTGTGAACAGAAAAATCACTTGCTGCTTGTAACTTGTCGCATCACATCATTTTGATTTAACATTATTGCTAGCTCTTCACTCTGAAATGCTAATGATCCGTGAATGGCTGCTGATGCATTAGTGTGTGAGTTTGGTTGGCACACCCACCGTGAGGATGAGGCATGGGCATATGCATATGCATAGGCATAGGCATAGACATAGGCTTGGGACCTTCGCCTGGGACGTGCGGAGGAACAAAGCCAGGTGTGGCTTCATAAGGCGGAGGCCCGTATTCTGGAGGCAGCGGCTGTCCTTGTGGAGGTCCTGTCATTACTGGAGCAGAGGCTGCTGAGGGAAACAGCTTCATGTCAGTTTATTTATTTTTTTATCACAGAATTCCTGTATCCCAACTGCTAGACTTGCTCCTCTCATCATTAATTATAAGCATGCAGTGGTGTCCAGACATATGAGACCACAAGTGAAATGACTGTGTTAATTTGCATTAATTAATAATAGTATTTTTTTTTTAATTCAATACAACATTCTTCCTTACAAATTTCTATATCAGCCAATTTGAGTGAAAAGTTAATCTGAAGCAAATGTGGAACAAACCACAAAACCCATTTTCATTTTTCAACAACAGCAGCACTCGAGCTGCATGAACTCCACAAGTTTGTATCAAACCTTTAAAGTTTAAAGTTTAAATGTGTTTAAATAGTCACAAAATGTATTAGTGATCTATTGCAGAATCCTGTGGTGTCAGACTTTACTGTAAATCAAAGTAAATGTTTATACACAGACAGCAGTGTGGTTTCAACAATACATTTTACAGAGTTAGCTAATATATTCATATATATATAGTCTTTCCTGCTCACACCAAAGTGATGTTAATAATATAATAGTTATTATTGTTGTTATTATTTCATCATTGAACATATGTTGCTATAATTAAGTGAAACAAAAGAAATCTAGTTCCATGCAATTCTAGTGGCCCATTGAAAGGTTGTGAGGAAAGTGTTTACATTCAAGTTTCCATGGTTTTCTAGAAAACATTTTTGAAATTCTGCAGCTAATGATGGTGTGAGCGTTTACCTATTAAAAGCAGGGTTGAAAAGTAGAAGTTCATTTCAAATGTTTAAAGAGAAGAGAAAAATATCTAGGTATTTACCAGAAACTGGAGGTTGTCCATTTTTTTCCTCAAGAAGTGGGGCATTGGGGCCCCCTGGGTAAGGAGGAGGGGGGTCACTGGACATGTTGGTTCCCTGGAAGGAGGCCAGATAAGGGAGCTTCTAAAGTGAACACAGACAGGCCACATGGTTCAATAAGCACACGGTGTAATGTGATCCCGGCATCCCAGACTACTATTGCTGAGGCATTTCACATCCAATTATTAATTTGCAGATGCTCACTGCTTCAACACTCCCACGAGCCCACAAATAAAAACAACATACATAAGCTTGAAATATCTAGCCTTATGGACAAAGATTTTCTTTGCACTTTAGACTAATAAAGGGGTTTCCAATCCTGCTTCTGGAGAGCCACTGTCCTGAAGAGTTTAGCTCCCACCCCAATACCTGATCCAGCTAATCCAGGTCTTACTAGGCAATGGCATACTAGAAACTTCCAGGCAGGTGTGTTGAGGAAAGTCGGCGCTAAACTCTGCAGGATAGAGGCACTCCAGAAGCGAGTTTGGACATCCCTTTTCTAAATTCTCCATCCACTCCTTCCACTTCTGTGAAGTGGTGCAAGTCAACGTCCCACCAGACCTTAAAAATATAAGCAGCACGGCACAAAGCTTCATGTGCTCGTCGTCTCTGAATTAGGACCCGAAATAAATAAATATTAAGTCTGCTTTTTAAAACAAAGAAACTGTAAGAGGATGACTAGTGTGCGCAAACAACCGGAATCTCTGTATATTTGTGCAGTGCGCGCAACTCAAAAGATCATTTCTGATTTGAAGCTTGTAGTCAACCCGATCACTTTATTTAGCTTTACTAAACACAATATGTTTGGATTCATCAATCATCAACACTACTGTTCAAAAGTTTAGGGTCAGTAAGATTTTTAAAGAAATTAATACTTTTATTCAGCAAGGATGTGTTAAATGAATCAATTATGACAGTGAAGACATTTAGAATAACAAAATATTTCCATTTCAAATACATGCTGTTCTTTTGAACTTTCTATTCATCATGAAAAAAATGGTTTCCACAAAAATATTCACTGATTATAATAAGAAATGTTGCTTGAGCAGCAAATCATCAGGATCATGTGACCAGCTTGACATCACAGGAATAAATTACATTTTTAAATTATAGGCTAATAATATTATTTCACTATATTACTGTTTTATTGCATTTTTAATCAAATAAATATGCAGCCTTGTTGAGCGTAAGAGACTTCTTTGAAAAACATTAAAAAAAAAATGTACCAACCCGAAACGTTTGAATAATATATAGTATAATATAGTATAATCCTCATATATATATATATATATATATATATATATAGTATATGCAGCGCAATGTTATGGAATATGCGCAATCTCTTGGCTTAAGTAGACAGTTTTGGCCTTTAAGAAGTTAAAGTAATAATATTTACAGTAGAAACAGTGGCACAGTATTCTTAGAACCTCAGATATGTGGGTCGAGACTAACCAGATATCAAACATCGTGTCCTTTGTGTGAAATATAAAAAAATGAAAATTGTCAAAGTTTAAGGGAAATAAATGCAAATGAAAAACAAAATCATGGGAGAAACCGCACCTCATTTGAAAACCAAACCGACACTATAACTAAGACTATAAAACTGGCATCAGTTTTGACCTTTTATGTCAACTTCAATCATTATTCCTTAGTTATAATAGTGGCCTAACTGCATATATGTGGCATTATTATGGTTCTCATCAAATACTTATAATCAGATATAGTTGACATAACATAATTAACCATTAAAATGGCTAGTCATAGGTGTGTCCTCTTCATGACTGTTGATATCTCATTTGCACTTTCTTTGAATGATTACCACCAGCCAATAGGGATGAAGCAGGAAATGCACAAATAAAGCATGTGACTACTACTATAAGTGGAGCGTATAAATATTGCGTGAGCCTAATGTCCATTAGCTTATGTAGTCAGAGTAACTCGTTGCCCAGTTCACATCCTGTATTACTTAGAATAATGGAAATGAATTAGCCTACACAGAAAGCTTCTCCGTATAACCACAAATTATGGCAACATTTATGATGCATTGCCGCCGTGTAATTAGAACATTCAAAAAAGATCTGATACAAAACTATAGATATACAGCAGAACATCGTGTGTTGATTAAAAACATTAACATTGAATTAACATTAACATTAACAGTGAACATCAGCTTATACACTTTCATAGAGCATTTCATAATGCTACCTTTCCACCTTTTTCCTAACAAGCCTAAATTATGAGAGGGTCTTCCGGTTTGGGGAAGTTCCACTCAAAGAAGCGAAAAACAAATCATTTCAAATCATAAAGGTTGAGCTACAAATAATCCTGATTTGTCAGTTTCTTTGTTTATTGAGCTGTAGTTAAAAAAAGACAACATATACTGTGTGTTTGTGGTCTGTTCTTCCGATTTAATTTACGATATATCCAATGAATAACTCACTGCAGAACTGTACTAAGAATATCTTGTTTTTCTCCCCAAATCCTCACGTCTCTTTCCAGGTTTGTTTTCACACCGATGTTTAAAATGTAACTGTCTCCCCTTTTCACTTCTAATCCGTATTAGCAGTGTTTACTGGAATGTTTCTAAAACGGGTAAATGCAATATTTATCATCTGTCAAAAATGATGGAAATCACTTGGAAATATTAGCCTATCACTCAATGTTCCAGTTAATTACCATTTTTTTATTAAAGCAGGAAAAAGGTGGATAGGCCAGTGTTGGTCCAGATCTACAGCAGATAAACAGTAACTCAACAAAAATATGTACTAAGGACGTTTTGCTAATGTTCCCATTGAGTTATGAAAACGTTTTCTGAACGTTTAAAATGTTTTTAAATTGTTAATGGTTATATCAACATTAAGGGAACATTCCATTTAGTAATTTTGCAAACAATTATAGGAATGTTACTTTTGAATGTTCTCTGAATATTCTGAAACAAGTAGTAATGTTTAAAAAAAAACGTTGAACAAACCAAAGCGTTTCAGAAAAAAAGTTCCATGAACGATGTAGCCTATAGGTTAAATAACTAAAGATAACTTTTTAGTTTTTAAGTCTTTAAAAAATTGAAGACTAGATAACTTTTAACAAGCATTCTAGTAACGTTACAAGGAAAAAAGTTGCCAGAATTTTTGCCAAAGTTCTGAGAACGTTCCCTGTTAGCTGGGAAACCATTTGTTTTGTATAAAAATGGGATAATTCAAGAATTCTTACAACTTTTTATGTGTTTGAAACACGCACTTGGCATCGTTTTAATAAGGCGATACACTACTGACAAAAACACTTTTTTCCTGCATCTGTCAATTTTGAGATTTGGGGATTTTGGGCTTTTTATAAAGTGTTATTTCAGACTAGTGGAAAGAAAATCCAAAATACACTTTGAAGTGAAGGCTATCTTTCATGGCACATTTTTATTTGCGCCTGTAGATTTCCATTACAGTTCATTAAAGGCCGTTTTCTCAAAATGAGTCAAAAATCTCCAATTTAGTAGCACTTACATACACCAAAACTTTACAGTTTTATCCCTATATATATTCTGGGTTTTTTTTTTTTTTTTTACAAAGTGGTTTGTTCATAAATAATTTGCCTGATTTTATACATTTTATTCCTTAAACAAAAATAATGAAAATGTTTTTTTTTGTTTGTTTTTTGTTTTGTTTTTTTCTCAGGCTGTTGACAGTATTTTCTGATTTATGGAAACAACCAACTGGAGAAGTATGGTGATATCTATTAGTTAATTTTTAATTAATTAATAGAGGAGGGGGAGGGGGAGGGTCTTGCCTTAACTTTATTGTGTTTTTATAATTTTAATTTAATTATAATTTTACCAATTATAATATTAAGACGATTAGCAACAGCTTTTTAACTTTTAAACGTGCTGAAGTGAGCGAGCAGCGCATGAGTTGGTGTGTTTGTTCTGGTGTTTTCTGGAACAGAGATCAGCGATTATCCAACCTGCGTCCATCGGCGCTGGCAATGATTACATAAGACTGCCCTAACCCTTCATGTCTTCACTATTACTCAACTTTCACTGTGATTCACCCTAACATAGAAAGATAGTGTTGCAAACAGCTATTTGTGTCATTAGTTACTGGCCTCATCATCAATGTAAGGAAAGCGGGAGTTAACGTTACTTTTTCTGGTCTAAAAATAAGTCCCGATCTCTTCACTGACACATTTAGCACACAAGTGTAGAGTGACTCGCACTATTGCATACATGCAATACTCATTCATCGCAATATCAGCAGCAAGCCTGGCTAGCTAACATATATTTCAGTCTTTTAGTCATATTAACATAAAAGCACGACACATGTAAATCCATCTGTTAGAAATTCAAGCGAAACGTAACAACTTTCAGAGAGCGATAAACATCTTTAGCGATTAAAATCCATCGGCGATTGATAGGCTATTCGTGAATGATGCGAGCACAGGCCTGCGGTTGCAGATCATAACGCTGCCAGCGCATAAAAACACAAAGCAATATTCATACAGGCGACGTGCTGTTACCTTCTGTATCCACGGCGTCAATCAAAATATCAGCTTTGAGAACTTTCCGATTTCTAGCTTAAACGTTGATGCTTTGTGGCTCCAGTTTTCCAATAACATCCGCTGCTGGGAAGGATTTGACGTAAACACGGGAGATGGGAGGTGTAGTGTCTGTGTGTGAATCCCGCTGGTGATTTATCTTACTATGGCGAAGGATATATTATGAATATTAAGTAGGCCACATGAGTGGACGCTCTCGCAAGGTTACTAAGCAACGTCAGCATTACGTAATTATTATGCACGCTTTAAGCCTCCGCCGTAGTAGGGTTTTTAAGTAGGTAAGTGTTGAGCCCGTTTACTCTATTTTACTGAGCTGCTTGGGCGGCACTTGAATGCATTTATGGCATAAGAAAGTCAATAATTCACACTGCAAATGGTGAGGTTTTATTGAAATATTTTTGCAACGGAGTACTCTGATTGGTCAGTCGTTGGTCAGGTGATCAAATATTTCTGAACTTTGATTATGGTGTTACAATAGTTACAATAGAGCTGGTAAGTCCCGCCCCTTCCGCTAACCCCACTGGACCAAGGTTGGAAAATCGTCAATGCAAGTGAATGTGAGAAAAAAAATATTTTCTGGTCTCGTTTGAATTTTGCCATGAATGTGAACATATGTTGTCTGTGAATTTGTAATATAATTTTTCGTGTGAAGAATGCTACAATTTAGCAGGTAGAAGTTTGATACGGTACAAGAGCACTTTGTGGACTACAACTAGTTTTTACATCGGGACGTTTTTACATTTTACAGACGGGAATCTGAAGAAAGAACAGCCCCTTTGGTTTGAATGGTGACATTTGGGTACCTCGATCTGTCTCCATATCGCAGCATTAGCACCGTGACTTGACAAGTGGAGGGACAATGTGTTATGGGGTGACGTCACATAGGCATTAGGCCTAATGTCTTTTCCACAACTGCTAGCCAAAGAATCATACAATATACTGTCAAACTCGTAACATGAAAAATTATATAAAAAATTCACAGACAACATATGTTCACATTCATGGCACAATTCAAACGGGACCAGAAAATAATTATAAATAATTATTTTCTCAAATTCACTTGCATTGACGATTTTTCAACCTAGGGGTCCACTTGGGGTTTTACGGATGGGTGGGATTTACCAGCTCTACCTGAAATTCTCAAATAGAATCTGTCTGCAGCCTGCAAGACTTCAAGTTACGCCCACTTCAGGTTACGCCCACTTCAAATTGATCTCTTTTTTTTCGACTTAAAGCAGCGCTGCACAGACCGGTCGGTGTATGACATCAAAGTACCGCGAGAGCCATTAGAGAACAGACAGTTCTGCAGTCAGACCTATCTCACCAAATCAGGCATAATAAGACATCAAAAGATATTTAAAATTATTTATTAAAAAAAAGGAAAAAAAGGAAAAAAAAGAAATAAAGCTCAATTGCAAAAGGATATATTAGTGCTTGCTCCACACTCTAGTTGAGGTGGGACGAATAATTGATAAAACAATACATTGCAATATGGTTTCTTGCAATATCATGTCAGTACCCTTGCACTAATTAGCAAAACAGCTTGCTTTACTGTATCAAAAGAAGCATTTCGGTTCTTGAACAGCTAAGAGTCAGTTTTATAAACTCTAGTATGTTCAGTTTATGTTAAACTCGTGCGAGAACGATTCAAAAGCATACGGAACCGCAGAACCATACGTCATAGCAGTGTGAGGACGACAGCACCAGCCTAACAGTCTGATGCCGGAACCGCATACCATACATAGCCACCTTGCATATACCATACCAGAGAATGTCTAATAGGAATACCTAAACCTACCCATCTCCACCCCCTGACCGCTAAACCCACCCCTAAGCCTACCCATCTCCACCCCATAGATGCTTTTACCCCGCCCACTTCCGGCATCAGACTGTTAGGCTGGCGCTGTCGTCCTCACACTGCTATGACGTATGGTTCTGCGGTTCTGCAGTTGGTTAATATTGGATTTGCTGATGATTAAAATTTTTGACTGCACAAATGAACAGCTAAATGCACCGCTGACAAACAAATCTTATGATGCTTTTGAAAAAGGAGGTGGGGAGTGTCAAGGGCGCAGGTTGATGTTTTAAGGTGCTGCACTGTTTCTTCCATAATTTTACCTTTAATTTCTTCTAAATCAGACATGTAACATTCTGAACATGAGGTCTGATCTGTCTTACCTCAGTGCCACATGAGGATATGCTGATCGCCTTTCTGATATTATTGATTTTCTCAGAGAAGAATGAAGCAAACTCACTGCATTTGCTGTCTGAGATTGCTGTCTTTTTTAGGCCAATGACCCCTTGGAAAATGTTTTTAGAGAAACTTTAAATATATATTTTTTATAAAAAATATAGTTTTTGTATAATGTTACATTTCTTTGAAAGCATCAAATTATGAACCAAAGAAGGATTTCAAGTGCCAAACACCACCAGTCTCATCTACAGATGTTCTGGTTATCTGGTTAGGGGAAACAACATTATTCAAGTTATTTTCAAGTATTCATTTAGTTTCATTTCTGCTTCTGTCTTGCAGTCATCCATTAACTTACTCAAAATATTTTTTGGGTGGGGTTAGTTCTTCTTCATTATCAGTTTTGCCATGCTTGAGGTCTTCAGTCACAGGCTTACACAGTTACAGTGATAAAGTTGGGTCTTATTTACTGTATTTTCTGATCAATTGTTTTTCAATATGCTTCAACATTTCTTTGGACTTTTTTATCTCTTGGCAGTTTCGCAGGTTTTGAGTTTCACAGGTTTGTATGTTGACTAAATTCTGTCTTTTATTCTTCCGATGCATCTGGAATGAGATTAAATATGTTTTAAATGATCATGACTTTGTCTCGGTCTTAAGACCAGAATAGGGAGTGTTAAATTAATTTATGTTCAGTTGACATGTTTGAGTTTGGACTAACCCTACCAAAAGTTGTCTTTCTGTATTAGTAAAGCTTTTTTGTTGCATATGACAATAGATGGGCTTTTACAGAAACCTATTACATTTTTCACCTGCTATTAAGATGTCATGGTCCCAACTCTATAAAATACAAAACTCTAGAGATCTATCATGGACCAGTGTTCAGTTTGCAGGTCTTAATGACTCTGAGAAAGTTATTTCTGTGTCTGCTTGTAATCCAATACTTTAGTGATGCTATTCTGTGCTGAATCTTCACCAGTTTTAAATCACATCCTTCTCAATGTGTTTAACAGGTTCACATGCTGATGAATGTCCTCTTCAGCTCAACCCACAGAGAGTTGTTGTGAAGTTTGGCGGTCCTGTTTCAGCCGACTGCAGCACTTCTGTCCCGCATAGAGGGTTGGGATGGGAAGCCACTGAGGGAGCAGTGTCCAAAACCACAGACAGTCTGATCACATGGAGAGTGTCAGAACTGAGAGAATGGGGCATAGAGCCAGCCTGCTACATAAACTATAATAAGACACAGTGTGAAGTGAATCTCCCAGTGACTATTTACAGTGAGTTTCTCTGTTATTGATATTTTTATCTTTTCATTCTCAGAAATGTCTTATTTATGTACATTCATGACTGCAGATATCAGTGTGTAAATCTTCCTCCACAGAGACTCCAGACAGTGTGTCCATCAGCACTGTGAATCACAACGGACCAATGATGGAGGGAAACCAGTATGAGCTCCAGTGTGACGTTCTCAATGTGGCTCCTGTTCAGAATCTCACTGTCAACTGGTACAAAGGACAGACTCTGGTGGATCAAACCATCTTCACTGACACCATCAAGACTCCAGTCAGTAAAACATCTAAACTCCTGATCCGTCCAGACAGAGCTGATGATGGAGCTCAGTACTGGTGTGAAGCAAAGCTGGAACTGGGAGAAGAAGGACCTCAACCTCCTCCAACAAACACATCAGAACATCTCAGCATTACTGTATATTGTAAATAAGATCCGTCAGTTTCTATTATTAATCTTTTAAGAACATCTGTTGTCCAAATCAAGCAGATTTTAGCACTTACCACGTGACACAGTGTCAAGTTATGTGGTGATAGGGATCAGATGCAACATGTAACCTTTTCTTATCAATTTTCTAAATTTGATAAATTTAGCTGAAAACTACTAAATTAAAATTAATGTAGATTAACATAAGAAATTTATGATGCCACATATGCAATGCAAAACCTCTTAAACTGTTTTTCTTTCACTCCTTCCTGCAGATGAACCGATCATCAATGAGACCAAACTGCCCTCCATAGTGCCTGTGTTTCGAGGATATCCAGTGGTGATAGTTTGTGAAGCCGAGGGAAACCCAAAACCAACAATCAGCTGGAGTCTCAGCACAACTGATATAGTTTATAGTGAAGTTCTTACTATAACAGATTCAACACCTGAGGATCTGCTCTGCATTGCGAGCAATTCAGTTGGCAGCACCATCAGATCCGTAAAAGTGTCCAAACAAGGTAATTGTGCATTTTAGTAACATTTTCCATTGTAAGTGAGTGACTCAGTTTAAAGGTGCACTATGCAGGATAAAAAAAAAAGTATTTTAAAGACTCATATAAAATAAAGCCTCTTAGCCATTACTGATGGTCCACTAGAAGTAAGGTGCGTTCAGGTCACTTTCGTCAGAAGCAAGATGTCGTTAAAATACAGCAAGGTTTTCCAGAAACTTCCAGAACAAAGAATGTGCTTTAGGTGTGTTTTGCTTTTTTATGTTTATAATTAATTTATGACGCCACTGTCAACTTTTTCATTAGGCCTACATACTATTATATTGTTATATTACAATGTTATTATATTTTGTGCAGGCATTTAGCTTATAATGCTGTAAATAAAAAGTCTGACAATATCACAGCTAAACACCTATGGTATTCTGACACGTTTCTCACTGATATGCCCCCAACTCGTAAAATAGGGGTTTAAAAAAATCCTGAGCTTTCCATGCACTCATATTTACACTTTGTTGTGGCATTCATGTGCGTTCAATGGCAATATGATGATCCTGACATGACTTAAACTCGTCATTTATTGTCTGTATCTGAAGCTCGGGAAGCAAGTTGTCGTGTCGCGATACAAAAACAATTAACTAATGTTGCTTTAGCCTTATTAACCGCTATCTGTAACTACGTGCTACAATGGATGCTTCAGTACCATTATGTACCACTCTCCTCCGAGCTAAGCAAACTAATTAAACAAATTAATAATAATTTAAAATTAATTATACAATTTAATTACGGCAGCGCTGTGGATTATTTTCTCATTCAATATTCTTTAGGAGGCAGTTGCCTCCCTTGCCCCCTCGGAGGAAACACACACACACACACACACAGAGAGACATTGTAAAAACACAATAGATACATTTTCCTGCAGAGTTTACCTCCAGCCATGACAAAATTCACCTGCCATTAGCTTTCTAGTATTCCTGAAGACCTTTGTCACGGTGTGACAAAAATTAGAAGAGACTAAAGTCCTTGTGAATGCAGTGTTATGTTGGAGACCTCCAGACGGACACCCATCTCTATTGCACTGCGAATCTGTTGCCATGGCAGCGAGGCCAATTGCCCGATTGACAGCAGGTGTGGAGTAATTACAGAGAGCGTTGTGAGAGGGACACGTATTCAGATGGGGCTTTAAAAAGAGAGAGGAAGCAGACTGAAGAGTGGTGGTTCTCCTCCCTGCCCGGGTGGTTCTCCTCCCGTGAGATACTGTGTTTTTGTCGGCGGGTTGTTTGTTTTTGAGGCTGGGCTGTGAAGCGGGCGAAGATCGAAGCTGAGGAATGGAAAGGAGAGAGTGAAGTATTTGTCAACGAAAACCCAAGGGATATCGTCAGCAGTGGGAAAGACGCAAAGTGATGAGTATTGGATTCGTTGTTTATATGCACTAACACTGAAGTGGTGTTGAGAGTTTGGAAAGCGTGTGGCACGAGTGAACTAGTACACCGAGTGAATTATTGATCTGTCTCCAACTTTTGTTCTTCCTTCGCTGAATGTGATGATTGCTGCATCCGTATTCTGCTGTCTCTGAGAGAAGTTGAGCCCCTGCGAGAGACGAGAGTCGATCTGGTGGGAGAAAGAACGGTGGGTGAGTGCTGGCCTGAATGCACGGTGTGCGAGTGGAATGCAGTGCCTGAAGTGACGATTCACACGGTTTGTGTTGTGGAGTGAAGTTTATCGTGTGGAGAAGTAATAGTAGTCTGCCGTGCACTCTCTTCTATAGTCTTTCACCCGCTGTCTCCAAGGAAGGGTTTGACACATCAAGCGCCCAACTTACCATTTTGAGACAGCCCGGCTCTGTTAATGCCGAATGTTATATATGCTGTTGAACCGTTAAACCCTGTTACATTGTTACAGCGTACAGCTGAAGCGGAGTGACTCGCTTAAAGCATCCTCCCCGCCTGGTGGTCCCCACACGCTCCTATCGAAAGCCGCTGCCCTGTTCAGAACGAGAGAAGGTATTGCAGCTGAATGTTTCATCTACTGTTGAATGGTTAAATCCTGTTGCATTGTTACCATGTACAGCTGAAGTGGAGTGTCTCGCTTAAAGCATCCTCCCCGTCTGGTGGTCTCCACACGCCCCATCGAAAGCCTCTGCCCTGTTCAGAAAGAGAGAAGGTATTTCAACTGAATGTTTATTGTGCTGTTGAATAGTTAAACCCTGCTACCTGGTTACAGTGCACAGCCGAAGTGGAGTGTCTCGCTCAAGTGTCCTCCCCGCCTGGTGGTCTTCACATGCCCCATTGAAGGCCTCCGCCCTGTTCAGAAAGAGAGAAGGTATCACTGTTGAGCGCTTGTATACCGCTGAACCGTTGAACTCTGTTGTATTGTTGCAGTACACAGCCGAAGGGGAGCGTCTCGCTCAAAGTGTTCTTTTGCCTGGTGGCCCTCCATGCCTACGTTGCAAGCCGCTGCCCCTGTTGAGAAGGAAAAGGAATAGCTGCGGCACGTGCCCCGATCGAAGTGTCTTCCTGTTGACCAAGGTTCCCTCACGTCTCGGCTAAAGGCCCCCGTTCTCACTGGTTTGGCATAAAGGACACTTACCGGGATATACTCACCTGTTTCCCCTCCTGGCCCGGTCCGCTCCCCACCTGTGTCCCTGTGCTCGTCCGAGTCTGAGGCAACCGCTCCCTGGGTACTTACCTCTGGGGCAGCATCCGGGACTTGTTCCACTCCCGCCCATGAGTACTTACCTGGTTCCAGTCCGAATGGGGTCCGTATAACCACGACTTCCTCTTGAGTCCTGTAAAGAGTACTTACCCAGTGACCTACCTGGACGGTGTGAGCTTCCCTCTGATCCCTCTCCAACGAGCTGCAGGGCTGCCACGATCGTCCTCCCCTCTACGGTCCAGGGGGCCATCGAGTTACTTCTGGCAACAAGGAAGAAGATTTTAATTAGGATTCTTCAAATTATTGCTTTTAACTTAATAAAGAAACTGTTATTTTTTTATTCCCTTGTCTGTCTGGTCCTTGACACGCTCCTCGAGGTGGTACCCGGTCTCCAGGGGTGGGTGCAGTCTGGCTTGGCCCACCCCGACCTGTGACACCTTGATTAGCTTGTTCAGGTGTGTTTGATTAGTAAACTTTGCAGGAAAGTGGATCTTGAGGGCCAGAGTTGCCCACCCCTGCTTTGACTATATTCACACTTGTGATCTTGGCATTCAAAAATGACCAGGAAATTAATGGAAAATATGAAAATACAGATTTATTGTACCCAGGTTTATTGGTACAATCTACTAATCCCCCATGATTAAGTAGTTTCAGATACTGTAAAATGTACGCAAATACAAACTGTAATAAAAGTAAGTAATTATGTCTAAAAAATACTCTAAGTAGGAAATATGCTGTATAGCTTAGGGCTATACAGGCATCTAGTACCATAGTATCTGCCTTCTATACATTGGATATTAAATACATTTGCTCTATTTTTAACTTAAGTACTGAATTCAATGAAAATGAAAGAAAATATGATGATATTCTCCATTAGATATTAACTATAGCTCTTAGAACAACCTTTTAATTTTGTGATATATTACTGTTCAGTCATTTAACCCCAAAATTATTTTTTTGCTAATGATTTTGAGTTTTATATTACTAATTCATTACCTGAACCTATTTTTCTTTTTCCTTTCTAGGCACATATCTATACATTCTTTATTTTGCTGTGGCTGTTGCACTGCTTCTTATAATCATCGCATTACTTATCTATGTGCGGAAAAAGAAACAATCAACTGGACGTTACTGCAGTCAGTAAAGCAGAATGAAATGTGTCTCTTCAGCAATGGATGCAAATGCTAAGATTGAACAGATGATATATTGAACATCATTCAGATCACAATGAATAAATACATTCATTGAAAAAAAAGCTGGTATAATGTGTAAAAGCTCATAGCAGCATGTGCTGTCACATGCATGAATATGTGTCAGTGTCAAAAAAGATTGTCTGAGATAAAAAATAAATGTTTAAAACGTATCAAGTTATCTTATCACATGACAACAAAATGTTTTCCTGTATGTTGTTTCTGCCATACTGACTTTTATTTGCTGTACAAAAGTGTTATCCAGCATGTTGTGAGATTGTCAAAGTTGCCCATGTGACAAGAAAAATATCTCTTTGTGGTAAATAAATAACTTAATGCAGTTGTTAGAAATCTTTATGCATAAATGCAGATTTTGAAAGACATCACCCCAGATTCACGCTTTAAACTGTCTGAGGTGATGGACAATCTCCAAAGCCAGAAATATGTGCTTTCTATGTTAGACAAATTTGGCAGCACTTTTCATTTATGTACTTCTTTAAACCTCTTCTTTTGTGTGTGACTTAAGTCTGTATTGACAGATAATAATATGCCTGTTTTATTCTTTTAATAACAATAGGAGAAAAAATGCTATACAAAAGGTTTCTTTCTTTCCTTCTAGAGCCATATAATGAGACTTAAAAACATATAAACTAGTAATTCAGAAAGTTATTGTATAATTAGATTTTTTTAAATGCATTTCTCAATTGCTAGATCCAAACAAGTCAAGCCTGCCTAAATGACCATTGTATGATATCAGCTTATAAAACAGCAAAACGCTTTTTTTGTATTAATAAAAATGGAAAATGCTTTCAGGACGTATGTTTTCAAGAATATTGTTAATGATTGTTGATGTGTGGTGTTATTTAATAAAGGTCATGTCCTTCCCCTCCATTTTTGAAGTTCTCTCACTCTAGTAAAATGGAAAATGTTTTCTGTTTGTTGGGCTGTAGGCTACTGTTATTTAATGTGTTTTTGGATTGTTCCGCTTAAGAAACTCTGGAAAAAAATATTTCCAAGAAATTTCAGTCGACAAAAAAACTCCCGACAATTTAAGCTGTGGAAAATTGTATGGAGCTAGAAAAAAATATAGGAGCTTTATACAGTTTTTTTTTACAGCGGATGCCATTGGAAACACGGCAAGTCTATCCCTCACAGCCTCACTTTCATACCTGTCATGGCTCTGAATAAGGTATGTTGACCATCGCCAAGGACATTCTTTGTGTGATTATAAGTATTCATTTAATTAGAATATGATATCTATATAACATGTTTGTTTTGTACAGCTGTGTTGTTCAAACGTATAAGCTTCTAGTGTCGTTTTAAGTAGCAGCTAGGGTAGTTTCAGCTGGCCAACTAACTTAGCAGTAGCTAGCATCATGCGATTAACGTTTACATATTTGATTTGGTGTAAACATTCCATTCTGACGGTAACACTTAGTCCAACTCACATAGGCTAGCTCCACTGTATGTTCGCGGATAATTAAGTTACCTCAGACTGTATTGCAAATGTTCGCGAAAAACTCAAGGTAAATATGAACCTGTTGATGTTTAAGACATATTTAATTATCAGTTACATCTGACATAACGTTAAAGGGTCAGTAAGCATCCAATATTCTAAGAGCTAAGAGCTCAAGTTAGAACTGCATGTAACAGAAATAAGATTATAAGTATAACTATCAAAGAACATAGGATATCAAACAGAGCAGAGTTATACATAAATATGTCATACAGAAAAGTGTGTGCCCTAGTCATCTTCAAGTGACTTATTGTCACAGTTAACACACTTAGAGAGGTTTGTACATGGCAGCTCATGCAGTTTACATGTGCATCTACTCTTAACACAATTAGTTTTTTTACACGAGCAGTGCACAAGTTCCAGTATGACCTCTGGAGCTGGCAGAAGTGTCATCCAGTCCACTCTGTAGAAATCTCCTACCATCTTCCAGTCAGGAAGGAGGATTGTCTGACATGTTCTTTGCAGATGAGCTCCAATGTTGGAAGAAATACTCCAGTTTTTCAGTTTTTCCAGTAAGTAACAATTTCCCTACGAGTGTTTCACACTGTGTTAGTTTTTATTTTACCCTTTTCCTGCTGTGTGTCTGAACCTCATGTTTGCAAATAATGCATTGTACTGGAAGCAGGTGTGTGGCCCGCTTGGACGTGTAGAGATCACGGGCGCAAGACCTCAGAGCCTGTCTTTTTACTGGAGTTGCCTCACCATCCTCTACCACTTAAAAAAGTGCAAAAAAATAGATTTAGGTTCTGCACCCTTCCCCACATCACTGATTAAAGAAAAATGGTTTGTAACTTTCAGCAGGGGAAAACTCAAGCTCCATATATTGGTTCCACCTGTTCCCTTAACATGGGTAATAGACCAGTTTCACAGCGTGCAGGTGTCCGCCTTGTTGATGTTAATGATGCTATAATTGGAAGGGTACATTTTTGCAGGGTGTTTTTATTATATTACTGTTAATACACTGTATATATCTATATTATTTGTACTACTCTTATACTGTTACTGCTACTATACTGCACATATCTGTATATGTTGTTCATACTGCATATCCATATCTATTCTGCTCTTAAGGCTACTGCTAATACATTGTACATTTATATTTAATTTATATTACTGTAAACCATACTACTTTCTTAAAGGACAATTTCGGTATTTTACACTTAAAGCCCTGTTTACAGATCGTTTCTGATGAAATAGAACGGTTAAGATTAAAATTTGGACACATGCTGCTGTCCCGAGAATTTTAGGTTTATTTCGCTTAACCCCCCCTCCGGTGTATTTATTAGAGATTACAAAAAAATGACAGGACATCGTATGACAAAAGATGGTTACATAAAATAAAAACAGTAAGAATGGATAACGTTACCTCTACATTCACATTTTGTGTCAAACTGAATATGTAGCATAAGTGGGTAAAACGGGTCACCAACACCGACACTTTCCCACGCGAGGGATGAAGGCAACATAGACAGTATATAAACTGGACACAGCGACCCCATTGGATTCAACAGAGACAAGTGAAGTCAAATAGAAGCTCTCACTTCCTGATGATCAAGCGTACTGCGCAGACTCAAACTGAGCATGACGACGTAGATGTGATGTGAGCAACCCGTCTGTCTTCTAGTAGCTGTGCCAAGAGAAATCTAAATCATTCCCTTCCGAAACTTGCAGAGACGGAGAGTGCGAGTAGGAGGTGTCCATAAGCTAGGAGCAGGAAAAACTTTTGCTAAGTATTCTGATTAATTATTTTGTCATTTTGTCTCCACGTCCCCCAAAGAAATAATGGACATATGGAGTCTTTAAACGCCTCAGATGTAAAGTTATTCACTGTCAAAATGACGCCAAAATGAATGGGAGTCAATGGAATGCTAACAGCAGGTGATGGTCTGCTAATCAATGGCGGCCCCCGGGGAAGCTTCAGTTTTTTCTGAAAGATTACCCCCTTGGTGGTGCAGAGAGGAGAGTTTGCTGAACCGCCTGCACAGGTTCGGCAAACTGATCCGGTGTACGCTCCCCGCTCCAACAGGAGCTGGTTCCAATTGGTTCCAACAGGACTGTCTTCTGTCACAAACACAGGAGGAGACAGACAGGTTTAGGTGCACACAGTGTTTATTAAAAGCATAGTGGTGGTGGAACAACGGGAACCAGATGATGGTGACTTGTAGAAAGATGATGGTGACTTAGCTGGCGATGACTGAAGTGGATTCTCTGTGCAAGCGACGAGTGAACACGAAGACAGGCGATCTGGATCAGCAAGACGGACTGGATACAGGACGAGACGATCTCAGGTGAGTAGACAGGTAAGGAGTCTGACATAAAGCAGTGTTTACTGCAACAAGACCAGACAAGGAGTGAAAGGTGAACGGGACATATAAAGGGTGTGTTGATGAGGGAGTGCAGGTGCAGCGAGTCAGTACTCTGGTGACTGAGTGATGATTGGGGCTGTGACAAGAGGTTTAGTGTTGAGGGTTTTTAGCTGTAATTATAGGTCTGTATTTGATTGTATTATTTAGTTTGTTATACTAATAGGTCTAGCTGTTATTCCATACTTATTAATATTCAAAAGCAAGACAAGTTAACCATAGAAACATACAAAATAATAAATAAATAAATGTACTTGAAAAGATTGTTTCAGTCAATGATATCCTTGTTTCTTCACGGGAGGCGTACTTTATTGGTCCATGGTTTGTATTGGGTGCAGACAGACCCTTCTAGTCAAGTGTGTCCGACTGCATCACACAGTAGCACAAACCACGCCCCTACAAATGACGCCCCAAGTTTGTGTTTGTGGAAATTAAATGGCTATTTTGTAGGTTTGTTGGGGATGACCATAATTAACCTCTTAGCCGTTAACTGACAGTAAGCATTTTGACAGATTACTATCAGTTAAACTGTAACTTATGCAATGTAACTTATAAAACTCTACACATATTAGTCAAAATTGCGAATATATAACAGAATATATAATTAAAATGTACACAATTCAGATTCAAATTATTTTGTCATTCTGGCTCCATAGTTCTTCAGTCAAGCGTGCAGATGTAGCATATTGTTTTTTGTTACAAAATGCTAAATTGTGGTAAAAATGGTATAAAAGTTGTCACTGGGACAGTACCTTTTAAAAAGGTTTTAATATGTGACGTTTAGGTACTAACATGCACTCTTGAAAGGGGTACCTTATGAAGAACCGTGACCGCTTTTGTACCTTGTTTTCTGAGAGTGGAGGATAATTAAAGGGAACCTACAGAACATTATAATAGTTATTTTTAGGTTTTATTTTTTATAACCAAAAACTAACATTCCCAGAACGTTGCAGGGAAGTTTTCGTGACAATCTAAACTGAACCTGTACCCATAACGCCCCCTAATGGTTATTTTTAGGTTTAATGTTTTATAACTGGAAACGAACCTTCCCAGTCATACTGAGAACAAAAAATCGTTAGCTGGACATGCATTTTATTTGTAAGCTACAGTCAGTCAGTCAAACAACGCTAAATAAACACAGAGATGTTTATAAGGACTCGTATAAGGATCACTGAATGCTAAAAGTAAGCAACCCCTTAAAGAAAACAGGCCATTAGCAGTGCATGGGATTGGCCAATTCATGAAAGTAATTTTACACTTATGAACAGGTGACTCAGGGTGGCTAATCCTCATAATTCATTTTAAAAATAGATGGTGGGAGAGTTCTTATAAATGTACTTATAAATGCAAGTAGAACAAACTTACAGTTGATGTCAGTCAGATGTTTCTGGGTTTTGTCTGTTCTGTCCTGCAATTACCACAGGTGGGCGCTGTGTGCAATAAAACAGAAGCTTTTTTTCTAGGCCAAGGACCCCTTGGAAAATGTTTTTCAGAGAAACTTTAGATTTTTTTTTTTTTTTTTTTTTTTTTGTATGATGTTAAATTTTTGTGAGAGCATCAAATTATGAACCAAAATAACTCCAACATCCAACGTCAGTCTCATCTATGTATTTTCTGGTTGTCTGGTTAGGGTAATACTATCATTGAAAGGATTCAGGTTATTTCTAGATTTAATTTTGTTTCTGAGTATGTTTTGCAGTCATCCATTAATGTTCGTGAGGTCAACCCAGTAAAATTTCCTCTCAAAATAGTTTATGGGTGGGGTTAGTTTTTTTTTGTTTGTTTCACTATTGCGTTGCTCGAGCTACAGCTATTCAGTCACAGACTTGCACTCTGAGTTACAGTGATAAAGTTGGGTCTTATTTACAGTATTTTCTGATCAATTGTTTTTTAATATGCTTCAACATTTCTTTGGACTTTTTTTATCTCGTGGCAGTTTCACAGCTTTTGAGTTTCACAGGTTTGTATGTTGACTTAATTCTGTCTTTTATTATTCCGATGCGTCTGGAATGAGATTAAAGTTGTTCAGTTTGCAGGTCTTAATGACTCTTTGAAAGTTATTTCTGTGTCTGCTTGTAATCCAATACTTTAGTGATGCTATTCTGTGCTGAATCTTCACCAGTTTTAAATCACATCCTTCTCAATGTGTTTAACAGGTTCACATGCTGATGAATGTCCTCTTCAGCTCAACCCACAGAGAGTTATTGTGAAGTACGGCGGTTCTGTCTCAGTCGACTGCAGCACTTCTGTCCCGCTTAGAGGAATGGGATGGGAAGCCACTGAGGGAGCAGTGCCCATGACCTCTCTGATCACATGGAGAGTGTCAGAACTGAGAGAATGGGACATAGTGCCATCCTGCTACATAAACTATAAGACACAGTGTGAAGTGTATCTCCCAGTGACTATTTACAGTGAGTTTCTCAGAAATGTCTAATTTATGTACATTCATGACTGCAGATATCAGTGTGTAAATCTTCCTCCACAGAGACTCCAGACAGTGTGTCCATCAGCACTGTGAATCACAACGGACCAATGATGGAGGGACACCAGTATGAGCTCCAGTGTGACGTTCTCAATGTGGCTCCTGTTCAGAATCTCACTGTCAACTGGTACAAAGGACAGACTCTGGTGGATCAAACCATCTTCACTGACACCATCAAGACAGTAAAACATCTAAACTCCTGATCCGTCCAGACAGAGCTGATGATGGAGCTCAGTACTGGTGTGAAGCAAAGCTGGAACTGGGAGAAGAAGGACCTCAACCTCCTCCAACAGCCCTATCAGATCCTCTCAGCATTACTGTATATTGTAAATAAGATCCGTCAGTTTCTATTATTAATCTTTTAAGAACATCTATTGTCCAAATCAAGCAGATTTTAGCACTTACCACGTGACACAGTGTCAAGTTATGTGGTGATAGGGATCAGATGCAACATGTAACCTTTTCTTATAAATTTTCTAAATTTGATCAATTTAGCTGAAAACTACTAAATTAAAATTAATGTAGATTAACATAAGAAATTTATGATGCCACATATGCAATGTGTCATAACCCGGCTCGGAGTTTATGACAAAAAAGTAAAACAGAAACACTTAATAAAAAGATAACCAATTTATTTACCAAACAGAACCAAAACTAAACACAAAATGCCGGCAATAACAAAAACATAAAGGAGAAGACACGCCGGGGAGAGAACCACTCTCTCTCTTCTGGTTCAGTAATCAATGTACCTAGAAAGCAATTTTAAGAATCCAGAAGAGGCAGACAACTGTAGGAACAAAAAAACAATTACCCTAGCGGCGCTCTGGACAGCGCATCCGCAATTACATTATCAACTCCTTTCACATAGCGAACGTCCAAACAATAGGACTGCAAAAACAATGACCATCGAATCAATCTTTGGTTTGGACACTGCAAGGAATTTAAGAAGGTCAAAGGATTATGATCGGTAAAGACCACCACAGGAGCACTGCCACTAACATAAACATCAAAATGTTTTAAAGCCATAATCAAAGCAAGCGTCTCCTTTTCGATCACAGAATAATTCCCCTGGTAACGATTAAATTTCTTCGAAAAGAAACTAACCGGCCTCTCGATGCCACAGTCATCCTCCTGCATGAGGACCGCCCCAGCCCCTACCTGGCTCGCATCCACATACAATTTGAATGATCTGTCCAAACACGGCGCCGCTAACACCGGAGCGGTACATAGAAGCGTTTTAACATGTTGGAAGGCACTTTGACAAACAGGAGACCAAAAAAAATTTACTTTATCCCTCAACAAATCAGTGAGAGGTGCCACAACACTAGAAAAGTTTCTACAGAATGCTCTATAATAACCAACCAGGCCTAAAAAAACGCATCAACTCTTTTTTAGTTGTTGGAACTGGAAACTGTTCCACCGCCTGAATTTTTGCATTCACCGGACGCACCTGACCCTGCCCAACTACTCGGCCAAGATAGGTCACGGTCGCCCTCGCAAACTCACACTTTGCAAGGTTGACCTTTGCCTCCGCCAAACGAGTAAACAATTCCTGCATACTATCTAAGTGACTATCCCAAGTGTTTGAATAAATGACTACATCATCAAGATATACAGCGCAACCCTGCATGTCACCTACAACGTGATTCATTAGACGCTGAAAGGTCGCAGGTGAATTCCGAAGCCCAAACGGCATCACCTTATACGAATATAAACCCTTTGCAGTAATAAACGCAGCAATCTCACGAGCACGTCTAGACAAGGGCACCTGCCAATAGCCTTTAAGGAGATCAAACTTACTGACAAACTTTGCAGCCCCCACCTGATCGATGCAGTCATCCATTCTCGGCAGGGGAAACGAATCTGGCTTTGTAACAGAATTAACTCTACGAAAATCAGTGCAGAAACGCATAGTACCATCCGACTTAGGAACAAGTATACAGGGAGAAGCCCAGCTAGAAAAACTAGGTTCAGCAATGTTATTTTCCAACATATATTTTACCTGGTCCTCCATTTGCTTTTGTTTGTCCGTATTTACCCGATAGAATCTCTGCTTTATTGGTTTCCCATCGACCACCTCAATGTCATGTTCTATCAGATGAGTGCACGTGGGCGAATCAGAAAATAAACAGGAAAACCGATGAATTAATTCTGTCAACTGCTCCGCACGTGCCACCGGCAAATGAGCAAACAGTTTTTCCAATTCAGCCAAAGTCTGCGAGTTATTAAAACCACCTATAGACATTTCTTCTACCTCATCCAATGTTTTTTCAATGTCTCTATCGCCAGCTTTAACTGAACCTGTAGAGACCGCAACACATGCCGCATGAGCTTGAACTACTGAAGGAGGATCACTACACGCAGAAGGCTGAAGTACACCAGTAAAATAAGGTTTTAGTAAATTCACATGACAAAGCTGTGTACTTTTCCTACGTTCAGGAGTTGCAATAATGTAATTTGCTCTGACACTGTCTTTACAACCGTATAGGGGCCTGCAAACTTTGCCTGAAACGGAGAACTAATTACAGGAAACAGAGCCAACACCTGGTCCCCTTGGCTAAACGTGCGTAACTCAGCATGCCTATCATACCACGATTTCATTTTCTCCTGAGATGACGCCAAATTTGTTTTCGCTAACATTCCAGCTGTATAAAGGCGATGTCGAAACCCATTAATGAAATCTATCAGGTTTACAGGAGGTTCAACATCCTTCCAACCATCTGCCAATGATCCTAACAGACCCCGCACTTTATGCGCAAACACCAGCTCATTCGGAGAAAACCCCAAGCTCTCTTGTGTAACTTCTCTAGCTGAAAGCATTAACCAGGAAAGACCTTCCTCCCAGTCCCCACCTAGTTCAGTGCAATATGCTCGTAAAAGGGATTTTAACGTTTGATGGAAACGTTCTAACGCTCCCTGACTCTGAGCGTGATAGGCCGAGGCTTGGATATGACGGACACAAAGTTGTTTTAAAACTTGACCGAACATATGAGAGGAGAAGTTAGATCCTTGATCCGATTTAACTACCCTTGGAATGCCGAAAATCGACATAAACTGAGAAAGTGCACGAACCACAGACCTAGTAGTTATTGCGCGTAAGGGATATGCCGCAGGATAACGAGTGCTCTGACACATCACTGTTAGTAAATAATTTGCCCCTGATTTCGATCTAGGCAAAGGACCTACACAGTCAATTATAAGATGTTCAAACGGCTGGCCCACTGCAGGAATAGGAAATAGCGGAGCAGGTTTCAAACTTTGATTCGGTTTATCTGTAAGTTGACATGTATGACAAGTTTTAATATAAGCGGCAACATCCTTTTTTACACGAGGCCAAAAAAAATGCTCAATCCAATCTACTCGTCATCAAACAATTATGTCTACCCTAATCAGCATGACAAGAAGTATATATATATCCACCCTGTCAACTCACCTAATATTCCTTGAAAGTTTTCCAGCATCCCTCCACGACCACGACCCCGACTCCTCACTCTTGGCTCAATATTTTACAGCCAGGAATACGGGGGTAGTACTCTGGGTTCGGGCCGAATACCGAGCCCGGAGCCCTCTCCTCGGACAGCACGCCAAATACGCATTTATTCTATCTGACTTATTTGTAAGTGTGAACTAGTGAAGTGCCACTTTCAGAACCGCCTCATGAAATCCTAATGGCAGCACAACCTGAAAAACAGGTTCCCCAAGGACTTTACCTTTATGATCAACCCACTTTCTCACTAACAATGAGTTCTGGAGAAAATATCCGCTGGCACTATCCTCGATCTCAACGTTGGGTTTCACGAGTTGAAACAGCTTCAATAAAGAGGAATCCCCCTATTGCTCTGAGACCAACTCACTATAAGATACAGACAACGGAAAATCAGCCAAAGGCAAGTACATTCTTTTCAACGGCTTATTCACACTAGATAGTGCGGTAGATTTCTCATCAATTTTTATGCGCGACATGGCACGCGTAACCGCACAAGACGTAAAAACTTCAGGAAAATCCAACCCGTCTCCATCCAGCTCTTGACCTACCCAGCATTTTTCCTCCACAGTCTCCAACGATGGAATATCGGACCAAACCCGATCACCTGCTAATTTGTTACCAAGAATAACAGCAACTCCTTCAATCGGCAACGCCGGACGCACAGCCAGTGCGGCCTCACCCTGAAACAGATCACAATCAAGCATCACTTTATGCAATGGCACATGCAAAACATTTAACCCCATTCCCCGAACTGGCACTAAACTACCCAATTCGGACTCCCGAGAAAAGGGCAGTACTTCGGCCAGAATAAAGGAGTCAAATGCTCCTGTGTCTCTCAGAATTTTTACAGGCACTTTTACAGCACTGCCTACCAAAGACACAAACCCTGTTCTAACAAAAGGCTGGTATGAATTCAGTACTGCAGAACACAAGGTTTTACTTTGTCCAGAAGTATTCTCATCGAGTGAACTTGCGTCAGATGAACGCACAGGCGCCGCTAAACCCATACCTTTAGCTGAAGCACCTGAAAAAAATGTAGGCTTAGATTTAAGCACATAACAGTATGCTTTCCAATGACCCCGTTTATGACAATATTGACAAAATTTATCTGAGTCACGCAAACTATTTCTATTTTCTGACTGGAATCCTCTACTCTGGCGCAAACCAACATCAGACACATTAACATTTGGCATACTAACTTGGCTGGTACTCGTACTGATCAAAAGTACGTTTGTGCATTAACACATAATCGTCTGCAAGCATTGCCGCCTTGGTTGCAGTCTGTGCTTTTTGTTCACTAACATAGACTGCAACACGACTAGGAACCGAATTCTTAAATTGTTCCAAAACAATTAAGTTGCACAACCCCTCAAAATCACTGACTTCGGCAGCAGAACACCAACGGGAAAAATGCACTTGTAAATCACGAGCAAACTCCAGATAACTCTGTTTTTCACTTTTCTTCCAAGTTCTAAATTGTTGCCTGTAAAATTCTGGAACACGTTCATAAGCTTTTAACACTGATGCCTTTACTTCTACATAATCCTGACTATCTTCCACAGTTAAAGACGAATACGCCTCTTGTGCTTTACCTGTCAATACAGTCTGAAGCATTAATGCTCTGGCCGCATCCGGCCATTTACACACATCGGCAATTCGTTCAAAAAGTACAAAAAAATAATCTGGATCTCTCTCGCAAAATTTCGGTACAAGCCACAAATTTCCTACGACATCAAAACCAGAAATACCTCTACCTCTACTTGAGAAAGACTGCTCACACGAATCTGTACCAGCTGCAGCACCTTCCTTGTCCGTTTCCAGTCTAAATTCCAGCTCGAGCTTAGCCTGCATTGTTTCCTGTCGCATTTTCTCCACTGCCAAATCCCTATCTATTTCGACCTTTACTTTGAACCTTTCGTGCTCAATTTGCATACTAAGTAACTCTCTCTGCTGTTCAAATGTTAAATTTGAAGTCGACATAGGACGCAAAGAGAAAGACTGGCTTTCTGCCAAAACTCCCTTTTCTATTAAACTACTTCTTACAATCGCTTTCTGCCGCTCTTTAAGCATATTATTACTGATATCAATATCATAATGTTCAGCAATTTTAAGCAGTTGCTCTTTTGTACAGAGATCTAATACTTCTTCCGACGGAGATGCTATAAATTCCTCTACAGCCGAAATTCTAACCGCGTGCGTAAAATCTATACAGACTAATGGCAATCAAATTACTACAAACATACTAATAACAAAAAAGGTGCACCCTCTAACTACCTCAACCCCAAATTAACTACATAAACTCAACCCTAGTCTTCATGCGGCTACTTATGGTGGTTCCATTATGCACCAAACCCGATGGCAAGGAAAAGCAACCAGAAACTGGCGACTCTCCTAAATCCACGGAGTGCCCCCGAGACAACTGCTCTGTCCACTTTCACCGCAACACTACACCACCCCACCAGACGAAACCCAAAAGGGTAACGTCACTAAACCTACCAGAGACGCACCCCTTTGAAAACAAATAATTACATTTTAAAATATCCTACTTACCTAGACTTCCCGCACACCGGTCAAAATCAAAATTCTCCTCCACTACCACCGCGCCACGTGGTCAAATACTGCCGTGTGACATCACACCAGCGAAACTTCCACTACACGATTTAATACGTATCGAACAAAAAGAAAACAAATGGACGAGCCCCCATATTGTCATAACCCGGCTCGGAGTTTATGACAAAGAAGTAAAACAGAAACACTTAATAAAAAGATAACCAATTTATTTAACAAACAGAACCAAAACTAAACACAAAATGCCGGCAATAACAAAAACATAAAGGAGAAGACACGCCGGGGAGAGAACCACTCTCTCTCCCTGTAAGGCAGGAAGTAGGAAGCTTTTAACAGGACGTTAAACTCCAAACACAGGTGTCCTCCATTCACCCTCAGGATCGCAGCTCCGCCCTACTGAAACAAAGAATAACAAAGACAGGTATGCAGGCCGTCACAAATGCAAAACCTCTTAAAGGGATAGTTCGTCCAAAAATGATATTTAAGCCATGATTTACTCACCCTCAAGCCGTTCGAGATGCATATGTCAATCTTTTTTCAGACGAACACATTTTCAGTTATTTTAGAAAATGTCTTAGATCTTTCAGTGGTTATAATGTGAAGCAATGGGGTCCAGCTGATTCAAGTCGCAAAATGCCTTCTGAGGGTAATCCGTGCGGTTTTGTCGTAAAAATATACATATTTAAAACTTTATAAACTAAAATAACTGGCTTCCGGTGGCGGTCGGTGCGCGTTCATGGAGATGTTTGCTGGCATATGACGTAGGACGTAACGCAGGAAGCGTCGTGACGTAGAACGAGCGTGACAGCGCAGCCAGAGAGCAGAGCAAAACAAAACTCTACGTTCGCTCTACATCACGACGTCATTCATCTCCATGAACGCGCGCCGACCGCCACCGGAAGCCAGTTATTTTCGTTTATAAAGTTTTCAATATGTATATTTTTACGACAAAACCAATGTAAGGAATCAATGTAATCAATGTAAGGAAAGCGGGAGTTACTTTTTCTGGTCTAAAAATAAGTCCCGGTCTCTGACACATTTAACACACATTAGTGTCATAAAAAATTCACAGACAACATAAGTTCACATTCATGGCACTATTCAAACGGGACCAGAAAATAATTATTTTCTCACATTCACTTCCATTGACGATTTTTCAATCTAGAGGTCCACTTGGGGTTTTACGGATGGGTGGGACTTACTAGCTCTATATATTCGGGTCCTGAAATTCTCAAATAGAATCTGTCTGCAGCCTGCAAGACTTCAAGTTACGCCCACTTCAGGTTACGCCCACTTCAAATTGATCTCTGTTTTTTTTTCGACTTAAAGCAGCGCTGCACAGACCGGTCGGTGTGTGACATCAAAGTACCGCGAGAGCCATTAGAGAACAAACAGTTCTGTATGCTTTTGAATCGTTCTCGCACGAGTTTACTGAACATACTAGACAGTTTATTAAACTGACTCTTAGCTGTTCAAGAACCGAAATGCTTCTTTTGGTATACAGTAAAGCAAGCTGCAATCTGCATTTGTGCAAGGGTACTGACATGATATCAGTGATAATGTAGGATATTGCAAGAAACCATATTGCAATGTATTGTTTTATCAATTATTCGTCCCACCTCAACTAGAGTGTGGAGCAAGCACTAATATATCCTTTTGGAATTAAGCTTTATTTCTTTTCTTTTTTTTTAAATAAATAATTTTAAACATCTTTTGATGTCTTATTGTATGCCTGATTTGGTGATGATTAAAATTTTTGACTGCACAAATGAACAGCTAAATGCACCGCTGACAAACAAATCTTATGATACTTTGAGACAAATGAACAACAAACACACCCATAACAAAATCTTTTCATTGAAAGGCAGCACAATGAGGGTTTATGCAAACCCAATCTAATATGTTCTGACACTAATATACCCTTCACAAAACAGTGTCATTTGAGTTCAGTTTATCAAAAGGAGAATGCAGAGATAAAATACAGTGTAATCAGTCGGACACACAGTGGAAACAGTAAATGCACAGCTAAACAGAAGTGTTTTGAGTCTGGATTTGAACTATTGTAGGAGCACATCTGATCTCTTCTGGAAGCTGGTTCCAGCTGCGGCTGGCATAATAGCTAAAAGTGGACTCACCATGCTTAGAGTGAATGATCTGAGTGATATTGGGTTTATATTCAGTGAGCATATCTGTAATGTATTGAGGTTATAGGCCATATACCAGTAATAATACTTTAAAATCAATCCTAAATGTAACTGGGAGCCAGTGTAAAGACCTGAGGACTGGTGTGATATGTTCATATTTTCTGGTTCTGCTGATTAATGATCTTGCCTATGAAAGAAAGATTTGAGATTGGTCTATAGTTGTTTATGGTCTTATCCAGATTGTTCTTTTTCATGAGGGGCTTGACAACTGCAGTTTTAAGGGAATTTGGAAAACTCCCAGAGAGAAGTGAGGATATTACCACCTCTAGGAGATCTGCTTCTAAACTGTTTAACACACTTTTGAAAAAGGAGGTGGGGAGTGTCAAGGGCGCAGGTTGATGTTTTAAGGTGCTGTACTGTTTCTTCCATAATTTTACCATTAATTTCATCTAAATCAGACATGGTAACATTCTGAGGATGAGGTCTGATCTGTCTTACCTCAGTGCCACATGAGGATATGCCGATCGCCTTTCTGATATTATTGATTTTCTCAGAGAAGAATGAAGCAAACTCACTGCATTTGCTGTCTGAGATTGCTGTCTTTTTTAGGCCAATGACCCCTTGGAAAATGTTTTTAGAGAAACTTTAAATATATTTTTTGGTTGTTTTTGTATAATGTTACATTTCTTTGAAAGCATCAAATTATGAACCAAAGAAGGATTTCAAGTGCCAAACACCATCAGTCTCATCTACAGATGTTCTGGTTATCTGGTTAGGGGAAACAACATTATTCAAGTTATTTTCAAGTATTCATTTAGTTTCATTTCTGCTTCTGTCTTGCAGTCATCCATTAACTTACTCAAAATATTTTTTGGGTGGGGTTAGTTCTTCTTTATTATCAGTTTTGCCATGCTTGAGGTCTTCAGTCACAGGCTTACACTCTGAGTTACAGTGATAAAGTTGGGTCTTATTTACTGTATTTTCTGATCAATTGTTTTTCAATATGCTTCAACATTTCTTTGGACTTTTTTATCTCTTGGCAGTTTCGCAGGTTTTGAGTTTCACAGGTTTGTATGTTGACTAAATTCTGTCTTTTATTCTTCCGATGCATCTGGAATGAGATTAAATATGTTTTAAATGATCATGACTTTGTCTCGGTCTTAAGACCAGAATAGGGAGTGTTAAATTAATTTATGTTCAGTTGACATGTTTGAGTTTGGACTAACCCTACCAAAAGTTGTCTTTCTGTATTAGTAAAGCTTTTTTGTTGCATATGACAATAGATGGGCTTTTACAGAAACCTATTACATTTTTCACTAGCTATTAAGATGTCATGGTCCCAACTCTATAAAATACAAAACTCTAGAGGCGTATCATGGACCAGTGTTCATTTTGCAGGTTTTAATGACTCTTAGAAAGTTATTTCTGTCTCTGCTTGTAATCCAATACTTTAGTGATGCTATTCTGTGCTGAATCTTCACCAGTTTTAAATCACATCCTTCTCAATGTGTTTAACAGGTTCACATGATGATGATGAATGTCCTCTTCAGCTCAACCCACAGAGAGTTATTGTGAGGTACGGCGGTTCTGTCTCAGTTAACTGCAGCACTTCTGTCCCGCTTAGAGGAATGGGATGGGAAGCCAGTGAGGGAGCAGTGCCCATGACCAGAGACAGTCTGATCACATGGAGAGTGTCAGAACTGAGAGAATGGGGTATAGAGCCAGCCTGCTACATGAACTATGATAAGACACATTGTCAAGTGACTCTCCCAGTGACTATTTACAGTGAGTTTCTCTGTTATTGATATTTTTATCTTTTCTTTCTCAGAAATGTCTAATTTATGCACATTCATGACTGCAGATATCAGTGTAAATCTTCCTCCACAGAGACTCCAGACAGTGTGTCCATCAGCACTGTGAATCACAACGGACCAATGATGGAGAGAAACCAGTATGAGCTCCAGTGTGACGTTCTCAATGTGGCTCCTGTTCAGAATCTCACTGTCAACTGGTACAAAGGACAGACTCTGGTGGATCAAACCATCTTCACTGACACCATCAAGACTCCAGTCAATAAAACATCTAAACTCCTGATCCGTCCAGACAGAGCTGATGATGGAGCTCAGTACTGGTGTGAAGCAAAGCTGGAACTGGGAGAAGAAGGACCTCGACCTCCTCTAACAAACACATCAGATCCTCTCAGCATTACTGTATATTGTAAGTAAGATAATTAATTAATAATAATAATAATAATAATAATATGTTTATTTTCTATAGCGCCTTTCAAGAACCCAAGGTCGCTTCACAATGCAATACAAATAGCAAACAAACAGCAAGCAAACAGATACAAAGGCCATCTGCTTATAACAGACAAACAATTTACATGAATCAAAGAAAAACATATTGTACTATTTATCAAAATATACAATTACGACAAAGTATGTAGCAAATAGAGCTGAGAAAGTGGAGAACAGAGAAAACAGTGTTGAGGATACTTATTTATTGGGCAAGCTTGAAGATATGAGTTTTAAGTTGTTTTTTGAAGGTCCGGATGTTGTCGGGCGCACAAAGATTCGGGGGCGGCTTATTCCAAAGCTTAGGGCCAACAACACTAAAAGCCCTACCGCCCACCGTAGAGAGTCTGACCCGGGGTACCACGAGTAGGTTTTCAGTGCTAGACCTAAGGGCCCGAGTTGGAACATATGGCTGTACCAAATCAACAAGGTATTTGGGTGCCGGGCCATGTAAGGCTTTAAATACTAGGACTAACAGTTTGAATTGGATGCGGTTTATGACAGGAAGCCAGTGCAGTTGGTGAAGGAAAGGAGTGATATGGGCAGATTTTTTATTATATGTGAGGGCTCGTGCAGCAGAGTTTTGTACCATTTTAAGGCGGTGTATTACTTTGGTGGGTAGTCCGCTGTATAATGAATTACAGAAGTCCAATCTGGAAGTGATGAAAGCATGAATAACAGTTTCCGCATCTATAAAGGTAAGAGAGGGGCGAATACGCACAATATTCCGCAGGTGAAAGAAGCATGATTTGACAGTCTGACTAATGTGTGAGTGAAAGCAGAGCGTGGGGTCGAACAAAACTCCCAGATTCCGTACAGTTTTTGAAGGCCTAATCTCAATACCATCTATCAATAAAAATGTCTTGTCTGGGTGAGCTCTGTGATCTAGGGTTAATCAACAGGATTTCAGTTTTACCAGCATTAAGCTGTGAAAATAATCTTTTAAAAACATCTGTTGTAAAGTCCAAATCAAGCAGACTTTATAGCATGTGACACAGTGTCATGTTGTGTGATTATAGGGATCGGATGCAGTATGTAACTTTTTCTTGTCAAATTTCTAGATTTTAGTAGTTTTGTTGAAGCGCACATTACTAGACTTGTGGGGAACAATTAATCTGTGCAAATTAATACACAGAAAAAAAAGTCTTATCTTTAATAAGTCTAATCTTTAATAAAATTCGGAACATTTGCTTCCGCTCCGGAATGGCGTTCCTTCTCTGAGGACGTCAGTTTGACGGCTTGGCTTGAATATCCTTTAACCACTCTCCTCCAACCATCGGTTTTCTATGAGCGAGGGATGGAGAGGAGGTGCGCTAAAGTAAAACCCCACCCTCTATTCAATTTTCTAATTCACTTGGAAATATATCACAACACTGGAGAAAAGTTGGTTGCAACTTCCGGTTCACAGGGACTTTAACATAAGACACTCATGTATATGTAGGAGAAACACCTCTTAAACTGTTTTTCTTTCACTCCTTCCTGCAGTTAAACCGATCATCAATGAGACCAAACTGCCCTCCATAGTGCCTGTGTTTCGAGGATATCCAGTGGTGATAGTTTGTGAAGCCGAGGGAAACCCAAAACCAACAATCAGCTGGAGTCACAGCACAACTGATAGTGAAACTCTTACTATAACAGAATCAACACCTGAGGATCTGCTCTGCATTGCAAACAATTCTGTTGGCAGCACCACCAGATCCGTAAAAGTGTCCAGACAAGGTAACTGTGTATTTTTGTATTATTTTCAATTGTAAGTGACTTAGTTTAATTGGCAATTTCAGTTTTAGTAATACACTACAGAAAGGAACTGTGGTTGTTTTTTAACATTTTATTTTTTTTTGTATTTGTTTGTCTGATATTGAACATAATATTTATTTTAGTTGTATTAAATATGCAAATGATTGAGAAAAAAACACAATTTAGTAGTCTAAATGATGTTGTCAGGATAGATTTTATGCAAAGTCAATTGAAGTTCCACTTTTAGTCTTTTGCCTTTGATTAATGAAAATTTCATTCATCCTTCTTAAAACAATTTCGGCACAGCTTTCAGATTTTAGCATGGCTTTTTTTTGTGGTTAATGTTTTGGCCTTTCACAAAGTATTCTCACTTTTGTAAGAAGCCGTTTGGTTTGTTGTTCTTGTAACGCTCTGCTTGCAGTCAGAATGTCAGAGGATGTGTTATAGGAACACTATTTAAGTGAAATGGCTTGTGGATCGTGTCACCATAGTTGCCCTGCATGGATTTTTATTTAGATTAGCTGCTGACCGTCGATATGTTGGAGGCATTATGCAGGCTTGATATCTATCCCCAGTTTTGCTTGCTTGGATATAATTCCCTAAATTTCTGATTTTAATTGCTGATATATTTGTTTCTTTTGATACAGAGAATTACGTGCCCATAATAGTAGGCATTATTGTTGCTGTAGTGCTGGTCATCGCAATGATCTTCGTCTACATCTACTACACCAACTACAAAAAAAACAGGACGGGCCATTATAATTTGAGGAAGCCCAGAGCACATAATGGACTCTTAGCACAGTCCCTATGAAGGAACTCAATCTGCTGTCAGATCAGTCGGAGCAGACGGTCACAAGGATCGGTGTTCTGCTCACTTCACCCTTAGATCGAACTGCCAATCACATCCTCACACTGTTGTCCAAGGATGTTGATCAAATAAAATTTATATAATACTATGCTTACACTGTATGTTTCAGCCACATTGAACATTCAAATATTTATTACATTATTATATAAGACACTTAAGTTGTTACTGTAGTCTAGATGTTGTAATGTTGTGGGCATATTTAAACAGATGCTGATGGCTTAAAGATGAGATCTCTTGTGCCTAACCTGTAGGATTTCTTTGTGACCAATTGATGTAAATGATTTCAAGCCTCCCTGAAAATACAATCTCATTTCTTTGTGTAGAATACAATTTTCTTCTGTGGAATTCACATCTTCAGTCCTATTAAACACAACTTACACATGACATCATGTAAATAACATTTTTTTTTAGTAAACCTTTTTAAAGAAAAGTTAAAAAATAAAAATAAAACTTTCTGTTTTCACTGACTATTTTTTTATTTGAAAACCACGCTAAGTGTAAAAATCTTGTCACCGCAGTAGCTCTACATTTAGCAAAAATGGCCATAGTCATTTCTATTGAGAAACGCAGGGGAATAAAGCACTTGTCGCTTTGCTATTAACTTACTAGTACTGTAACAGTGAAGCATTTCTGTTTCTTGCCAAGATGATAAATATAGATGAGCCTCTAAACAGGATCGGAATCAAGCCAGAATCATTTTACAGGTGTGTGTGTGTGTGTGTGTGTGTGTGTGTGTGTGTGTGTGTGTGTGTGTGTGTGTGTGTGTGTGTGTGTGTGTGTGTGTGGCATCGGTCAAAGCACAAAACTGGCTGTCAGTTTGTAAGCCTCAAGACAGAGTAGGCCTACACACATTTTTGATTTATGTTTTGCTGGCTGATAAAGCAGTGGTCTTGGACTTTTTATTGACATCTGTTCAAATGCAAATGCGTGTTTTTAGTTCATAGAAATGCCCTCTTTACAACTGCAAGTGTCCTTGTGCACTTGTTTGATTCTATAGCTTCATTATTAAATAACAAATTTTGTAAACCACAGACTTTTCTCATTCATCATCGAACAAGGATACGTGAGTATTGCGTTTAGCCTACCTCAGCTATCAAACACAAGCTACAACTTTAATTTCTAATGTGATTAATGTAGCATCGCTCGCACTGTTTAGTTTTTCGTTGGATTTTTCCGCTATTTAGTCTCATTCGTTTCTTTGCTCCTCTGGATTTGTGGATGTTTCCCCAGTGACACCTGCTTTCGGCTACTGTCCACCATACAGACCTGGTTTTGTTCATTAAATGTTCTGATCTGCCTTTGCTTTTTATGTTTTATTTATTATACTCAAAATAAATTTGTATATTCGTTTATTTCTTTTTTTTGTCTTTTTTTTTCAAAAATGTATGACTTTTGGAAGAGCAATTTGATTATATGCAGTTTTAATAAAGTTGAATTAACGAAACCTTCTGTCATTTTTACTCTTCAAGGCTACACTTGCAGGTGTTGATAGCCCCATTAAATAATAATATAGATAATCAATAAACGATAAAAAGTATATAATTATCTAACAAAATACACCATATAAAAATATTGTCAGAACGTCGTCTCTTAAAGCGTCAACTCTACGCGGACACAAGTGCTGTGATTGGTCTTTTAGAACCCCTCCCTCGGGTTTTACATGCTCCCTCTGCAAGTGTATTGTGCGTCAACGCGGACAACGACGCAGAAGTAGCCTATAAATTGTGGTGATGCGCTCCATCATGATAATGATTAGGGGCGGACCAGGTATGTGCGGCAGATATAAAAAGGGGACGGAATGACGCTTAAGCGAGCGCGTCATTCTCGTTCTGGAAGTGACGTCATCCTGGCACGCGGTGTTTACATTCGGGAGTGCGACTGAGGAGGACTGTAAACTCATTGATTAAAGTATCCGTTATGGCGAGCCTGTAATTTGCATCCTATCGAGTACATTGAGCGGTGTGATTCACCATTTACCGTGATTGATCCTATAATTCGCACCCTATTGAGTGCACTGAGCGGCGTGATTCACTATTTACCGTAATACAGGGGTGGTGTTACAGCAGGCTTGGTGGGAGTAGCTGGGCTTAGTGATGACCGATTGGATTGTGTTTCCCCTTGCCAGAAACTCCTCGACCATTTCTCAGTGACTATTATTGGAACAGCGCATTTGTTGTGATCATCTGACTAACATTTTCTCTTATCCCTCATCTGTCTCGAGACGGCCGGAACAATAGTGCATTTCGGCCGTAGTGACGCTTTCCAAACCTAGCAAATTCAGTGCTGATCTCTGGGCTGGCGTACAGCGGCGAATAACTGGGTTGTCACTTCTATTTGCTCTTTTAGCAGAAACGTTGTCCTTTAAAGCATCTACGTTTGAAAAATTGTTATTGTCTGTCTTTGGACTGTCTTGCATGTATTTCTAACTCTGATCTGAGATGGTGTAATTTTAAAATACTGTAATCATCAGGCGACGCAGTGTTGGAAAGCTATTAATGAGCGTTTGCCAGTGAGTGGTTGCTTTTATTTTTTTTGTGTGTAAACAACTGATTCCATCCGTCCACATGTAATAAGGTTTCAACCAAAAGACTATTACGTGGAAAGTGTGTGTGCGTGTGTTTGGTTGCTTATGTCTTAATTTGTACTCTCTTCTCTTTTACCCAGAGTTGGGGTGCCAGTTCAACGCCCATGTCCTCTGGTGTGGTGGTGTGCTTCTCGCTTGCTGTGTTCATAGGGGGTGATTGGGTGCTGTGTGGTGAGAGCACTAGTTGCAGTGTTTACTGGGTGGGCGAACTGAATCCCCAATTCTGAAACAGATAAGTGTTATAGTTGGCGAATTTATTTTAATGTGTGTTTGTATTGTGTCTTGTGGTACTTTTCCTATCTGTATTTAATAAACAATTTGAAACGTTTCTTTGTTGTCTGTTATCTGACCCAGTCACCGCGTATCTGTGTGCTTTGCACTTGATGTACAAACGGGTCCCCGGCCCATTTCCCGGGGTGGCGTAGTCTATTTTGTGCCATAATTGGTATTGTGTTGCGCTTAAGAGAGCAAACTGCCACATTTGGCGTAGTCGGCAGGGTGTGGTGACTGTGGTCTAGATTCAGACATTGTGATATTGTTTTTCTCTCTATGCATTTCTTTTGCTTAGTTGTGACAATTCAGTGGAGATTCGTCGGGTAAGTACACTTTAGTGTTTAATTATGGAAGCTGAATTACAGGAGATGAGAGATCTTGTGGCCCAATTGAAGGCTGATAATGAGCGACTGCGACAGGAGCGGGCGCCGGTTGAGCCGCCTTCTCCTGGCGCGGCTTCTAGTAGTGCGTCACGGCCGGCAACGCCTAGTGTTTCTGACTCTAATATCGGTACCGTTGAACGGTTGGTGTTCATTCCGCGAGAACGCCGTTGTCCAAAGTTTAATGGCAGGTCCGGTATGGGCATTGAGGGATGGGTCGAGGAGGCTCAGGCGTGTATGCGTATGCGGAACATGACGACAGCTGAAAAGGCTTTCTTTCTGTTTGATCATCTCGAAGGAGAGGCGCGAGACGAAATAAAATATCGACCTAGCATGGATAAAGACGATCCAGAAAGAATTGTTTCAGCACTGCGTGAGCTATATGGTTGTGCCGAATCTTATGTTGCACTTCAAGAGGCTTTTTATTTGCGGCGTCAACTGGAGGGGGAAACATTACAAGAGTTCTCCCTGGCACTGTTGGGTTTGTTTGATAAACTTAAGCAACAGTCACCATATGTCATTTCAAATGCAGATGTAATGGTGAGGGATCAATTTATCGAATACGTATTAGATAATTCCTTACGCAGGGAGCTAAAGCAATTGGTACGACGTCAGCCTGCTGTAACACTATTGGAGGTGCGTGGGGAGGCTATCCGTTGGGAACGAGAGGGAATGCCGGGCAGTGCAAGGGGGCGGAGTCAATCTGCGCCCCTGGTGCACGGGATTCAATGGGGGGTCCAAGGTAATACTGGACTAAGTCCCAAGCGTAGGGAGCATTCATCGGAATTCAGTGAATTACGGGAAATGCTGAATCAGCAGCAAAAGCAACTTGACCAGCTTACTCAAACTTTAGCCCGTAGCCAAAGCCCCCAGTTTGTCGGTCGTTCGCCCCGTTCCGCGTCTGTGATTTGCCGACGGTGTCAGCGGCCCGGCCATTTCGCACGGGAATGTAATTGGCAACCTCGTTCTCCTGGTCCTCCAGTCCACCCTCCGATCGCTTCGGCCTCTGGCAATGTAGGGCCGGTTAGGACTGGTTTCCCTGATCAGTTGGGAAACTAGTTCCCACCGGGCTACCGAGCCACAGTCCGGTTGGGGGTATGCATGGCTCCCGTGTTTTTCATAAGGGCATATCAGTGCCTCGTTTAGTCTCCTCATGTCCGCACCTCGTCGTTGTTATAGGGGGTGTCTCCGTGCCTTGTTTGATCGATACTGGCTCCATGGTGTCGACCATTACAGAGAGTTGTTTTAGGTCATGGTTTGAACCATGGGGCCAGGATCGTTTGCAGTCATGTCGTTGGTTGCAGCTCAGAGCAGCCAATGGATTGGAAATTCCCTATATTGGGTATATAGAACTAGACATTGAACTGTGCGGTCGCATGGTGTCAGAATGTGGAATACTGGTGGTCCGTGATCCTCCCGGGGGTAGCCTTAGTACTCCTGGCATCCTTGGAATGAACGTTCTTAGTCGCTGTTACCGTGAGCTTTTCGGTCAGTACGGGTCCACCTTATTTGAGCTACCACTCGTGACGCAGGAGGCGGAATTGTCTCAGGCCTTTCAAACCTGTCAAAGGGTGGATGGTGTCCTTACATGCGGAGGTAATGTAAAAGTCCGTGGGCGTCGAGTGTGCCGCGTTCCAGGTGGCTCTTTGAAATTCGTGACCGCAACGTGTTCAGCCATTTTTAGTGGTAAGACCGTATTATTTGAGCCCCTCGAGACGGGGTTACCTGTTGGCTTACTAGCCTCCCCGTCTCTAGTGCATGTGGGTAGTGGTACGGTCCATGTGCCCATCGTCAACGTTGGTGTGCTCGACGTTGTCTTATACCCTACAACGATCCTTGGGAAACTGCGGGAGGTGTTTCTGGTAGATTCACCTTCCGGACTGACCGAGGGTCCAGTCGCAAATACACGAATGGCAGTCTGCGAGGGGATTGTTGCATCGGGGGTAGGGCACGTCGAAAGTATAGAACTCCAAGGGTTGTCTGACGAGGAACAGGAGCAGGTAAGGGCTCTCCTTAGGGAATTCCAGAGCGTGTTTTCTACTGGTGAGGGAGACCTGGGTTGCACTGACCTCCTGTCTCATGAAATTCCCTTAATGGATGAGACTCCAGTTCGTCAGCGCTATAGGCGTATTCCCCCATCCGACTATGAGGTAGTTAAGACTCACATCGGCCAGCTCCTAGACGCCCAGGTGATTCGGGAAAGTTGTAGCCCCTATGCCTCCCCACTGGTATTAGTCAAGAAGAAGGACGGTAGCCTCCGCTTGTGCGTTGACTACCGTCAGCTCAATGCCAAGACCCGAAGAGACTCGTTCCCATTGCCTCGAATTGAGGAAACCTTGGATTCCCTAACGGGGGCTCGCTGGTTCACCACATTAGATCTGGCCAGTGGGTATAATCAAGTCCCAGTTGCGGAGTCTGATCGTCACAGAACAGCTTTTTGTACCCCCTTTGGGCTATACGAGTGGAATCGTATGCCCTTTGGGCTGTGCAATGCACCCGGCACATTCCAACGTCTGATGGAGCGGCTCTTTGGTGACCAGCGACACCAGTCCGTCTTGTTGTATCTGGACGACATTATTGTATATTCCTCTTCGGTGCAACATCATCTACAGAGATTGAGGATGGTGCTGGGTCGCCTACGAGCCGCTGGTCTTAAGGTGAAGTTGGAAAAATGTGCATTTTTTAGGGAGAAAGTGCAGTACCTGGGACATGTAATATCTTCCCAGGGGGTGGCCACAGACCCGGGTAAGGTCGAGACCGTAGCCCAGTGGCCGTGTCCTAAGACCGTGTCTGAGTTGCGAACTTTTCTTGGCTTTGTTAGCTATTACAGGCGTTTCGTAGAAGGGTTTGCCCAGATAGCAGCTCCGTTACATCAGTTGGTGGCCAAGGCAGGTGGGGGAAAAGCGAGCAGCAAGAGACAAGAATTGGCGGCGCTGTGGTCCGAGCAGTGCGAACGAGCCTTTCAGGTCCTGAAGCAGAAACTCACTACGACACCGGTCCTTGCATATGCTGACTTTAAGCTTCCATTTATCTTGGAAATCGATGCCAGCCATGTAGGGCTAGGGGCAGTGCTCTCTCAAGAGGTTGACGGTAAGGTAAGGCCAGTGGCTTACGCTAGCCGAGGTCTTCGGCCGGCAGAGCGTAATACTGCCACATACAGTTCCATGCGGCTTGAGTTTCTGGCCTTAAAGTGGGCCATGGCCGAAAAATTTCGCGAGTACCTGCTGGGGCATCGATGCATCGTGCGCACAGATAATAATCCACTGAGTCACTTGGCTACAGCAAAATTGGGCGCCACAGAACAGCGGTGGGCGGCGGAATTAGCAGCCTTTGATTTCGAGGTTCAGTATCGGTCTGGCAGGTCTAACCAGAATGCGGATGCGTTGTCGCGCTTGCCGTCTGCGGGACCATCTAGGGAGGAGAATGGTCAGTCTGGAACGGTTGTGCCTGAACTACTGAGGCGGGTGCCGGTGGACCTGATGGAACCCACTACTGTGAGGGCAATGCAGGCCATGCCAAGTCGATCTGGGCCAGAACTGATGGCGCTGCAGGAGGAAGACCCCATAATCGGTGCAGTTCTTAAATATTGGCGCCAAGGGCGAGGTCCAGGGCCTCAGGAGCGACAATTACTGCCTAAACTCGGGTTGGTTTTGCTTCGTCAGTGGGACCGGTTAGAGGAACGGGAGGGGTTGCTATACCGAAGGGTCTTTCGTCCCGACGGGGGTGAGGGGGTTTTACAGCTGGTACTGCCTGCAGTTTTACAGCCGGAGGTGCTGACCCAATTGCATCAGCACCATGGGCATCAAGGCACTGAACGCACCCTGGAGTTGGTGCGACAACGGTGCTACTGGCCAGGAATGTCAGCCAATGTAGCCCATTGGGTACAGCAATGTGAGCGGTGCCAGCAGGCTAAGGGGGCTGCACCAGTGGCTCGAAGTTATATGGCTCATCTACTGGCCTCTCGCCCGAATGAGATAGTGGCCATTGACTTTACAATCTTGGAGCCTTCTCATTCTGGGCAAGAGAATGTGCTTGTAATGACAGATGTCTTTAGTAAATTCACTGTGGCAATCCCTACTCGGGACCAACAGGCAGAAACGGTAGCCCGTGTCTTGGTAGAAGAGTGGTTTTTTAAGTTCGGGGTCCCTGGGCGGATTCACTCCGACCAGGGCCGTAATTTCGAATCTCGTCTCATTCAGCAGTTGTGTAGCCTTTACCAGGTGGGCAAATCCCGCACCACTCCGTACCATCCAGCCGGTAATGGCCAGTGCGAGCGATTTAACCGAACCTTGCACAATTTGCTGCGGACATTGCCCACCGGGAGGAAGAGGGACTGGGCCTCTTGTTTGTCTCAGGTGTTATTTTGCTACAACACTACCCCTCATCAAGCCACTGGGGAAGCCCCTTATTACTTGATGTTTGGGCAAGAACCTAGGCTGCCGGTGGATTTCCTGCTTGGTCGGGTGCAGGAGCCAGTGGCTGGTAGAATCCATCACTGGGTGGAAGAGCATCAAGCTCGGCTCCAAGTGGCCTTCGAAGGTGCCCGGGAGCGACTGCAGGCAGCAGCCCAATATCGAAAGGCCAAACATGATCAACAGGTAAGGGAGAAGCCCCTGACTGAGGGCCAATTGGTCTACCTGCGAGAACATGGGTTTGTGGGACGACATAAGATCCAAGACCTATGGAGCCCCACGGTATACCAGGTAGTTCGGGCTCCGCAAAATGGTGGGTCGGTGTACACTGTGGCACCTGTACATGACCTGGGGAAGGCCCGTCAAGTGCATCGGGCATCCATAAAACCCCGTATTCAAGATCATACGGTACTAACGGAGTCTTATGGGGGTCAGGCTGAGCGGCCACCACCACTGGTGATGGAGGATGAGATGGAGGAAGGGGACTTAGCCTACGTGGTGGTAGAGGGCCCCCAGGCCCAGCAAGGAGGCGCAGAGGGGAGTAGATCCCCTTCAGAGGTAAGGGCTAGTCCGGCTTCGGGATTTGTAGGGTCGGCCAGTAGGTTCTTAGTGAGAGGGAGTAGGGATGGTACGAGCTCACAGGTAGGGCCGGGATTAGTCGGTTTTGAATCACCCACTCGATCCGAAAGGGCCCCCAGGCGAACTGGACGGGTCGGGGCAGGTCAGCATTCCAACAGACATCACTTACCACGAACTATAGGTGGTGCGGCTAATCAAAATTCCGTGGCTATCGCAGGGCCCAACTCGGTGATGCCCTGGTTTAGGCCTTGGGATTAGTAGAATGTCCATCGTCGGGACTACGATGATCAATGGGGGGGTGTGTTGTGGTGATGCGCTCCATCATGATAATGATTAGGGGCGGACCAGGTATGTGCGGCAGATATAAAAAGGGGACGGAATGACGCTTAAGCGAGCGCGTCATTCTCGTTCTGGAAGTGACGTCATCCTGGCACGCGGTGTTTACATTCGGGAGTGCGACTGAGGAGGACTGTAAACTCATTGATTAAAGTATCCGTTATGGCGAGCCTGTAATTTGCATCCTATCGAGTACATTGAGCGGTGTGATTCACCATTTACCGTGATTGATCCTATAATTCGCACCCTATTGAGTGCACTGAGCGGCGTGATTCACTATTTACCGTAATACAGGGGTGGTGTTACAGCAGGCTTGGTGGGAGTAGCTGGGCTTAGTGATGACCGATTGGATTGTGTTTCCCCTTGCCAGAAACTCCTCGACCATTTCTCAGTGACTATTATTGGAACAGCGCATTTGTTGTGATCATCTGACTAACATTTTCTCTTATCCCTCATCTGTCTCGAGACGGCCGGAACAATAGTGCATTTCGGCCGTAGTGACGCTTTCCAAACCTAGCAAATTCAGTGCTGATCTCTGGGCTGGCGTACAGCGGCGAATAACTGGGTTGTCACTTCTATTTGCTCTTTTAGCAGAAACGTTGTCCTTTAAAGCATCTACGTTTGAAAAATTGTTATTGTCTGTCTTTGGACTGTCTTGCATGTATTTCTAACTCTGATCTGAGATGGTGTAATTTTAAAATACTGTAATCATCAGGCGACGCAGTGTTGGAAAGCTATTAATGAGCGTTTGCCAGTGAGTGGTTGCTTTTATTTTTTTTGTGTGTAAACAACTGATTCCATCCGTCCACATGTAATAAGGTTTCAACCAAAAGACTATTACGTGGAAAGTGTGTGTGCGTGTGTTTGGTTGCTTATGTCTTAATTTGTACTCTCTTCTCTTTTACCCAGAGTTGGGGTGCCAGTTCAACGCCCATGTCCTCTGGTGTGGTGGTGTGCTTCTCGCTTGCTGTGTTCATAGGGGGTGATTGGGTGCTGTGTGGTGAGAGCACTAGTTGCAGTGTTTACTGGGTGGGCGAACTGAATCCCCAATTCTGAAACAGATAAGTGTTATAGTTGGCGAATTTATTTTAATGTGTGTTTGTATTGTGTCTTGTGGTACTTTTCCTATCTGTATTTAATAAACAATTTGAAACGTTTCTTTGTTGTCTGTTATCTGACCCAGTCACCGCGTATCTGTGTGCTTTGCACTTGATGTACAAACGGGTCCCCGGCCCATTTCCCGGGGTGGCGTAGTCTATTTTGTGCCATAATTGGTATTGTGTTGCGCTTAAGAGAGCAAACTGCCACAAAATGAAAACCAACGCGTTGCCTACAGCGTAGAGGCTTCGGCGTAGGTCCGACGGCGCAGAAGTATAAAACAGGCTTCAGTTGCTGAATGTCGCGCAACAACGTTGCTACTGTAGCAGCCCTTTTGCGCATATGAGGAGGATGATTTTTTTTCCGTCGATATTGGAACACAAGTGAAGTACAAAGCCTATAATAAAGAATAGTTTAGCATCCAAATACATGGCAAATGTTGAAACATTTTCATTCTAATGAGAGGGTTACGTGAGCCCAACACTGCTTACTTTTGTTTTTATTTTTAAATTACATTTAAAGGATTTGTTGTGGAATATTTTGAGTGTATCATAAAATCAGAATAAGGTAAGACAAGTAATATTTTCTGTCTTTATATATATATATATATATATATATATATAGCTGCGAGCAGCGATTGCGGGCCCAAGCTGGTGGCACCGCCACCCTGGTGCCTTTTACAATGTTGCGAGCACGTAGACGGCGACGTTGCCATAGCAGAAATGCAACGTGCCAGAGACGTTGCCACAACGTTAATGTGTTTGCTGGGTAGTCGCTTCTGAAAAGACTTTTGAGTAGCACTGTTTAAATAGCGATAGTACGTTGTCAAACAAGATAAATACAGTGTTTTTGTTATCATTGGAAGTAACCACAGCCAACCAGAACAGTAGTCCGTTAGCAAGTTAACGTTAAGTCTTTCAGTAAGATAGAAAAAGCTCCTGAAGCTATTCACCGGGAAACATAACAGTTTTTGTTTTAGGGTGGTTTAGCCTACTTTCAAATGTTAACTTCATTTCCCATGTTAGTTTTGACTTGCAAAAGTATCACCCAACTTGCTGATGATAGTCTTGCTTCAGCAACAACTACTTGCATACAACGGAGTTTGGATTCCTGCAACAAAAATATATATATATCTAAAAAAAAAATCTTAAACCTAAGCTGGTTTACTGGTCTTAGGTGGTTTCCTATGTCTGGCTAGTTTAGAGGGGTTTGGGTCTGTACAGCTAAACACTAGCTTAGCCAAGCTACCCAGTGTAAACCGAGACCATGCTTGTTTAAGCATTTTTCGCAGAGATGTATAGAAAACGAATTAGGTAGCTGCATGTCACCGAACTCAATGTCAGGAAGTTTTTCTACACATTTAATGCCTGTAAAAAGAACGTGTGGTGCTTCATATGGATCTATGATTCCTAATTCCTTTATCTTCCTCTTGTATATTTCTTTTTGTGATGACATGACGTGAAGAGTTAGCTGACGGCCGCTGTATGGCAAGCCCTTTTAACGTTTAAAAGCTAAGTTTGATTATCCGGAATTAACACTGTAGATATCAACAATGTCTTTCTGACTAGTCGTAATTACATTTTGGATAGTTGGAATTGTCATTCAAGATATCTGTAACGTAATTGTGACTAGTCGAAATGACAGATAGAGATATCTGTAATTCAGTTTTGACTAGGCAAAACTGAATTACAGATATCTGCAATGACGTCATTGAAAACGACATTCAACTCGTCACACATCTTAAATGACAAGATATCTGTAATTCAGTTTTGACTAGGCAGAATGAAAGTTAAAGATATCTCAAACGTCATTATGACTAGTGCAAATTATTGTGCATGACGTTGCTCTATTTTAGATATCCATAAATAAGTCATTTCCCCTCCCCGTCATAATCAAAGAAGAAGTGGGTTCATTTCCTTATTTCTATGAATGGAAGAAGAAAGAAGCAGTCATGGCTTTGGCTGTAATCGAAAAAAAAAAACCAACAGAAAATGTTTTTATATACAAATAAAAAAATATATATATATACAATATTTTATATACAAAACAAATATAAAATGTTGCAATGCTATGTTTATGATCATGCTTAAAATTACGTAGGTTATTGTTGACGTAAGATTTATGCGTGAAAGAGATTCACATTAATTCACTTTAATAAAGATGCTGACATGCATGCTATTCTTGCCATGGAAGTACAATAACATTAACTTCCTTAGATGAGAAAAAAAGTTCTTAGTTCAGATTAGTTCTTAATATTTTTTCTTTTCTTTTTTCAGTTTGAAACGGTATCTAACAGCATTAAAAAGACGATTAAAAACTCCTTCGCCCTCTGGTTGCTCCGACATGGTGCTAATCAGTGCTAATTACAAGTTAACAGTTAACAGGTGCTATGTGATTTGATGATTTGAACAACAACACGCTCTGCTCCCGCCTAAAGTGTGATGCGGGCCTAATTTGCATACAGATATCTGCAACTCATTTGGCCTAGTCAAAACTCTAATTCAAGATATCTGTAATTACATTTTGACTAGGCAGAATGAAAGTTACAGATATCTCAAATTTCAGATATCTCTAATCAAAATTAATTTCAAGATATCTATAACTTAATAATAGATACAATTAAATTATAACTATCCCTAACTCCAGTTACAGATATCTACAACGTCATTTCGCCTAGTCAAAACTTAATTTAAGATATCTGAAAAGGAACATCTTGAAATGAGGTGAATTAAAGATATCTTGAACTGGAGTTATAACTAGTCAGAATCAAATTGAAGATATCTCAAACTAGAATTACAGATATCTACAATTCAATTGCAGATATCCGTAATTCACATAGTGGATATCTGCAACTGAATTGTAGATATCTGTAATGATAAACCCCATACAAATGAATGGCAAAAGTGACGTCATTTGTCCTAGGAAGAATGTCTTTGTGGATATCTGAAATTACAGTTATGGATAGGAAGAATGTAGTTGCGGATATCTGAAATGTTCTTTTTGATTAGGCAAAACTGAATTACAGATATCTGCAACACATATCCAGTCTAGCTGTTAAATGTTAAAATGGCTTGCCATAGCCGCTGCGCTAATAATAGATAGTGGTCAGTGTTCTTCTAAACCAGTGGCCGCGATGCTGAAGTGTGTGAGAAGAAATGAATAACATCAGTGCGAACCACGAACATTTATTTATTTGGATTAAATATTTAAATATTACATTTTAATCATTCTGTGTCATTTTTCAATGTCAATCTTTTGACTATTTACATGTTTATGCCCAAAATGATATAATATTCAAAGTAGTTGACTGTAATTCTCCTCTACCCTGTGTACATTATTGATTAATTAGCCTAGCCTATTTAACATCGTTACAGGCACCTCGCGAGCATTCATTCATTCAACTATTTTAAAAGACTGGAATAAACACCAGCACACACAAGCAATCTTTTTTATAGTCAATTTAATTAAAAAATGTAAACCCAACAGGTATGAAATGTCAGAAAGAGAAAAAAAAAAACTTTTAATGGGGAGACGAGCATAGGACTGCTGCAGCTTAGTGGATAAATATATTTAGCCTATTTATTATTCAGATTGCACAGTTGGAAAGAAAATATATTTATAGGAAAATTGATGGTCAAAGAGCAATAGTTGCAACATACAAACTACATATAAAGTAGCCTTGTGTCTAAACAGCACTTAGCTAAAGCAGGGACATGTTTTTAAAAACACATTTCTAATGTTTTTTGTTGTTGTTGTTGTTTTGTTTTTCAGTAAATGAAAAACATTATTATTATTTTTGCAACTTTTTTTTAAGTATGTGGGATGCAATTTTGTGATTCATTTTTCATTCACTTAATGTGTATTCCAGATATTTCCATCAGCACTGGGAATCACAACGGACCAATGATAGTGGGCAAGGAGTATGAACTCCAGTGTGACGTTCGCACTGTGGCTAAGAGTTTTGTTGTGAGATTGTACAGAGAACAGCATCTAGTGAATGAAACTATCATCACTGACAGAAAAATATATAAATTCAAGATCCATCCCAAAAAAACGGATGATGGAGCTCAGTACTGGTGTGAAGCAAAGCTGGAACTGGGAGAAGAAGGACCTCCGCCTAAAGTCACATCAGAATCTCTGAGCATTACTGTACATTGTAAGTATAATATTTTGTCCACTTCCCATGTTTTCAAACATTCAACTTTATTTAGCAGGTATTATATTGCTTTTAATTATTAACATGTGAAACCTGTTTTTTGCTCCTTCCTGCAGGTAAACCGATCATCAATGAGACCAAACTGCCCTCCAAAGTGCCTGTGTTTCGAGGATATCCAGTGGTGATTGTTTGTGAAGCCGAGGGAAACCCAAAACCAACAATCAGCTGGAATCTCAGCACAACTGATATAGTTTATAGTGAAGCTCTTACTATAACAGATTCAACACCTGAGGATCTGCTCTGCATTGCAAGTAATTCTGTTGGCAGCACCACCAGACGTGTAAAGGTGGTATTAAAAGGTAACTACGCATGCTTGCGTATTTTTTAGTGTACATTTCCAACAGCTGCTTCTGCTTTCTTGCACTATCAAAATATGGGAATGCTGGGAACTGTAGAATTTTGATCAGGCCAAACACTTTTTAAAAATAATGTTTATGATGTTCACCTCACACTAGTTCAAATATATGCAATGATAGTAGCAAATCATAATGAACAAAATATAAAAAAATGCAATGGAAATGTACTGTTATATAATATTACTATATAATTATATAATATTAGGAAATGGGTAAAAATGCAGAGATCAAGATAGGCCTACAACATAATTGAAGTACAGCACAGATGTGTGTTTACAGTTTTTAAAGCTACACAGACTCACAGACTGCTATGAAAAACTCAGTTTAGATCCTTCATACAGCTTCACTTGTAGTTTTAGGGTGATAAACACACATGGTTTAAATGTTATACATAACATCTGGTACTTTACTTATGATCAGCCTTTTCATTTAGCTTGTTTGCTTCTTATATGGCAAATATTGTTTTGTTCAGGTCCCTATTTAGCACTTCTTAACTGTGTTATTCGTTTGCTTGGATTGTGACTGATTTTTTGATGTGCTTTATTTCTCTTGACACAGAGGATTACCTGCCCTTAATAGCAGGACTTGTTGCCATCACAGTGGCGTTCATCTCTGTCATCTTCATCTTCATCTACTCTATCTACTACAAAAAAGCTAAGATGGGCCGTTATAACCTGAAGGATGCCAAGCTTAGTCCACAAAATGGAGACATAGCACAGAATGGCAAAGACAACTCTATACCTATGAAGAAACTCTCTCAGTCCAATATCTTTGCTTAGGTTATGAATCCCTGGGTTTGTTGCATCTGCCCCGAGCCGCACTGTCCACATTGGGCAAGGTTTTATTTTTTACACTGGAAGTCTCTAGGCCTCTGTTCTGGGGCTAGTCTCTTCATGGCTTCATTATATTTATTTTATGGAGCATTAGTGCATTCACTTCTCTCCTTGATCTAGTTTTCATCAACTTCTATTTGCATCACAAAATAAACTTTTTAGTTAATTTAGCAATTTAGCAATCTGCTGTTTAAATGCCCAACGGAAAATATCTGACAGAACAAATGTTGAGATGATGACAAAGAAAACCTGAATGAATTTCAAGTTAAAGGACCTGATTCCTGCATTGGACATTTTCAGGATCTTGAAGATTCTTGACATTCTTCGACTGCAAAGGGAAATTACTTGGTTGATTTAATATTTGCTTTGTACATTAGTTTAAGGGAATAACATGTTTTACTATTCTTTTATGTCCCAGGCACATTGATCAGATTATGTTTTGTCAAATGCTATACAGTATATATTGAGAAAAACACAATAGTTGAGTGTTTTACTCTTTGTCATTTCTGTAAAGTTTAAGTTCTTCAAGAGAATTCTGCACTTTAGAGGTGGTTGACTGTGAAGAAGTGAAAGTTTGGCTATGAGGTCTCTTCTTTCATGTTGAACCTGTGGGAAAGTATCTTGATGTATTTATGAAAACTCTCTCAGGCCTCATAGTCTGTAAAAAACAAACCAAACCGCTGGACATAAAATAAGTGTGCCAGTTTTATGGCTCGAGCAGTTTAATGATGTTAAAAGCATAGTTCACTCAAAAATGACAAGTCTGTCATCATTTTTTCACCCTCATGTCTAAAGCTGTATGGTGTGTGTGTGTTTTTTGTTTGAAATTTTTTATCAGAGCACAAAAGTAGAAATTTATGAAAAATTTATTTTTGCAAAGATATTTCGAAGTTTCACCTTTTGTGTTCCACAAAACATGAGGGCAGAATAAATGATGACAGAATTTAAATTTTTGTTTGAACTGTGTTTCATGTAGACTGTAATCTCGTTTTCTTGTGGGGTTTAAATGATATTAATGGAATTTACACTGTCTGTCCTTATAAACACATGACATATGTGATTGAATTTGTACATGTATTTGCTGAGAACATTTTAAGAAAACATAATTTGTTTAAAAAAACCTAAAATAAAAATAAAAAATTTACTTTTTACTCATCATGCAAAATAATTGAACATCTTATTGTGTATTGAACAACTATGCATTTTATCAACTAAACAAAAGTATTTTACCTACCTTTTCTGATTATTTGCTTCTTGTTATTTACAGAATTATTTCATTGTGCACAACTATGACATTTAATGAGACATGAGAAATGTGTAAGATGAACAAAACAAAACAATACGTTGTTTCTGCTGTTATAAGTTATAACAATATATAAATTATATAAAATACATTAAAACTATAAAAACATAATTGTAACCGTAAAGTAGGCTACAAGAGCAGATGCAGTGTTTGCAGATGCATTCTTATTTGAGTAGAATTTTTTTTTTTTTTTTTTTTTTACCTCAAGCATTGACAAAATGTATATATGACCAACGTAGGCTACTTTATTATTATTTCAACGTAGAGTAAAAATTCTTCGACCAGACGCGTCGATAATCAACTGTTCCAACATTGAGATGTTTTATTACGACCAAATAACGTTGTGATGTGCCAACAAAACAGTGAATGCTCAACACTAAAATATCGTATTCTGTCGTCGGTAAGACGGTTTGTATCACTTTAATAAGAGAGTCTGATGTTTGAAGTGAAAGTAGGCTATCTACACGAGAACCGCTGAGGATCCTCCCATGTGATCTTTGTGAATGGTTTCATTTCTATAGGTACTTCTGTGGAAAAAAACAATCCAGTTGTGATCTCTGGGTGGGGTTTTGTGGAGTTTTGCTTGAGAAACCACTAGACAGTCACTCATCTGATCTGATCACAGTGTCGGGCGACGTAGCCTATTTATTTATTCTCCAGCCTTTTAACCGCGCCTTTACTCCGGTCGACGTTTTCCTTGAAAACATTTAATATGCTGCAGTATTTCTTTGGACTTCTTTATCTCTTTTCGGTTTTACTGTTTGTGACTCTCACAGGTTTGTATTGACTTCCCTTTTCATATACCGATACATGAAGCGAAAACTTAAATTTACTGCCCAGATAGCATGTAGCCTATAATCGGCCCGAGCTCGGCTGCCCCGCGGCTCAGACTTGGCATCGGCGTGTGTTAACCGGGCCGATTGTGGCCCGCAGCTCGCTCTGGCACAGTCTATGCTCTGGCACATGCTTTTTTGTTACGGCTGTAAGCCGATTCAGTGGCGTCATGCCCATTCAAAGTGAGGGGGCACGTGCCCCCTCAGATTTTTCCTCGCTAATATTTTTTTTGTCACAACTTTATTCCTATTATGCTCCATAATATACCAGAGCCTATAACGACTCAAATGTATTCTTCTGGATGTGTAATAAATCGGTCAGCATCAGCCCGCCCCTTTTTCCTATGGTGTCTGTGTATCAAATCTACGTGCGTAGCGCTCTAGAATCTTTGCTGTGTATGTTCAAGCAACTCACTCGTCTCGCACGTTGAGCTGGCAATGTTTTACAGATGGTCTTGAAGTGGGCAAAGCAACAAATCGGCATTGAATTAGTTATCGGATGATATTAAACGGTAGTGGGATTATTTGTGGTTGACCTGGAAATTTTAACTTGATCAAAAAGTTATGGATTTGATATTAGCTGCGAATTCAGAGCATTAACTTAAGTTGTGTCAGTGTAACGTTATCGATAGCTAGCCTAGTCTAACCGTAAACTAGTTGGCTAACGTTACTGCCATACAAAGCCATAGTAACGTTATCTGATCGGTTTTGAAACATCTGTTCTGTTTTGTCTTGTCAAAGTCTCCAGCTGGTTCAATTGTTTTCAGCACTGAAATCTGTCAAACTTCTTTCAAAGTCCTTCATCACATATTAATATTAAAATAACTTAATTTCAGAGCACCACAAAGTCAGACCTCAGCACCTTTATGTACCTTTAATGTAAGATCGTTCTTAGGTCACATACCAATTTAAAATCATAACATAAAAACTGCAATGGTACTGTTTTTAAAATCATGTGTAGTAGGCCTAAGTGTACAGTAAGTGTGTGTGTAAACATGCTTTAATGAAGTAGACTTCAAAAGCTTTTGAATTTGAGCTTACAGTTCTTTCATCAACCTGTCTTTTACATAAACTTACAAAATAGATACTTTAACTTAGTCCTCAGATAGAGGAGAGTTGCTGCTAGCTCTGTTAAGGTATTTCTGTCCCTCCCAAACTGCATGGTATGTTTAGCAGCCAGAATTTAAAAATGTTCAGGGGGAGAAACCCCCTGACCCCTCCTAACATGATCCATATCACCCGTCAGAAAACAATTGCAACGTCTCAGATTGTGCCCCCCCAGAATTTTGGCTTGCATGACGCCCCTGGGCCGATTCATGTTCACCGTAACTGGAAACCCGGCTGTATGATCTGGACCACTTCTTGAAATGACTCGGCTTAGGTTAAATCAAGGATGGTTTTAATGTAGCAATAATTAACATAAAAATTATTTTGTCCAAAACAAAATATCTGTGGTAAATAATAATAATAATAATAATAATAATAATAATAATAATAATAATGGTGTCGTTTTGCACAGAGCATTATAGGCTATTTATAACCAGCAAAATATTTAGTTGTCACGAAGATCATTCTTTACGTTTATGTATTTTAAACATGCATGCGCGCTAGGTGACATCACTCAGTGATCGCAGTCGCGGCATCGGCTGGGCAACCGCATAGGTCTGGGCGCTCGGCTCAGATGCTTTTACCAGTATGAAGCCGATTTCAACTGTTACTGCAGCAAGCGTCAGCACGCATGCTCAGCTCATCACTGGAGTGACGTGTGCACAACTTTGGGTGAGATAAAACTCAACACCTGACTGAAATTCATCCCTTTTCGATCCTGCGCCATTACGGTCAACTTGAGGTAAGTCTTGTGTTCAATTTCCTTAAAAAGCATCAACATTTCAAGCCGAGCATAGTTTCAATCGGGTCCCCGGCCTTAACATCCTATATTAACTCTACATATTTCAAACTGTTGCTGATTAAATGTTGATTATTATCGATCCGTTTAAACTTTGTTCATGTTCCTTTGACATGTGCTTCTCTAGATGAAACGAAAATAAAGAATTCAGAACTCTAACTGAAATTTTTCATGCTATCGTCTGTTGCTGAGTGAGATCGGGACTCTTATTATGAAAATGAACTGGGGACTCTTGGGACTCTTTCACACTTGGTTCGATCTGTTCCGAACCCGAGTTTGATTGCTCCCCCATCCCCCTGCCCCCGATGGATATGTTCACATTATAATAGGCTTGTTTGAGATGCGCCTTGCCTCGCCTGAAATGTATGCGAGAGTAGGCGGTTGCAGTGAGAGGAGGAGTGAAAAAAGCGCAGACAAGACGGACAGTTCTCTCTTCTCGCAGTGGATTTGACACCTGTGAGATCAAGGATGGATATCGCGGGATTCACGCTCGTGCACAGTGTTGCTAATAAACTGGATGTAATTTAAGTTCTGTTGCTTTCATATGAAAATAATTATAATGAACAAGACACCCATTTAATTACATACCAAAGACGTGTTTATCAATCATTTTTACTTTAATTAAAGACATGTTTTATATATATTTTTATAAATATGACAACAATCAAATAACCCATAGATCACACTGTCAGAGAGTTGAGGAATACTAACACATAATTTATACACATAAAACATGAGATCAGAGTTTTAAAATCAAACAGTTTAAAAGAGAACAATACATCATGGTTGTTTAAACCAATGAGCATTAAGCTGTGTCGTCAGCAAGTCGTTTCCCATCGTGCTTTTGATCAGCGCAGTCGGTGGAGAGCAACTGCGCTCGACTGCAGAATCCGACAGGTGCGCCTTGCGCTCGTGAGAGATTTTTGACATACGTCAGCATGACATCAGAGCAAGGCGGACCGCACTCGGACACATTTCTAACCGGCATGCATCTCGCACTGATCAATGGTGATCGATTCTGCGCAGATTTTGCTCATCTCAAACAAGCCTATTTCTATCCGAACCGCGGTACGCTTGCGTCATCAGGCTGCAGCTGGCGTAATGGTGTTGCTTGGTAACCGCGAATGAAAAGGCACCCAAATGGACTTGCTCGGTTGACATTTTGTTCTTCTTTTTTTTAACCTTTGGTTTTGTTTTCAACATAGACATACAGAAACACACTTGCGTCTGTCTGCCGCAAAAATTCTGAAAACGTTTCAAAGACAGCGGGCTGTCCGCCGAAGACACATTACACGCAGAGCCGGATTAGTACCCCCAGGGGCCCCTGGGCACTGAAGCTCATGGGCCCCCCTCCCATACCTGACAACCACACACACACACACACACACACACACACACACACACACACACACACACACACTACTAAGGCCCACCAGGTGTGGGATTTGACATGCCAACCACTATTGGTCAAAAGCTGAATGACAAGTTCACAAGACAATGATACAATTATTATTATTATTTTTTTTTTCTTTAAAGTAGGGCTGCACGATTTGGGGAAAATGTCATTTTGCGATTATTGAGGTCAATATTGCGATATAATAAACAAATGGTTTCATGAGTCAACTTGCTTGGTTCTCAAGTGAAATGCACACACAGATTAGTGATAATGCTGAAATGTGTAGGCTATTTCTCGACTCAACTAGCAACAACAACTAAATGCACTGTGTTTTCAAATTAAAATAATATTTTTACAAAATTAAATATTGACATCTTTGCAAACTTGTTATTTGTCTCAATAATACAATAGTAAAAAATAAATGTCATATTTACCAGTGCTCTTACTGTCTAACAGGTAGACCTAGGAAATATACTTGATATTGAATAAAGTTAGCAAACAGTCTGCACTGCATAAATTATAAATTAAATATAGACTAATCCTTATTAAAGCTAAAAACGTTCTTTAGTCAAGAGCAGTGAGTCATTTCTCTGTTCTTTTTGTTCTTTGATTAACTTTACTGACAGAAAAGCTTTATTGGCTGCTGTCTCTTTAAAGGGTAACTAAACCCTAAACCAACTTTTTTTATTTAATGATCTGTAAGAATGAGGCTTTATTAGTGCTGTTCATTGATTCGAGTAACTTTTTTGACATTTGGGTATAAAGTGTTTTAATTTTACAATATATGGTGTAAAAACGACTGAGTGCTGCCCTCTTAAAGCTGCCGTCGGCAACATTTTTTTGATCAAATTCAGTGAAATTGACACTATAATCCGACAGAACAACATAAATAAGGTGGTTTTAGAAAAAAAACCAAGCTTCTAACTCCACCTGGAGCATGTTATTTGTTTTGCAAAAATCCACCGCTCCCGTCTCATCGGGTCCAATCAGCGCAGGGGGGTGTGAGATCTGACTGTCAATCACAGTTCGTGCACACGCCACAGATCCCCCCTCCCTCACGCAGACGCGCACATTACAATATCACATGCACACGACATGCCTGAAGTTCGCCTGAAGATTGTACGAAGCGTGATGGCGGAGAGAAAATCTACTAACAAGCTTCCAATTCCTCGGTTATTGCTATCTATGGATAGATTAGCCAGGGCAGCCTACCTCCGAGTCCATGGTGTTGATCGATGCTGAAGAGATGGACGCGTTCACAGAAAATCAGGTACACACGCACTGACGATGGGCGGGTGCTCGTTGGTAGTGGGGAGGGGCATGAGAGTTGTAAACATTAAAAATTTTGGTCCACTCAATCTGCCAGACTTGCCGACTGCAGTTAAAATGACTGCTTTTGTGTTATGTTTGTGCATTTTTGTAGGATCTGAAATGTCAGCAGGCTGGTGTGAGCACTGAGGATGAGGAGCCCAGAGCTGAATCCTGGAGATGGTGCCATGGATGAGACCCTTCATCACTCCACCTGCCCTTACGAGACCCTCCATCACTCCACCTGCCCTTATGAGACCCTCCACCTGTCCTTACAAGACCCTCCATCACTCCACCTGCCCTTACGAGACCCCCCATCACTCCACCTGCTCTTACTAGACCCTCCATCACTTTCCCATGCCCTTATTGCCTCAGATTGTGAAGCACAACACATCACGCAACAACCTCCGGCACGAGGGAACGGCTCACCTGCGCCCAAGTAGCAGTGCTTCGCCTGTGCTTCCCCCCAATATAATCCCAAGTCAATATCTGCCTAGGAAATCGCCTAGTCTTTTTTTATTTTTTATCACTTTTACTCATGACATGCTAGCTGGCAACAAAGGATTCCATTCATTATGCTGAGCTAAGCTATCGGCGGCGCTGCCAAACTAAAACAATGCTTGCACTGAGACAAAAATGCGTTTGCCCACCTATCTAAATGTAGGAAAGACGGTGAATAAGCCCTATTTCAAAAAACAGTGGTGTTAATTTAAAGTAATATTTAGATTTTAGGTTTAAATGTATGTATATCATAGATTCTTTAACTGTTCACTGTGAAGTTTAGAACTGTTTTCCTGCCAGTCTGTCATTTGTATTAAAAAACAATATGTTACTTTTATATGTGTTGATGTCTAGTGTAAAATTTGGATCTGGAAATGGAAAAAACAACAACTGAGAACCACTGATGTACATGACATCAAGTAAATTATAAAATGTAATGTTTTTGACATTATTGTTTTCTAACAGCAGTATTCTAGTATATTTAATTGTTTGTCATCTGTAATGCCTCAATTAAAGGTAATTGAGTATTATTCATTGCTCAGGTCATCTTTTAAATTTCTTCTGTACTCTGTGAATGTGATGTAACGAATTCGCTCTATGAAATATTAATAATCAATAATAACTGGTTATAATTATGAATATTTGGAACAGTTCATATAATTAACTTAATGTAGTAAAATTAATATTAAAATCAACCCACCTGTTCACACTCGGTGTGAACACTCTGCGTTAATTGTTTATTAATTCTAAGAAATATTCATTTCCGGGTAAGGGAATGTCTTTCTTACTGTACAGTACTAAGAGCATACATGCATAGGTAAAATGGCAAAAGAACCATCAGCTTATAATTTTCAGAGCACCTCATTAAATTGATACTTGCATGGTCTGTGCAGTGGACACAATTCTTGAAGTTGTTGAAAATTGAAGTTGTTGGTTCCGTGTGTGTCAAATGTTAAACTTGCGATCGTTTTCTTTCTTGGATGAAGAAGATATGATGAAATTGAGTGGTTTGTTTGACTCTGTTCTGGTTGAAGGTTTTCTCTCTCTCCATGAGCACATGGCTGACCACATGCAGATTGTGACCTGCCGGCCCTGGGCTAGAAAGGCCACACAGGCAACCAAGGAGTGAGGAAGTCGAAGATGGTTGCCCATTCAGTGATGGTGAAGTTGCAGTGTTCTTCTGAGTTGGTTTGAAGAAAATACAGTCTGACTCTGTTGGGAGAGTGAAGGCATAGCAGGCTGTGGTTCCCCACAGACATCAACTTGAAGAAGCAGCAGTGAAGGCCAGAAGAAGAGAAGAGCAGGGTCACTGTGAATTTGTCTCTAATAAAGCCTGAGAAAGGCCCCACCTCTCCAGGTTTGCTTGACCAATGAGAAGTGTGGAATTTCCAAGCAGGAAAATTCCTCTGTGGTTGATTTATGAATCTTTGTTTTAAGCGTGCTCATTTGCATGTGCAGCTGGATTGGTTTCTGATGAAGAAACTAAGAAAGATTATTGTAATACTAATGTTGCGCAGCTATCAGCATATCATGTACACAATCATTTCGATCTTCAAAGTACCAATTTATATAGACCAAACATGGTATAGGTGAGGTTACATTGACCATTGGTTCCGTTCTATCATAAAGTACACAGTATCAAAAAATAATAGAATTAAAAACACTACACAAGACAGTAAATCATTCACAATTTTCTGGGATGCATATTCATTTATAGATCAGATTAATGCAGCAAAGTCTGTTTTAAAGTCTGTTTCTGTCTTCCCCATTGTCTCTGTCTTGACCAGTGAGCACATTTTTAACAGCCATAAAACCAACTGATCTGATCGTGGTCATGGTAACCAAGACCTTCTTGCCCTTTTTGGGGGGATGGGACCACAGCGTTATGATGCAGAGGCAGGAAGCAGGGAGGAGGATCCAAATGCAGCAATGTTTTATTAAATAAACTTGAACAAAGACTAAGACTCCAGGACAGAACAGACAACATGCAACGTAACAACATCAAGAACTCACAAAGACTGAACTAGACACAGGGCTTAAATACAAAGGCAAACAAGCTAAACAAGATAACAAGGGGGCGTGGCTAATCAGAGACACCTGGGAAGACTACTCAACATAACGGGAGACAGCTAAACATGAAAAGACAGGGGAACACATGACAGACAAGAACAAGACACAAACCCACACCGTGACATAGCCACGGCGGGCATGACGCTCTCAGTCTCAGGCTCGGAGGGGATGACGCTCTCAGTCACAGGCTCGGCGGGCATGACGCTCTCAGTCTCAGGCTCGGCGGGCATGACGCTCTCAGTCTCAGGCTCGGCTGGACTGGACTGGCATGAAGCTCTGTATCGGCAGACGTGACGTGAACAGTCTCTGGATCGGCAGACGTGACGTGAACGGTCTCTGGATCGGCAGACGTGACGTGAACGGTCTCTGGATCGGCAGATGTGACGCGATGCGTAGGCTCGGCAGGACGAAACCCTGGAACGATGGCCCTCTTGGCAGCACGTGCAGACATAAGCGGGGGATCGGCCACGCTGGAAACCGGTCCTGTACGTCCATAGACCGATCCAGTGGCTGGCTTGATGGTTGGCAAGACGTGACGATTCCCAGGCCGGGTGGGCGAGACGGGAACTGACTCTGGCTGGGCAGACGGGACGTGGAGCTGTGAAGACTCTGGACTGGACATGACCAGCGGTGAGGGCTCTGGGGGTACTGTGAGCTTGCAGGGTGTTTCATCACCCAAGCCCACAGTAAATGCCGAACCGCTCAAGAAGAGGGCCAGGTCGACATACCCTTCTAGGGTCCAGCCGGTATAGTCCTCCGGCATCAATTGAGCAACGTCATCATCCAGCCCGCTCCAAAACAGGTCCATGAGCTGGGTGTCATCTAACGCTCCCAGATGACAGCAAGACAAAAAGTCCCTCACATACCGCTCAATAGGCTGGCCATCTTGGAACATCAAAGAAAGGAATTTCCTCAGGGCCTGGTTGCTAACAACTGCTGGATCCATTTTGTGGTGAGTTCTTCTGTTATGATGCAGAAGCAGGATCCAAATGCAGCAATGTTTTATTAAATAAACTTGAATTATGACTAAGAATAAACTTGAACTAAGACTCCAGAACAGACAACATGCAACGTAACAACATCAAGAACTCACAAAGACTGAACTAGACACAGGGTTTAAATACAAAGGCAAACAAGCTAAACAAGATAACAAGGGGGCGTGGCTAATCAGAGACACCTGGGAAGACTAAATCAACATAACGGGAGACAGCTAAACATGAAAAGACAGGGGAACGCATGACAGATAAGAACAAGACACAAACCCACACCGTGACACACAGATCCCAGAGTGAGTTTTAAATATTATTTGTTAAACTATAACAAACACTTGTGTCTGATTTGTCTCAGTCGTTACAGTGAGCTGAGCACAAGTTCAGTAGTGCCACTTCCTACAAGCGGAATACAAAGATTGTGAAAGCCATTTCAGCTCTGCACAAGATATTTTGTTTGATATTATTTTTATATCACAAGAAAACTGCTTTGAAAAACTGAATTAGCAGCAATTACAGCTTGGGCAGGGTCGCAGTTTCACATAAGGTGTTATAGAAGAACATGTTAACCACACTGCCGTGCAAAGGCAAAAGACCGTAACTTCATTTTTATTGATATTGATGATATTGAGTTATTGATATTTTTGGCACATTCAAGACCCCCTTTATCATGTGTATAAGTATCTTGAGTCAATTCCGTTGTTTTTTCGAGAAAATAATGGGTTGTCTGAACAGTAACTTCCAAAAGCCCATGAGAAACCAAGGCAGAACACCGTAACATCAGTTACCGCTCTTTGACTTTGTTTTGGAACGCTCAAACTGAGTTACGGCACTCTGCCTTTGTTTAGCCGCGCGTCAATATGAAGTTACTGTGCCGGCCTGGAGTTACGGTATTCTGCCTTTGTTTTACTGCCCATTAAAGTTTGCCGAGTTTAAGTTACGGTGTTGCCTGTGTACTGTCATACTGTCATTGAAGCACTTCTGACACACACAGTAACTGAATAAAAGTGTAGGTAAAACAAATTCTCGCTTGAGTGGTTGTTTTTACTATAGAGTTTAAGGATGGCCCATTGCTCTCGAGGGAAAATGATGGTTGAGATGGCTTTGAAACGCAGACATCAATGTGAAGGTAAGAAATTGTGTAAAACAAAAGATGCATTAGACAAACGTTAGATCGCGATCTACTTCATTTAGCTAGCTAGCAGCCTATTAGGCTAAAGTTAGTCAGTTATCTAATGAATACCAAACTGTTCCATATAAAATAACTATAAACAAGCAGAGATTAAATAACTTGCCAGCAATAAGTAAGTTAAGCGTAAATAATCTCAAATAAATGTTTGTATTTATTTTTTGCTTTTCATAATGCAGATTATTCCCTCAGTGACAGCAGCTGAGTTAGACAGCAGACCACACGACACGAGTGGAGTCGAATGCAGTTAGCTACCGTGTATGGTCACGCATAAAAACAGTAGAAACAGCTTGCAATTAAATCCATATCCTACCTTTTCTTGTAACCTGATAAAATCCATGGTAATGAACGTCATCGGAGATGTTTAATCCACAAGCATTCTGAGCATTATTCCTTGATGGCGTTCACATCAATCCACAAGTCCTTTAAAGGCGATTTTCATTTGATGTAAAAGCAATTATATCCTTTTACGTTAGCGAACATTGCAATAAATAATAATTGGTTGCAAAACGGTATCCACCGACATGTATAGCTTTTTTGTCTGGTTGGTTGTCAGTTACGTCAGAAAAACAAATAATACAAATTACTCCATGCTATAGCATTTGAGATTGGCCAATCAAATCCACCAGTCAGAGAGCTGTCATTAAAGCATTGTAGCCAAACTTAACCCTTGATTAACCAGTGGCACTAACTTGTAGGCCTGATAATTTGTTAAAATAGACATTGACTAATCAAATAACCTATTGCTAAAAACAAATGTTTGCTGGACCTACGTGTATTCGATATATATAAAATATTATTTCCTATTTAAATTTCCCTCGATGCCTTATTTTTATTATTATTGTTGTTGTTATTACAGTTATTAAATTTGCTCTATTCTTTTCAGTTCCTTGTGGCGATAATCCTTGCAGTCCGGATGCACCGCAAACAAAAAAAAAATATCATTCTGGACAGTGGTAGGCATTTTCCCAATTTGATAACATTGACATTAATTAATCAAATATTTGAAGAATATTTCATGTTCATGTTCCATATTTTTCCATGCATGTTTCTAATTGTAAATTTGTTCTGTTCATTTCAGTTACTTATGGCGATATTGATTGTGATCCAGCACCCAACTCAAAAACATGGACAGTTCTTGATAGTTGTCTGGATATTAGTTTCCCAGAGTTTGGTTCTGATGAGCTGTTCTGCAGCACACCTGACACCACGCTTGATGCTCTAATGGAGTTTCACCTCGCTCCAGCTCCAGCTTTACTGCCAGGGCCCACCCTCGTTCCACTGCCAGCACCAGAGTCAACCCTCACTCAACTGCCAGCACCAGGGCCCACCCTCGCTCCACTGCCAGCGCCAGAGCCCACCCTCGCTCCACTGCCAGCACCAAAATCCACCCTCGCTCCACTGCCAGCGCCAGAGCCCACCCTCGCTCCACTGCCAGCACCAAAATCCACCCTCGCTCCACTGCCAGCGCCAGAGCCCACCCTCGCTCCACTGCCAGCACCAGAGCCCACCCTCACTCCACTGCCAGCACCAGAGCCCACCCTCGCTCCACTGCCAGCACCAAAATCCACCCTCACTCCACTGCCAGCACCAGAGCCCACCCTCGCTCCACTGCCAGCACCAGAGACCACCCTCGCTCCACTGCCAGCACCAGAGCCCATCTTCGCTCCACTGACAGCACCAGAGCCCACCCTCGCTCCACTGCCAGCACCAGAGCCCACCCTCGCTCCACTGCCAGCACCAAAATCCACCCTCGCTCCACTGCCAGCACCAGAGCCCATCTTCGCTCCACTGACAGCGCCAGAGCCCACCCTCGCTCCACTGCCAGCACCAAAATCCACCCTCGCTCCACTGCCAGTGCCAGAGCCCACCCTCGCTCCACTGCCAGCACCAGAGCCCACCCTCGCTCCACTGCCAGCACCAGAGCCCACCCTCGCTCCACTGCCAGCACCAGAGCCCACCCTCGCTCCACTGCCAGCACCAGAGCCCACCCGCACTCCAGCCACAGCCCCACCAATGAGAGATCCGTGTAAATGCAGAAGAAAATGCACAGACAAATTTAGTGAGGAGAGGCGCAAGGAGATCTGGAAGAGGTACTGGGACATCAGCTACACAGACAAACGTGCATTCATGTTCCACAGTGTCAGCCAGCTACCAACAGCAAAAGTTTGTGGGGATGGAAAAACAAGTCGACGGGGCAGGTCCTTTGTTTACAGACTAAAGAATGCCGATCAGGTCCCACAGCAGGTCTGTAAAACTTTTTTTTTGGCCACTTTGGGGTACCACCCAGCGAATGACAGTCTGGTCCTCTCTGTGATGGGGAATGAGATAGGGAATGAGGCGATCACAAGAGACCAAAGAGGAAGACATACACCATCCAACAAGCTGGACATGCAGCCTTTTTACGACCACATTGAATCATTCCACCCATCAGTGAGCCACTACCGAAGAGAGCATGCCCCACATCGTCTCTACCTCCCTAGCGACATTAACATCAAGCTCATGTATGCTGATTATTTGGAAAAAGGCAACAGCTGCTCCTATGAAAGCTACCGCAAAGCTGTAAAACAAAAGAACATCAGCTTTGCAAAGCTTGGAGAGGAGGAATGTGAGGAGTGCGTGCTGCAGGATCAGCACATGAAAAATGACCATGATGGGGATGGCCATGACATGGACTGCTTGCAGTGCCAGAGGTGGCGTGGGCATAAAGAGTCTGCCGTGCAGAGCCGAATAATATACCAGGCTGATGCAGAGAAGGACTGGCCAGAGGACACATTGGTGAAGAGTGTGGACCTTCAAAAAGTCATCATGTTGCCTCGTATGCCTGGTTTGAAAACATCAATCTTCACAAAACGCATCGTGGCATTCCATGAGACCTTTGCCTCTGTAGGCAAGAAAAAAAATAAAAAAAACACCATCTCTGTGGTCTGGCATGAGGGCACGGCAGGGCGAAGAGCAGCAGAGATCACCTCGGCCTATGTGACTGCACTAAAAAAAGAAAGGGACATATGCCACTGCATCTTCTGGGTGGACAACTGTTCTGCCCAAAATAAGAACTGGTGCTTGCTATCCTCCCTCGTCTGCCTTGTAAATGGTGATACCACCTCCATGGAGGATATAACTTTGAAATACTTCGAAAAGGGTCACACGTTCATGAGTGCTGACAGTTTTCATCATGGTGTCGAGCTGGAGATGAAAAATCGACCTGGAGGTGTGCTGTATGACTTTGAGGATTTTGTGAGTGTTGTGGCAAGTTCAAACTCCAGGAAGGTGGAAGTGGTTGAAATGAAGAACGAAGATGTGCTGGATTGGAAGGATGGGCACTCCTGTGTGAAGATCAAGAAGGCATCAAAGTTGGGCAAGATGTCAGTGATCCAGCTGCGACGTGGGTCTAGGAGCCTGTTCTTCAAACTAAACCATGCAGATGCTCACTTTACCGAGCTGGACTTCCTCCGGGCTAAGTTCGAGCTGAAGGTTCCCTCCCTCCTGAGACCACATGCCCGGGGGATTGAAGAGGCTAAAAAGAACGACATAATCGGAAAACTATGTCCTTTTATGCCCCCAAACAGGAGAGCTTTCTGGTGTTCACTGCCTGTAAGCGAAGTTGTGGAGGATGAGGAGTGAGAACAACATTAAACTAATTCAGGATTCCAAGTTCACACACTTGTACATGATTTACTCTTATTCCCATTCCATGCATTTTAAATTTGTACATGATTCGTTGTTCTATCTGCTGTATCTTTGTTTTACATCTTGTTATATCTTTGCATTCCATTATTAATTAAATTAATATGTTTACTATATGAAATATGCTTATCTTGTATTCATATGATTCAGTGTCACCTCTCTGCAGTCAACCTGTTAGTTTTACTGCACACAAGATACTCTTTACTGCTATGAGGGTATTGTGTAATGTCTAATTAATTAATAATGCCATCAGGGTGCAACCAAATCAGAGGATATAAGTAGATGGCTAAAAGTAATTGTAAATCATCCAAAATAATCAATCAATCAATCAATCATTTTATTTCTAAAGCACATTTTAAAACAACACGAGTTGATCGAAGTGCTTTACAGACCCAACCTTAAATAACATATACACAAACAAACCATAAAACACAAAACTGGTGTTACTATAACGATTTTGTAAATGGTGATCAGCAATCAAATAGTGATAATTTTGAAGTTACTGCCTTTTGCCTTGGTATGACTTCTCACTTTTTGCAGACAATACAAAGGCAGAGTACAGTTACTTCAAAATTGGGGTCAAAGGTCAAGTTTGAACTTAAATTTTTTTTATGTAGATAATTTTCATTACTAAAACATTTAATTGCCAGATTTCCAGTTTCCTACCTATAATTAATTTGGCTGGACAACTAAAAAACTTTAAAGTCATTTTTCTCAGTTCCACACTCTAGCGACTTAAGGTCTTTTGCCTTTGTAGGGCAGCACAGCAAGCCATCTAGCCAGATAGTGATGCACCATGAGTTTGTTTAACTCTTTGTGACAGTGGATGGCTGTGTTACATGTGTTTTTTTCTTTTTCTCTCTCTTTCAAAAAATTACATTTTAAGGTGTTTTTCTTTGAAAGTTCTGTCACTTGAGTCTGGTTTAGTTTTGTGACAGAGCCCTGAAACTCATGTATCGTCTTGTCTTTGCGCGAGCGTGCAGATTCGAGTGTGCTCGAGCCATGCGTTCTCTTGTCCATGTGCTTTGTTTCATGTGAGGAGCATGGTGTTCGGATCCCGGCACTCCTGTCTAGTTTGGTTTTGGTTCTGTATCAGGGTTTGTACATTCATGCTCCATGTTTGAGAGCACAACTTGAGTGTTCATTCACTCTTGTCTTGCGCGTTTGTGCCTGGTTTATGTTTTCATTTGCCGGGCATTCTTGTGTTGTCGTGTTCTATGTAGCATGTGGTTCATGTTTTCATGTTATGATTTGTGTGAACATGCGGCTTGCGAGTCCTCTCATTAGCTACGTGTTCATGTCATGTTTGGTGTGAGCACATGGCTTGTCATGTTTGTGCCAGCTCGATGGTGTTTTTAGCCCCCAATGGCTCCTTCCAGGCAGCTAACCCTAACCTCAACCTTAAACCTACCCATCCCCTCGCTGCCTGGAAGGCGCCGTTGGGGGCTAAAAACACCAAACACCGTTTGGGCCAGGTGCTCTCTTGTATATTGTCTTAAAGTCCCCCAGTAATCAGTCATTTTATCCATTAAAACTCACTTTTGATCACCAAAATGTTATATTTAAACATTTTTTAAAAATGTTACAAATGAAAAAAATTAGTCATGCCTTAAAATAGCTTGAATGTAACTCTACACCCTTGCCTCATTTAGTATATGCGGTTCAATGAATATTCAAATTAACCCCGCCTCCACTCACTCACACCAGCTCAAAGACCCACTCGTTGACCTGATTGGTTAAAAGGTAGTTGTCGTCATAAATTACCATCTGGTGGCGCACTTCCGGGTTCAGACCGTGGCGAAAGGCTATCAACAGGGCTGTCTCATTCCAGCCGCTAGATGCCGCCAACGTGCGGAACTGCAGAGCATAAGCATTTATAGAAGTATTACCTTGGCGGAGGTTGAACAGTTGATCATGGACGGATAATTCTGATGCGGTTTGACCGAAGACTTCCTTGAAGTGACTGATGAAGGTTGCCAATGAAGTCGTGACTGGGCTGTTGGCGTGCCAGATGGATTGGGCCCAATGGAGTGCGCGTCCAGATAGCAGGGAAATCATGAAGGCGATACGCACCCGTTCGTGGAGAAAAGCTGTAGTTGCAGTTGTGTCACAAACACAGGAGGAGACAGACAGGTTTAGGTGCACACAGTGTTTATTAAAAGCATAGTGGTGGTGGAACAACGGGAACCAGATGATGGTGACTTGTAGAAAGATGATGGTGACTTAGCTGGCGATGACTGAAGTGGATTCTCTGTGCAGGTGACGAGTGAACACGAAGACAGGCGATCTGGATCAGGAAGACGGACTGGATACAGGACGAGACAATCTCAGGTGAGTAGATAGGTAAGGAGTCTGACATAAAGCAGTGTATACTGCAACGAGACCAGACAAGGAGTGAAAGGTGAACGGGACATATAAAGGGTGTGTTGATGAGGGAGTGCAGGTGCAGCGAGTCAGTACTCTGGTGACTGAGTGATGATTGGGGCTGTGACGGTGTGGCTTACTCTGGCAAGAGGTTTAGTGTTGAGGGTTTTTAGCTGTAATTATAGCTGTAATTATTTGATTGTATTATTTAGTTTGTTATACTAATAGGCCTAGCTGTTATTCCATACTTATTAATATTCAAAAGCAAGTCAAGTTAACCTTAGAAACATACAAAATAATAAATAAATAAATGTACTTGAAAAGATTGTTTCAGTCAATGATATCCTTGTTTCTTCACGGTAGGCGTACTTTATTGGGCCATGGTTTGTATTGGGTGCAGACAGACCCTTCTAGTCAAGTGTGTCCGACTGCACCCCACAGTAGTACAAACCACGCCCCTACAAATGACACCCCAAGATTGTGTTTGTGAGAAATTTAATGGCTATTGTGTAGGTTTGTTGGGGATGACCATAATTAACCGCTTAGCCGTTAACCGACAGTAAGAATTTTGACAGATTACTATCAGTTAAACTGTAACTTATGCAATGTAACTTATAAAACTCTACACATATTAGTCAAAATTGCGAATATATAACAGAATATATAATTAAAATGTACACAATTCAGATTCAAATTATTTTGTCATTCTGGCTCCATAGTTCTTCAGTCAAGCGTGCAGATGTAGCATATTGTTTTTTGTTACAAAATGCTAAATTGTGGTAAAAATGGTATAAAAGTTGTCACTGGGACAGTACCTTTTAAAAAGGTTTTAATATGTGACGTTTAGGTACTAACATGCACTCTTGAAAGGGGTACCTTATGAAGAACCGTGACCGCTTTTGTACCTTGTTTTCTGAGAGTGGAGGATAATTAAAGGGAACCTAAAGAACATACAATAGTTATTTTTAGGTTTTATTTTTTATAACCAAAAACATTCCCAGAACATTGCAGGGAAGTTTCCGTGACAATCTAAACTGAACCTGTACCTACAACGCCCCCTAATGGTTATTTTTAGATTTAATTTTTTTATATATAACCGGAAACGAACCTTCCCAGTCATACTGAGAACAAAAAATCGTTAGCTGGACATGCATTTTAGCTTCAGTCAGTCAGTCAGTCAGTCAGTCAGTCAGTCAAAAAACGCTAAATAAACACAGAGAGGTTTATAAGGACTCATATAAGGATCACTGAATGCTAAAAGTAAGTAACCCCTTAAATAAACCAGGCCATTAGCAGTGCATGGGATTGGCCAATTCATGAAAGTAATTTTACACTTATGAACAGGTGACTCAGGGTGGCTAATCCTCATAATTCATTTTAAAAATAGATAGTGGGAGAGTTCTTATAAATGTACTTATAAATGCAAGTAGAACAAACTTACAGTTGATGTCAGTCAGATGTTTCTGCGTTTTGTCTGTTCTATCCTGCAATTACCACAGGTGGGCGCTGTGTGCAATTAAAACAGAAGCTTTTTTCAGGCCAATGACCCCTTGGAAAATGTTTTTCAGAGAAACTTTTGGTAAAGCTTTAGATTACAGCCCGGAAAGTACTGCGTAATTAAAATGAAAGTACAGTGCAACTTTAGGTAATTACAGTGTACCTATAAAGTACGTAGGCTACGTGTAAGTATAGGGAAATAATATGTAAAGTTTTGGGAATAAAGGGGTAACAACCAGGAAAATAACAAATTATTTAGGCAAATTATTTAGACTGTAAGTATTCCATATAGTTGCAGGGTAAGTATGACATTGCGGGTTGTAAATTAAAGTGGTGCTTCTTACCCTCTTGCTTCATAGTTACAGGGTAAGTAGCTACAATAAAAACACATGTACACACACAATCTGATATCACTCGGAAAACTTTATTTGAAAAACAACTTATTTCAAAACAGATTTACAACATATTACACTTCTTATTCTTTATTATTTTTTTAAAATCAACTTTTCATTTCAAATACTAAAGTCCTGACAGAAAGTTGCATTTTTTGTCCTTTTTTGTTTCTCTTGCATGACTTCCTCCTCCTCTTGGTCCTCCTCTTCTTTTTCTATCGTTCCACTGATTAGCCTAATCTTAAGAAGGAGTCTTTTTCTATTCTTCTGTATTATGTATTAAAAGAAAATATAGCCTACACCCAGAAATGTTCTCATAATTTACTCATCTTTTCGCTACCGACCAACTGTCACCAGCGAGTGCATGAGAGTCGGCTTCATAGGGTCGGCTTGAATGGCTTCGCGTTTGATGAAGCTTTAAGCATTCATTGCATTCTCGCGGGAGTTTGATGTGAAACTCGCGCGAGAACTGGTGTCTGTTCTTCTGCATGGTTTGTTTTTCATTGTTATTATCTGTTATTGTTTGTATTTTGTTGTGAGCAATAATAAAAACATAAAAAAAAATAATAATTCGACATTCGGTTTTTCGGTGCGCTTACGTCACACTTTACTCAACCCTCTCATGAACGCGCAGGTGACAGTTGGTCGGAAAGCGATAGTCTTCTACAGTTTAAAAATTTAAAATATTTGGTATTTTTCTTACAAACGCTTATCGTTTCACTTCAGAAGACATTGATTCATCCATTGGGGTCGTGGATTACTGTAGTTATTGTTGTATATGCTGTTGTCAACTTTTAGGAACACATGAGCTTGCATTATATGCATTCACAGAGATTATTAATTTTTCTAAAAACTTTTGTTTGTGTTAATCTGAAGAAGGAAATTCGTATACATCTCGGATGACATGAGGGTAAAAGATGAGTAAATGGTGAGGACATTTCTGTACTGTATTTTCTTTTAACACATAATACAGAATAGCAAGAGACATGTCATGGCATGGGATTCCTTCTTGTTACGGCCCTTAGGCCGTGTGTGTATGTATGCCAGGTGTACTGCTGCTTGTCTGTCCTCTGCAGGTCCTGTGTGCACACCTGTCTCCAGTTGGCAATCAATTAGTGTGCACAGCTGTTGGCAATAAGCAGGAGAGTGAGGAGCTGGTAAAAAGGGAAGAGAACAGGCAGACTGATGTTGAGGCGTGTGGAGAGCAGACGTCTATGTACCTACAGCTTACCGGAGCTGGGTGATGCTGCAATGGCTTCGTGGAGTTTCTGCAGTAGCGTGTATCAAGTCTGACCCTTGTGCTGGGCTTTACTCTCTCAGTGGAGAGAAGGTGGTAAATACTAATGTGTTTGTTTCTTTTTCGTAGTTGTGTTGTTGTTGTTGTTTTTTGAGATTTACCTTTTTGTATCTGTTGTACCTTTTGGTTAATTAATGTTGTAAATAAACACCATACTTACTGATAAATTGGTCTCCTTTGTTCCCTCAACCCGAAGTGATTTTATTATTGTCACCAACCTCCTCCTGGTGTTGAAATTGTTTTGTGTGGGTTTTCACTATCCAGTCTTTCCAGAGATGACATTTTCCCCAGCTAGTTAGAAGTGTCTAGCTAGGCTGTTCTGCAGTCTTTCCATCGGGCACTTGGTTGTTATTTTTCCTTTATTATTTTCGGGGCAAATCCTGGGTGGGGACGAGATCCCTGTCGGGGGTAGGTTTTCGGGGCTTCGGCCGCCGAAGTTTGCCTTTAAAGTTGCCTCGAGCCCGGCAAGCCCCTGAAGACAGTTTAGGCTAAGTTTTGGGTAGGCAGGTCCTGGGGGAAGTGGTTATTCTTTGAGGAAGCTGGTGTGTGACTGCTTTATTGAGTAACCTACGCGATCTTGTTGTGGTGTGTCTGCGTACAATTGTTGTTTGTTGCACTGTTGGTTAGTGTTTCCGTTTGTGTTAGCCAGGTAGCTATTGTGGTGAGGATGGCTGCGTTTAGTTTAGAAGAGTTTGTAGCAAACCCTACGCTAGAGCAGCTGGGTGGATGTAAGAAAACTGACCTGTTTGCTATTGCTAAACATTATGGTTTTTCTGCGTCCAGTTCCATGGTTAAAGCAGAGTTGCGGGCAGTTGTGACTGACGGGTTAGTGCAGAGTGGTGTTTTTAGTTCATTAGATTTGCCCATTTGGAGTTGCGGTCAGCACAGTTCCCAGCCGCTGTTGCCGGTACAGTGTCATCAGGATCTAACGCTACTGGTCATTTTGATGTAAGTAAACATATTTCTCTGGTCCCTGTTTTCCGTGAAACTGACATTGAGAGCTATTTTACTGCATTTGAACGCATTGCTGTTGCCCTGAATTGGCCAAAAGATGTGTGGGTCATCCTGTTACAGTGTAAATTGTCGGGGAAGGCTCAGGAGGCATGCTCATCATTGTCCGTGCAAGACAGCCTCTCCTATGAAAAAGTTAAGAACGCCATCTTGCGGGTGTATGAACTAGTGCCAGAGGCATACAGGCAACGTTTCAGGGCTCTCAGAAAAGGGGTAGGCCAGACGTACATTAATTTTGCTAGAGAACAAGGGATTTCGTTTGATAGGTGGTGTGCTGCGTGTAAAGCCGATGATTTCTCCTCAGTTTGCGAGTTGATGCTGTTGGAAGTGTTTAAGAACTGTGTGTCTGAAAAGATTGTCGTTTATCTTAATGAACAGAAAGTAACCACGCTGCAGCAGGCTGCCACGCTTGCTGGTGAGTTTGCTTTGACACACAAGAACACGTCTGTCAGACATTACTCGTTCTCTTATGATGATACTGTAAAGAAGCCTAGTAACACTCAGAGCATTCATGTTAGCTCAGGGGCACAGGGGGACAAACGTTGTTTTTTTTGTCAAAAACCTGATCATCTTATTGCAGATTGTGCTCTGTAAAAACAAAAGTCCCAGTCTCCAGTGGCTAAACCACCAAAAGGAGTTGGGTTGATTAAGACGGTATCTCCTTGTGGTAGGCAGCTGGTTTTGAAAGAATCTGATGAATGCTTCAGGCCATTTATTTCCAAGGGACTGGTATCCCTCACAGGTAAACCTGAGGATCAGCGTCCAGTCACAGTGCTGAGAGACACAGGTGGTTCACGCTCATTCATTCTGGCTAGCGTACTACCATTGACTTCTCAATCTGCTTGTGACGTGAGCACTGTAGTTCGGGGTATCGGGATGAGCTTTGTGCCAGCTCCTTTACATTCCATTCATGTGCAGTCCAAGCTAGCATCTGGTTTCTTTCCCGTGGCTGTTCGGTCTCGTTTTCCTGTGGATGGTGTAGATTTTATCATGGGAAATGACATTGCTGGGCGGAAAAGTTTATCCAGACCTAGAGGTGGTAGATACTCCTATCTCTGAAACTGAACCTGATGAGTTGGTTCAGAAGCATCCTGAAGTGTTTTCAGCCAGTGTGTTGACTAGGGCGCAAGTTCGTAAGCAGGCCCAAGGGGTGGATCTCGCGGATTCACTATTTTCCTCTGTGTTAAGGGAGGACCAGCTGCCCTCTAGTGGAGAGGCAGAGAACGGTCTCGAGAAGGGTCCTGTAAGTGTTACCGCTTCTGTCACTGTCTTCAAGAAAACATTGCCATTAACCCGTGAAGTCCTTGTCGAGGCTCAAAAGAGTGATCTCACCCTGGCTAAATGTTTTGCTACAGCTGAGTGTGATGTTAGTGGGTGTTCAAGTCAGCAGCGTTTTTTTATTGAGGATGGGGTGTTGATGCGTAAGTGGGTTCCTTGGGGTGGGACGGCAGATGATCTGACTGAGGGTTGTGACACTGTTTATCAGGTTGTAGTTCCGGCGGGATGGCGTCAGTACGTGCTAGGGTTAGCGCATGAACATTTGTGGTCGGGCCATCTAGGTGTCACCAAAACTTACCATCGTGTGCTCGAGCATTTCTTCTGGCCAGGCATTAAGGCAGATGTAACGCATTATTGTAAAACTTGCAGTACATGCCAAATTGTTGGTAAACCTAACCAGGTCGTGCCTCCTGCCCCGCTGCATCCAATTCCAGCTGTTGGAGAACCCTTCAAGCATGTTATTGTGGATTGTATTGGTCCCTTGCCTAGGACTAAGTCAGGGAACCAGTTTATGTTAACGGTAATGTGTGTGTCCACCCGTTTTCCAGAGGCTGTGCCATTAAGAAACATCACCGCTCCCGCTATCACGAAATCTCTAATCAAATTCTTTACTACTTTTGGATTACCAAAGGTTGTACAGACCGACCAAGGTACTAATTTCCTGTCCAAGATTTTCCGTCAGACGTTGCAAGAGCTGGGAATTTCACATTCCGTGTCTAGTGCCTATCACCCTGAATCACAAGGTGCGCTTGAGCGTTGGCACCAGACGCTTAAGTCCACGTTAAAGAAATTCTGTTATGATACAGAAAGAGACTGGGATGAAGGTGTGCCGTACATGCTTTTTGCAGTTCGCAATGCTAAGCAAGAGTCTTTGGGGTTCAGTCCGACTGAACTTGTGTTTGGTCATAGTGTGCGAGGACCACTTAAGGTATTGAAGGAGCAGTTGGTGTCTGAATCCTTGCCGAAGGTTAATGTATTGGATTTTGTATCCCGGAACAGGGAGCGGTTGCACTGTGCCACCTCCTTGGCAAAGAAGGCTCTGGCTTTGTCACAAGAAGGCATGAAGCAGCGGTTCGACAGACAAACGGTTGAACGGCAATTTAAACCAGGTGAACAAGTGTTGGTTTTACTGTCTGTGCTCTGCGCTGCCCTTACTGCTCGTTTTTCAGGACCCTATGTGGTGGAAAACAAAGTGTCGGAAACGGATTACATCATTCACACACCTGACCGTAAAAGAAAGAAACGTCTGTGTCACGTTAACCCTCTCGGGACGGATTGGGCGGTACATATATTGAATAATATATTGAAAAATATATTTTTTGTTCAAAAACTGTTCACTATTGTTGTGTGAGGTGTGATTTTCAATAATAAATGACTAAAATAAAATTTTCGTTTTTTAAATTCTCTAGTTTATTGTACATTTTTTACTCATACTTCCTTTATAAACACATTACATGCATTCTTATGTTAGCTTAGGGTCTTCTGAATCCATAGATACCAAATACATGGTGTTTCATCTCCATTAAATATGGTTTATAAGCCCAAATGTAAAAATAGAGAAAACGGACCAAAAAGGGCTTAGTCCCCAGAGGGTTAATATGCGTCTTATCATTCCAGAGAAGTGGCTCAGGGGAAGCACGAAGAAACTCCGGAGACTGCTGCTTTAGGCGACACCATTGCTTCCTTGGTTTGTGAAGGGGCAGAACCTGACGATGGGTTATCAGGGCTCGGTGAAGGTCATCAGGGTGGTAGGTTGCCCAATTCGGAGCTCTTGTCCGACCTAGAGACACATTTGTCATACCTCTCCCCAGATCAGCGTGATGATGTAATGTTGTTAATAACTTCTCATCTCTCTCTGTTTAGCGATGTGCCATCCCAGACCACTGTAATGTGTCACGATATCAACACTGGCACAGCGGCCCCAATAAAGCAGCATGCCTATCGTTGTCCGCTGGCTAAGAGAGAGATGATGAAAAAGGAAGATGACTACCTAATACGAAATGGGTTAGCCAGGCCCAGCTGTAGTCCGTGGAGTTCCCCATGTTTACTTACTCCTAAGTCTGACGGTACACTACGTTTTTGCACAGATTTTCGTAAGGTAAATGCAGTGACAGTCCCAGACTCGTTCCCTTTACCCAGGATGGAGGACTGCATTGATAGTATTGGTCCCGCGGAGTACATCATGTTAAGTTAGATTTGCTGAAGGGGTACTGGCAGGTGCCATTAACCCCTCGGGCCTCTGATATCTCTGCGTTTGTAACCCCTGACCACTTCATGCAGTATACGGTTATGGCCTTCGGGCTGAGAAATGCACCGGAAACGTTCCAGTGCCTGATGCATATAGTATTAGGGACTGTACCAAATTGCAATGTCTACCTAGATGACATGGTAGTGTACACAGACGACTGGACTAGTCACATGTCAATTTTGACCGAGGTGTTCCAGAGGTTGGTGGCAGCATCACTGACACTGAACTTAGCGAAGTGCGAGTTTGGAAAGGCCATTGTGACGTATTTGGGTAAGCAGGTGGGCCACGGCCAGGTCTGCCCTGTTGACGCCAAGGTTACTGCTGTGCTAGCCTACCCAGCCCCCACAACCAGACGTGAGCTCCGTCGTTTTCTTGGTATGGCTGGGTATTACAGGTGTTTTTGCAAAAACTTCTCTGTAGTCGTCGTGCCCTTGACTAGTTTGTGTAGTCCCACTGTGCCGTTTGTGTGGACGGACGAGTGTCAACATGCTTTTGAAGCAGTAAAATCTCTCCTCTGTTGTGCCCCTGTCCTGGCTGCGCCAAACTTCTCTCTCCCCTTTAAGCTTGAGGTTGACGCCAGTGCCACCGGCGCTGGTGCTGTGCTGTTGCAAGATGGAGAAGGAGATGTGTGTCATCCGGTTAGCTACTTCTCTGTCAAGTTTAAGAAACACCAGCTAAATTACTCTACGATAGAGAAAGAGACCCTCACATTGCTGCTTGCTTTGCAGCATTTTGAAGTTTATGTTGGTTGTAACCCTTCTCCAGTTGTTGTATTTACAGATCATAACCCTCTGGTTTTCTTGTCCCAAATGTATAACCACAACCAACGTCTGATGAGGTGGGCTCTGTTGGTGCAGGGTTACAACTTGGAGATCCGTCATAAGAAGGGAGCTGACAATGTGATAGCCGACGCATTGTCTCGCGGGTGAGAGATTTTCCCTATTCTCTATTCATCCGGGGGGTGAGTTTAGGTGATAGTGTTTTTGTTTTGTCTCTAGTTGGATTTTATGAGGGGGAGTGTTACGGCCCTTAGGCCGTGTGTATGTATGCCAGGTGTACTGCTGCTTGTCTGTCCTCTGCAGGTCCTGTGTGCACACCTGTCTCCAGTTGGCAATCAATTAGTGTGCACAGCTGTTGGCAATAAGCAGGAGAGCGAGGAGCTGGTAAAAAGGGAAGAGAACAGGCAGACTGATGTTGAGGCGTGTGGAGAGCAGACGTCTATGTACCTACAGCTTACCGGAGCTGGGTGATGCTGCAATGGCTTCGTGGAGTTTCTGCAGTAGCGTGTATCAAGTCTGACCCTTGTGCTGGGCTTTACTCTCTCAGTGGAGAGAAGGTGGTAAATACTAATGTGTTTGTTTCTTTTTCGTAGTTGTGTTGTAGTTGTTGTTTTTTTTGAGATTTACCTTTTTGTATCTGTTGTACCTTTTGGTTAATTAATGTTGTAAATAAACACCATACTTACTGATAAATTGGTCTCCTTTGTTCCCTCAACCCGAAGTGATTTTATTATTGTCACCAACCTCCTCCTCCTCTGGATTTTCCACTGGAGGTTCGTAACACTTCTTAAGATTCATCAGTGGAAAGAAAGAAAAAGAAGAGGAACAAGAGGAGGAGGAAACCAAGCAAGAGAAACTAAGTGCTGTAAATCCGTTTTGAAATAAGTTGTTTTTCAAATAAAGTTTTCCGAGTGATATCAGATTGTGTGTGTGTGTGTGTAGATGTGTTTTTATTGTAGGCTACTTACCCTGTAACATGGAACAAGAGGGTAAGAAGCACCACTTTAATTTACAGCCCGCAATGTCATACTTGCCCTGTAACTACATGGAACTAGGGCTGTCCCCGACTATGGATTTTCATAGTCAAATCAGAATCGTCATGTCTTGCCTATAGTCAACTAATAGTCGAATCATGTGTATGGGTGGGGCTGGGGCGGGGCTTTAACATTTCAAAGCCGCGATGTACAGAAAATCACACAAAGATATAGAAGAAAATGTATAAAAACATTTTGGATCAATAAAACTAAGAAATAACATAAATAACTCCAGAAAGGCCACACTGCAGACAGGATTTGCATTTCACATGCAAATCAAATTAAATCGGCTACCTGTGCGAGCAGGCCAGCCTACAGCACAACATCGATGCACCGAAAAAATAAACAATTAATTTACTAAATTAAATTAGAACAGAATATACCTTTCTAATAAATAAAAATACAAAGCGAAATAAATCAGAATCAAGTCACAAGATGAGCAAATGTGTGCAAAATGCCTAAAGTACAGGAACATTCAAAACACAAGCAAGCCACAAATAGTTAGATTAGATAACCCTGACAGATTAATAAATAAAATAAAAATAAAGAAATTATTAAAATAACGATAGCAGCCAGAATTTTCAACTTTGTCTTTTTAACTGCAGAAACAACAATAAATGCTAAACTGGAGAGGCAGTCTCTTTAGCTAAAAATGTTCACAGCATCCAGAAATCAAATTAGAACCGGCTGAAAAGGTTTGAAATCACTTGTAAGTTGTACCCTACCTGATCGAGAGAACAAATCCAGTCTTTCACTCTGTCTTGTGTCCGTTGGAGACTTTTCAAATTGTGCGCGCGGATAAAATACATTCTAACGGTGAAACCCAGTCTATGCTTGAAACGTGTTAACGTTGGCCGGCAGAAGTGCGATCATGGTTTTCCTGATGCTAAATCCAGCCTTGGAGAATATCATTTCTGATGGTGTACATCCACACTTTAGATTTTCTTATCCCAGACATTGTTAAAGATTTAAATCCTTGCCGCCAAGACGCTCCTCTGTCGTTCACGGATTGAAAGTGAAACTTAAATCTGTCACGGGGTGTTTGGATTTATTCACGCACGTTAAAAAATATATTTATTAAAAGCTTCTTTCTTTGCACATTTTTATATACAACATTATCATAATAGGCTGAATATTAACGTATTGACAAAAAAGTTAGTTCTATGTGAAATCAGACATTGAGCGCCCTCATATAGCCAAAGTGGCATGATCCTCGTTTCATAACACCTCTGCGTCGAATCAGGCTCCTCCTATCGAAGCATCGAATCTTCGACTATTCGGGGTCACCCCTACATGGAACAAGAGTATATTTTCCCAGCATTTAAAAAAAAAAGTTGCAATCGTTTTACTTGCCTTGAAACTTAATCAGTGCACCTTTGCAATAATAACAAATTAACCTACTTTATAAATGCACTGATATGTACCCCGTAATTTAAAAAAAGCCTTTATGTATTTGTATACACTATTATTACAAAAAGGTGCAGTGTATACTCGCTAAATTGCTCCCAAAAGTAAGATTCTAAAATACTTAGTCTAAATAATTTGTTATTTTCCTGGTTGTTACCCCTTTATTCACAAAACTTTACTTATTATTCCCCTATACTTACACGTACGCACTTTATAGGTACACTGTAATTACCGAAAGTTACACTGTACTTTCATTTTAATTACGCAGTATTTTCCTGGTTGTTACACCTTTATTCCCAAGACTTTACATATTGTTCCCCTATACTTACATGTAAGTACTTTATAGGTAAACTGTAATTACCGAAAGTTACACTGTACTTTCATTTTAATTACGCAGTACTTTCCGGGCTGTAATCTAAAGCGTTACCAAACTTTTCTCAGTAAAACAGTAATTTTACCAATTATAATATTAAGACGATTATCGACAGCTTTTTAACTTTTAAACGTGCTGAACTGAGCGAGCAGCGCATGAGTTGGTGTGTTTGTTCTGGTGTTTTCTGGAACAGAGATCAGCGATTATCCAACCTGCGTCCATCGGCGCTGGCAATGATTACATAAGACTGCCCTAACCCTTCATGTCTTCACTATTACTCAACTTTGACTGTGATTCATCCTAACATAGAAAGATAGTGTTGCAAACAGCTATTTGTGTCATTCGTTACATGGCCTCATCATCAATGTAAGGAAAGCAGGAGTTACTTTTTCTGGTCTAAAAATAAGTCCCGGTCTCTACACTGACACATAGCACACATTAGTGTCATAAAAAATTCACAGACAACATGTTCACATTCATGGCACAATTCAAACGGGACCAGAAAATAATTATTTTCTCACATTCACTTGCATTGACGATTTTTCAACCTAGAGGTCCACTTGGGGTTTTACGGATGGGCGGGACTTACCAGCTCTATATATTCGGTTCCTGAAATTCTCAAATAGAATCTGTCTGCAGCCTGCAAGACTTCAAGTTACGCCCACTTCAAAGTGATCTCTGTTTTTTTCGACTTTAATGCCTCGTTTACACTGAGCAGTCCGGTACGGTACGGGACAGTACGGTACGGTTCGGGTCTGTTAACCATGATCTGGCTAGCGTTTCCACTGCCAACAGTACCCTTACTTGATAGGCGTGGTGTTTCGATCGACGTCATTTTCGCGCGAAGAAGAACATAGTAAACTACAATGGATGACATACAGCAGATCTTGTTCTTGCTCCTCGACATGTTTGTTACAAGAAGACAAGCGCCGACATTAGGCTTTTCTCAATATCAAGTACGCAAAGTTTGTAGGCCTACTTGCCATGCGACTCCTACATGGTACAGCGCGTTCTTAAAAGCGTCACTCAGCTCGCTCTGCTACTCCGGTTATCTCTGTATGTACATTTTAAGCAACAATAAAACGAAATATGTTATAAAACTCCACTCTGCCTCTTTTCGTTTTCGTTTAAATAAATTAAACATTATAGGGACACAAATGTGGTTCATGCGCAACGCATATTGATTATTCACTGCACGTTATACGTTATTCTATTTATAACAAAACGAAATTTAAAACACAACCCTAACGTTACCTCTTTTCGTTTAAAAAAATAAGTAAAATAAACATATTCCAGGCAATATATGCATTTGTACAAATGTTGCAATAAACATCAGTGATAATCTTGTAATAAAAAATGACAAGAAACCATATTTCTTTTTGTAAAATTTCAGTTTTATCAATAATAGCCTGTATAAAAGTTTAAGTAAAGTACAAGAAGCTATACAATAAGAAATAAAGCAAACAATTCAGTCAAATATCCAAATGCAGCGCTCTAGTCTAACATTACAAGTAAAGTAATACAAATAACGTTAATATGAAACTAAACTTAGCCCTCAGCCAAAACGATTGACAGGGAACTCATTATATATTCACGAGACCAAAGATCGCCCGTTAGGTCTACACAAAACTAATTATATCTTATGTTTAACCACTACCGTCGGAGTCAGCGACGAACGCCGAGGACTAGCCGAGGAAAGGCTCATCCAGCCGGGAAACATGAGCGCCGAGCACCCGCTGAACGCATGGATCTCACAACCGGGGAAAAAAATAATCATCTTTATAAATAAACCACAGATTTGAGCTTTAAACAACTACATTCTCGCCTGAAAAACTCTTAAAATTACATTTCGTGATACAGTACCTGTAGTATTATATTAAACTGTATATTAAAAAATGGCGCTTCTTATGTTGTCATTCCTCTTGTAGCACGCGCAAGTGACGATTCTCTGTCAACCAATCAACGTCCTGCAGTGAGTCTCGCTCCACCTTTTAGTACCGTTCCACTGTGCTAGGTACCCCAATGGAAGGGTACCTAAAAAGTGGTACGGTTCGGCATTTTGGTACCATTCACAACTTTTGATAGTGGAAACGCAAATAATGGCTCGTTTCCACTGAGCAGTACAGTACGGTACGGTACAGTACGGTACGGTTCGGGTCTGTTAACCATGATCTGGCTAGCGTTTCCACTGCCAACAGTACCCTTACTTGATAGGCGTGGTGTTTCGATCGACGTAATTTTCGCGCGAAGAAGAACATAGTAAACTACAATGGATGACATACAGCAGATCTTGTTCTTGCTCCTCGACATGTTTGTCACAAGAAGACAAGCGCCGACATTAGGCTTTTCTCAATATTAAGTACGCAAAGTTTGTACTTGCCATGTGCGACTCACTCCTACATGCACATGGTACAGCGCGTTCTTAAAAGTGTCACTCAGCTCGCTCTGCTACTCCGGTTATCTCTGTTACTCTGTACAAATTTAAGCAACAATAAAACGAAATATGTTATAAAACACTACTCTGCCTCTTTTCGTTTTCATTTAAATAAATTAAACATTATAGGGACACAAATGTGGTTCATGCGCAACGCATATTGATTATTCACTGCACGTTATACGTTATTCTATTTATAACAAAACGATTTAAAACACAACCATAACGTTACCTCTTTTCGTTTAAATAATAAAAAAAATTACACATTACAGGCAATATATGCATTTGTACAAATGTTGCAATAAACATCAGTGATAATCTTGTAATAAGAAAATGACAAGAAACCATATTTCTTTTTGTAAAATTTCAGTTTTATCAATAATAGCCAATATAAAAGTTTAAGTAAAAGGTACAAGAAGCTATACAATAAGAAATAAAGCAAACAATTCAGTCAAATGTCCAAATGCTGCGCTAGTCTAACATTACAACAGTAAAGTTAAATACAAATAGCCTATAATATGAAACTAAACTTAGCCCTCAGTCAAAACGATTGACAGGGAACGAATTATATATTCACGAGACCAAAGATCGCCCGTTAGGTCTGCACAAGACGAATTATATCTCATGTTTAACCACTACCGTCGGAGTCATCGGCGAACGTCAGAAGAACTAACTTAGCCGAGGAAAGGCTCATCCAGCCGGGAAACATGAGCGCCGAGCGCCCGCTGATCGCATGGATCTCACAACCGGGGAAAAACAAATCATCTTTATAAATAAACCACAGATTAGAGCTTTAAACAACTACATTCTCGCCTGAAAAACTCTTAAAATTACATTTCGTGACACAGTAACAGTATATTATATTAAACTGTATATAAAAAAATGGCGCTTCTTATGTTGTCATCCCCTCGTAGCACGCGCAAGTGACGATTCTCTGTCAACCAATCAACGTCCTGCAGTGAGTCTAGCTCCACCTTTTAGTACCGTACCACTGTGCTAGGTACCCCAACGGAAGGGTACCCAAAAAGTGGTACGGTACGGTTCGGCTTTTTGGTACCATTCTCAACTTTTGGCAGTGGAAACGCAAATAAAAGGGTACCGACCCGTACCGTACCGTACCGTACCGCTCGGTGGAAACGCGCCATAAATGCGTACCGTTCCGTACCGTACCGTACCGCTCAGTGGAAACGAGGCAAAAGCAGCGCTGCACAGACCGGTCGGTGTATGACATCAAAGTACCGCGAGAGCCATTAGAGAACAGACAGTTCTGTATGCTTTTGAATCGTTCTCGCACGAGTTTAACATAAACTGAACATACTAGAGTTTATTAAACTGACTCTTAGCTGTTCAAGAACCGAAATGCTTCTTTTGGTATACAGTAAAGCAAGCTGCAATCTGCATTTGTGCAAGGGTACTGACATGATATCAGTGATAATGTATTGCAAGAAACCATAATGCAATGTATTGTTTTATCAATTATTTGTCCCACCTCAACTAGAGTGTGGAGCAAGCACTAATATATCCTTTTGGAATTGAGCTTTATTTCTATTTTTTGTTTTTTTTTATTTTTTTTTAAATAAATAATTTTAAACATCTTTTGATGTCTTATTGTATGCCTGATTTGGTGATGATTAAAAATTTTGACTGCACAAATGAACAGCTAAATGCACCGCTGACAAACAAATCTTATGATACTTTGAGACAAATGAACAACAAACACACCCATAACAAAATCTTTTCATTGAAAGGCAGCACAATGAGGGTTTATGCAAACCCAATCTAATATGTTCTGACACTAATATACCCTTCACAAAACAGTGTCATTTGAGCTCAGTTTATCAAAAGGAGAATGCAGAGATAAAATACAGTGTAATCAGTCGGACGCACAGTGCTCATTCAGTAAAATCAATCCTAAATGTAACTGGGAGCCAGTGTAAAGACCTGAGGACTGGTGTGATATGTTCATATTTTCTGGTTCTGCTGATTAATGATCTTGCCTATGAAAGAAAGATTTGAGATTGGTCTATAGTTGTTTAATATGGTCTTATCCAGATTGTTATCTTTCATGAGGGGTTTGACAACTGCAGTTTTAAGGGAATTTGGAAAACTCCCAGAGAGAAGTGAGGATATTACCACCTCTAGGAGATCTGCTTCTAAACAGTTTAACACACTTTTGAAAAAGGAGGTGGGGAGTGTCAAGGGCGCAGGTTGATGTTTTAAGGTGCTGTACTGTTTCTTCCATAATTTTACCATTAATTTCTTCTAAATCAGACATGGTAACATTCTGAGGATGTGGTCTGATCTGTCTTACCTCAGTGCCACATGAGGATATGCTGATCGCCTTTCTGATATTATTGATTTTCTCAGAGAAGAATGAAGCAAACTCACTGCATTTGCTGTCTGAGATTGCTGTCTTTTTTAGGCCAATGACCCCTTGGAAAATGTTTTTAGAGAAACTTTAAAGGGGGAGTGAAACACTCATTTTCAGTCAATCTCATGTTAATCTTGAGTACCTATAGAGTAGTACTGCATCCTACATATCTCCAAAAAGTCTTTAGTTTTATTATATTTATAAAAGAAAGATAGGCAGTTCCGAGTCTTTCCGGAAAAAAACGAGCGGCTGAAGGCGTGCCGTGCGGGCTGTGCTTACGCGCCGATAGCTAACAACACACAGACATTAGAAGCAGACAAGCAGTTTTACTCACGGTTCCAACGCACGACCGTGAACCTTTATCATTGGGACTGCATCCTTAAGTATTAGACGATCTGCAAATCCGGCGTCGAACTGGGCTTTGGCGCTGTGATGATGGGCGAACTGCTTTCCGCTCTCTTGCTCTGGTCTCGCCCGCGCTCTTCCGATAGAAGTGCCCTTAGGACCCATATAAGGAAATTCCGCCCTGTCTGACGTCACACATGCCCATACTCGAAAAAAACTTTCCAAAACTTGTGACAAACCGGAAGGAGCATTTTTGGCACAGAAATACTCCTTCAAACGTACAATTTAATTTTTGAAACTTTTGTCCATGTTTAGCATGGGAATCCAACTCTTTAACAGTGTAAAAAACTCAGTATGCATGAAATAGCATTTCACCCCCCCTTTAAATATATTTTTTGGTTGTTTTTGTATAATGTTACATTTCTTTGAAAGCATCAAATTATGAACCAAAGAAGGATTTCAAGTGCCAAACACCATCAGTCTCATCTACAGATGTTCTGGTTATCTGATTAGGGGAAACGACATTATTCAAGTTATTTTCAAGTATTCATTTAGTTTCATTTCTGCTTCTGTCTTGCAGTCATCCATTAACTTACTCAAAATATTTTTTGGGTGGGGTTAGTTCTTCTTTATTATCAGTTTTGCCATGCTTGAGGTCTTCAGTCACAGGCTTACACTCTGAGTTACAGTGATAAAGTTGGGTCTTATTTACAGTATTTTCTGATCAATTGTTTTTCAATATGCTTCAACATTTCTTTGGACTTTTTTATCTCTTGGCAGTTTCGCAGGTTTTGAGTTTCACAGGTTTGTATGTTGACTAAATTCTGTCTTTTATTCTTCCGATGCATCTGGAATGAGATTAAATATGTTTTAAATGATCATGACTTTGTCTCGGTCTTAAGACCAGAATAGGGAGTGTTAAATTAATTTATGTTCAGTTGACATGTTTGAGTTTGGACTAACCCTACCAAAAGTTGTCTTTCTGTATTAGTAAAGCTTTTTTGTTGCATATGACAATAGATGGGCTTTTACAGAAACCTATTACATTTTTCACTAGCTATTAAGATGTCATGGTCCCAACTCTATAAAATACAAAACTCTGGCGTATTGTGGACCAGTGTTCAGTTTGCAGGTCTTAATGACTCTTAGAAAGTTATTTCTGTGTCTGCTTGTAATCCAGTACTTTAGTGATGCTATTCTGTGCTGAATCTTCACCCGTTTTAAATCACATCCTTCTCAATGTGTTTAACAGGTTCACATGCTGATGAATGTCCTCTTCAGCTCAACCCACAGAGAGTTATTGTGAAGTACGGCGGTTCTGTCTCAGTCGACTGCAGCACTTCTGTCCCACATAGAGGGTTGGGATGGGAAGCCAGTGAGGGAGTAGTGCCCTTGACCAGAGGAGTCAGTCTGATCACATGGAGAGTGCCAGAACTGAGAGAATGGGGCATAGAGCCAGCCTGCTTCATAAACTATAATAAGACACAGTGTGAAGTGTATCTCCCAGTGACTATTTACAGTGAGTTTCTCTGTTATTGATATTTTCATCTTTTCTTTCTCAGAAATGTCTAATTTATGCACATTCATGACTGCAGATATCAGTGTGTAAATCTTCCTCCACAGAGACTCCAGACAGTGTGTCCATCAGCACTGTGAATCACAACGGACCAATGATGGAGGGCAACCAGTATGAGCTCCAGTGTGACGTTCTCAATGTGGCTCCTGTTCAGAGTCTCACTGTCAACTGGTACAAAGGACAGACTCTGGTGGATCAAACCATCTTCACTGACACCATCAAGACTCCAGTCAGTAAAACATCTAAACTCCTGATCCGTCCAGACAGAGCTGATGATGGAGCTCAGTACTGGTGTGAAGCAAAGCTGGAACTGGGAAAAGAAGGACCTCAACCTCCTCCAACAGCCCCATCAGAACATCTCAACATTGCTGTATATTGTAAGTAAGATCCATCAGTTTCTATTATTAATCTTTTAAGAACATCTGTTGTCCAAATCAGACTTTTGGTTGTAGCACTTACCATGTGACACTGTGGCTGTATCCGAAATCGCATACTTCCCTACAATATAGTTGGCGAAAACAGTATATGACCCAAGAAGTATATGTCTGAATTCACAATACTCACTAAAGTGTAGACAAAAAGTGTGCATACGATAGACACTTTACTATCCCACGAGACCGGATACATATATAGGGCTATACAGGCATCTGGTTGCACAATGGTATTACATATGATTTTCTTTGGTTCTCACATCAGATGGTGCAAATCTGCCTTCAGTGCATTGGATATTGAATACATTTGCTCTGTTTTTAACTTAATCACTGTATTAATTGAAAATAATATGAAAATTTATAATATTTCTATTATTTTATATAGGAATACATGTGTAGGTGAATATTGTGTAGTAAAATGAAATCCCCTCAAAAATACATGTTTTAATTTAAAAAAGTATTATTGAAACAAATTGTAGTACATCCGTTTAATTAAAAAACAAAATTTTGTTGATTTTGACCGCTGAGGATCATAAGTGTGTGAGGAACACCACATAGTGACACATAATGCAATGCATCTCGTGTTTTTAAATGTGTTCAATGTAATTGGCTCCTAAAGCATTACTATTTTATTGCTCACACTTTGCTAAGGAAAAGGTTTTTTTATCACTAGATAGATGAGTGAGTGCCCAAACTGATTATAAATTATGCTGTTATTCTGTGATAGAGATTAATTAGTTTTCAATCACATCCAATTCTATAGACAGCGACTGTCCAGTTCAGCTCAACCCACAGAGAGTTGTTGTGAAGTTTGGCGGTCCTGTTTCAGCCGACTGCAGCACTTCTGTCCCACATAGAGGAATGGGATGGGAAGCCAGTGAGGGAGCAGTGCCCTTTACCAAAGACAGTCTGATCACATGGAGAGTGTCAGAACTGAGAGAATGGGGCATAGAGCCATCCTGCTACATGAACTATGATAAGACACAGTGTGAAGTGAATCTCCCAGTGACTATTTACAGTGAGTTTCTCTGTTATTGATATTTTTATCTTTTCATTCTCAGAAATGTCTAATTTATGTACATTCATGACTGCAGATATCAGTGTGTAAATCTTCCTCCACAGAGACTCCAGACAGTGTGTCCATCAGCACTGTGAATCACAACGGACCAATGATGGAGGGAAACCAGTATGAGCTCCAGTGTGACGTTCTCAATGTGGCTCCTGTTCAGAGTCTCACTGTCAACTGGTACAAAGGACAGACTCTGGTGGATCAAACCATCTTCACTGACACCATCAAGACTCCAGTCAGTAAAACATCTAAACTCCTGATCCGTCCAGACAGAGCTGATGATGGAGCTCAGTACTGGTGTGAAGCAAAGCTGGAACTGGGAAAAGAAGGACCTCAACCTCCTCCAACAGCCCCATCAGATCCTCTCAGCATTACTGTATATTGTAAGTAAGATCCATCAGTTTCTATTATTAATCTTTTAAGAACATCTGTTGTCCAAATCAGACTTTTGGTTGTAGCACTTACCATGTGACACAGTGGCTGTATCCGAAATCGCATACTTCCCTACAATATTGTTGGTGAAAACAGTATATGACCCAAGAAGTATATGTCTGAATTCACAGTACTCACTAAAGAGTAGACAAAAAGTGTGCATACGATAGACACTTTACTATCCCATGAGGCCACAGGAGAGGATTTGTTAATGGCGGTGAAGCGACAAAACTGACGCTGGTCATGTGATAATGACATTATGGAAAATGTAGTTCATCCAGATTACATTCATACTATAGAAAAAAACTTTTTTGGCGGCCATGAAGTAAATACTTACTCAAAATAAGTACCTACTCAAGAAGAGACTATGCGATTTCAGACACAGCCAGTGTGTAACTCTTTCTTGTTAAATTTCTAAATTTTGTTGGTTTTGTTACAAGATTAAAATCAATATGGATTAACATAAGAAATTTAAGATGCAGTGCAGATACAAAACCTCTAAAACTGTTTTTTTGCTCCTTCCTGCAGTTAAACCGATCATCAGTGAGACCAAACTGCCCTCCATAGTGCCTGTGTTTCGAGGATATCCAGTGGTGATAGTTTGTGAAGCCGAGGGAAACCCAAAACCAACAATCAGCTGGAATCTCAGCACAACTGATATAGTTTATAGTGAAACTCTTACTATAACAGATTCAACACCTGACGATCTGCTTTGTATTGCGAACAATTCAGTTGGCATCACCACCAGACGTGTAAAAGTGTCCATACAAGGTAACTATTTCTATTATTTTCCATTCTAAGTGAGTTAATTTAATTGATATTTTCCGACAGCTGTTTCAGTTTTCTCCAGAAATACTGACAGTAATACTACAGAATTTCTTCTATTTTCTTCTATTTCTTCTGATTATTTTTAATAGTATGTAAAGCACTTTGAATTACCATTGTGTATGAAATGTGCTATATAAATAAACTTGCCTTACAGAAAGGAACTGTTTTTTTTTATTATTATTATTGTAGGCTTACACATTTTTTTGTGTGTTTGTCTGATATAAAAAATATATATATTTATTTGAGAGTGGTCCGCTTAAATATATATTTTTGAGAGTGGTCCGAAACTACTTTTTTAAGCAATAGGGACAGACCGGATACATATATAGGGCTATACAGGCATCTGGTTGCACGATGGTATTACATATGATTTTCTTTGGTTCTCACATCAAATGGCGCAAATCTGCCATCAGTGCATTGGATATTGAATACATTTGCTCTGTTTTTAACTTAATCACTGTATTAATTGAAAATAATATGAAAATTTCTAATATTTCTATTATTTTATATAGGAATACATGTGCAGGTGAATATTGTGTAGTAAAATGAAATCCCCTCAAAAATACATGTTTTAATTTAAAAAAGTATTATTGAAACAAATTGTAGTACATCCGTTTAATTAAAAAACAAAATTGTTGATTTTGACAGCTGAGGATCATAAGTGTGTGAGGAACACCACATAGTTAAAAGACACGTAATGCAATGCATCTCGTGTTTTTAAATGTGTTCAATGTAATTGGCTCCTAAAGCATTACTATTTTATTGCTCACACTTTGCTAAGGAAAAGGTTTTTTATCACTAGATAGATGAGTGAGTGCCCAAACTGATTATAAATTATGCTGTTATTCTGTGATAGAGATTAATTAGTTTTCAATCACATCCAATTCTATAGACAGCGACTGTCCAGTTCAGCTCAACCCACAGAGAGTTGTTGTGAAGTTTGGCGGTCCTGTTTCAGCCGACTGCAGCACTTATGTCCCACATAAAGGAATGGGATGGGAAGCCAGTGAGGGAGCTGTGCCCATGATCAAAGGCAGTCTGATCACATGGAGAGTGTCAGAACTGAGAGAATGGGACATAGAGCCATCCTGCTACGTGAACTATGATAAGACACAGTGTGTAGTGACTCTCCCAGTGACTATTTACAGTGAGTTTCTCTGTTATTGATATTTTTATCTTTTCATTCTCAGAAATGTCTAATTTATGTACATTCATGACTGCAGATATCAGTGTGTAAATCTTCCTCCACAGAAACTCCAGACAGTGTGTCCATCAGCACTGTGAATCACAACGGACCAATGATGGAGGGCAACCAGTATGAGCTCCAGTGTGACGTTCTCAATGTGGCTCCTGTTCAGAGTCTCACTGTCAACTGGTACAAAGGACAGACTCTGGTGGATCAAACCATCTTCACTGACACCATCAAGACTCCAGTCAGTAAAACATCTAAGCTCCTGATCCGTCCAGACAGAGCTGATGATGGAGCTCAGTACTGGTGTGAAGCAAAGCTGGAACTGGGAAAAGAAGGACCTCAACCTCCTCCAACAGCCCCATCAGAACATCTCAACATTGCTGTATATTGTAAGTAAGATCCATCAGTTTCTATTATTAATCTTTTAAGAACATCTGTTGTCCAAATCAGACTTTTGGTTGTAGCACTTACCATGTGACACAGTGGCTGTATCCAAAATCGCATACTTCCCTACAATATAGTTGGCGAAAACAGTATATGACCCAAGAAGTATGTCTGAATTCACAATACTCACTAAAGAGTAGACAAAAAGTGTGCATACGATAGACACTTTACTATCCCATGAGACCTGATACATATATAGGGCTATACAGGCATCTGGTTGCACGATGGTATTACATATGATTTTCTTTGGTTCTCACATCAGATGGCGCAAATCTGCCTTCAGTGCATTTGATATTGAATACATTTGCTCTGTTTTTAACTTAATCACTGTATTAATTGAAAATAATATGAAAATGTATAATATTTCTATTATTTTATATAGGAATACATGTGCAGGTGAATATTGTCTAGTAAAATGAAATCCCCTCAAAAATACATGTTTTAATTTAAAAAAGTATTATTGAAACAAATTGTAGTACATCCGTTTAATTAAAAAACAAAATTTTGTTGATTTTGACCGCTGAGGATCATAAGTGTGTGAGGAACACCACATAGTTAAAAGACGCATAATGCAATGCATCTCGTGTTTTTAAATGTGTTCAATGTAATTGGCTCCTAAAGCATTACTATTTTATTGCTCACACTTTGCTAAGGAAAGGTTTTTTATCACTAGATAGATGAGTGAGTGCCCAAACTGATTATAAATTATGCTGTTATTCTGTGATAGAGATTAATTAGTTTTCAATCACATCCAATTCTATAGACAGCGACTGTCCAGTTCAGCTCAACCCACAGAGAGTTGTTGTGAAGTTTGGCGGTCCTGTTTCAGCCGACTGCAGCACTTCTGTCCCACATAAAGGAATGGGATGGGAAGCCAGTGAGGGAGCAGTGCCCATGATCAAAGGCAGTCTGATCACATGGAGAGTGCCAGAACTGAGAGAATGGGGCATAGAGCCATCCTGCTACATAAACTATGATAAGACACAGTGTGAAGTGAATCTCCCAGTGACTATTTACAGTGAGTTTCTCTGTTATTGATATTTTTATCTTTTCATTCTCAGAAATGTCTAATTTATGTACATTCATGACTGCAGATATCAGTGTGTAAATCTTCCTCCACAGAGACTCCAGACAGTGTGTCCATCAGCACTGTGAATCACAACGGACCAATGATGGAGGGAAACCAGTATGAGCTCCAGTGTGACGTTCTCAATGTGGCTCCTGTTCAGAGTCTCACTGTCAACTGGTACAAAGGACAGACTCTGGTGGATCAAACCATCTTCACTGACACCATCAAGACTCCAGTCAGTAAAACATCTAAACTCCTGATCCGTCCAGACAGAGCTGATGATGGAGCTCAGTACTGGTGTGAAGCAAAGCTGGAACTGGGAAAAGAAGGACCTCAACCTCCTCCAACAAACACATCAGATCCTCTCAGCATTACTGTATATTGTAAGTAAGATCCATCAGTTTCTATTATTAATCTTTTAAGAACATCTGTTGTCCAAATCAGACTTTTGGTTGTAGCGCATACCATGTGACACAGTGGCTGTATCCGAAATCGCATACTTCCCTACAATATAGTTGGCGAAAACAGTATATGACCCAAGAAGTATATGTCTGAATTCACAGTACTCACTAAAGAGTAGACAAAAAGTGTGCATACGATAGACACTTTACTATCCCATGAGGCCACAGGAGAGGATTTGTTAATGGCGGTGAAGCGACAAAACTGACGCTGGTCATGTGATAATGACATTATGGAAAATGTAGCTCATCCAGATTACATTCATACTATAGAAAAAACTTTTTTGGCGGCCATGAAGTAAATACTTACTCAAAATAAGTACCTACTCAAGAAGAGACTATGCGATTTCAGACACAGCCAGTGAGTAACTCTTTCTTGTTAAATTTCTAAATTTTGTTGGTTTTGTTACAAGATTAAAATCAATATGGATTAACATAAGAAATTTAAGATGCAGTGCAGATACAAAACATCTAAAACTGTTTTTTGCTCCTTCCTGCAGTTAAACCGATCATCAGTGAGACCAAACTGCGCTCCATAGTGCCTGTGTTTCGAGGATATCCAGTGGTGATAGTTTGTGAAGCCGAGGGAAACCCAAAACCAACAATCAGCTGGAGTCTCAGCACAACTGATATAGTTTATAGTGAAACTCTTACTATAACAGATTCAACACCTGACGATCTGCTTTGTATTGCGAACAATTCAGTTGGCATCACCACCAGACGTGTAAAAGTGTCCATACAAGGTAACTATTTCTATTATTTTCCATTCTAAGTGAGTTAATTTAATTGATAATTTCCGACAGCTGTTTCAGTTTTCTCCAGAAATACTGACAGTAATACTACAGAAAGGAAGTGTTTTTTTTTATTATTATTATTGTAGGCTTACACATTTTTTTTGTGTGTTTGTCTGATATAAAATATATATATATTTATTTGAGAGTGGTCCGCTTAAATATATATTTTTGAGAGTGGTCCGAAACTACTTTTTTAAGCAATAGGGACAGACCGGATACATATATAGGGCTATACAGGCATCTGGTTGCACGATGGTATTACATATGATTTTCTTTGGTTCTCACATCAAATGGCGCAAATCTGCCTTCAGTGCATTTGATATTGAATACATTTGCTCTGTTTTTAACTTAATCACTGTATTAATTGAAAATAATATGAAAATTTCTAATATTTCTATTATTTTATATAGGAATAAATGTGCAGGTGAATATTGTCTAGTAAAATGAAATCCCCTCAAAAATACATGTTTTAATTTAAAAAAGTATTATTGAAACAAATTGTAGTACATCCGTTTAATTAAAAAACAAAATTGTTGATTTTGACCGCTGAGGATCATAAGTGTGTGAGGAACACCACATAGTTAAAAGACACGTAATGCAATGCATCTCGTGTTTTTAAATGTGTTCAATGTAATTGGCTCCTAAAGCATTACTATTTTATTGCTCACACTTTGCTAAGGAAAAGGTTTTTTATCACTAGATAGATGAGTGAGTGCCCAAACTGATTATAAATTATGCTGTTATTCTGTGATAGAGATTAATTAGTTTTCAATCACATCCAATTCTATAGACAGCGACTGTCCAGTTCAGCTCAACCCACAGAGAGTTGTTGTGAAGTTTGGCGGTCCTGTTTCAGCCGACTGCAGCACTTATGTCCCACATAAAGGAATGGGATGGGAAGCCAGTGAGGGAGCAGTGCCCTTTACCAAAGACAGTCTGATCACATGGAGAGTGCCAGAACTGAGAGAATGGGGCATAGAGCCATCCTGCTACATAAACTATAATAAGACACAGTGTGAAGTGTATCTCCCAGTGACTATTTACAGTGAGTTTCTCTGTTATTGATATTTTTATCTTTTCATTCTCAGAAATGTCTTATGTATGTACAGTCATGACTGCAGATATCAGTGTGTAAATCTTCCTCCACAGAGACTCCAGACAGTGTGTCCATCAGCACTGTGAATCACAACGGACCAATGATGGAGGGAAACCAGTATGAGCTCCAGTGTGACGTTCTCAATGTGGCTCCTGTTCAGAGTCTCACTGTCAACTGGTACAAAGGACAGACTCTGGTGGATCAAACCATCTTCACTGACACCATCAAGACTCCAGTCAGTAAAACATCTAAACTCCTGATCGGTCCAGACAGAGCTGATGATGGAGCTCAGTACTGGTGTGAAGCAAAGCTGGAACTGGGAAAAGAAGGACCTCAACCTCCTCCAACAGCCCCATCAGAAACACTCAATGTTGAAGTTTACTGTAGGTTTACTTATTGCTAAGCTTGCAAAATTTGATTAAATTTAATTCAGTTTATACTTTCTGAAGGGTCTTCTAGCATGAAGGATGTGCAACTGTCATATTTCATCATATGCAGAGTTTTGTTTATTAACTGAGATCATTTGATAAATATTGTATATTATGAATTAACATAAATATGTTTCAGTTGTGAAAATATGTTCCTCTGTCCTCCTCAGATAAACCAAAACACTCCAGTTCAACAGAGACCATCAGTAAAACCAAAGAGGTGACACTAAACTGTACAGTGAAGGCAAACCCGGCTCCTACGTACTCATGGCACTCAGAACATCTGAAAGAGACGATCCGCTCCTCAGAGCTTCTGTCCTCCACGCTCAGCTCAGGAATCTACACGTGCATCGCCACAAACTCTCAGGGAAGAGACGCCAAAGTGTTCATCCTCACATCTACAGGTGGGTTATAAATGAAAATAAAAATTATTTGAATAGGATTTTAGAAATGTTCATTATGACATTTTGCAATTTAATTTATTTTTATGTATTTAGCTTAGTCATTTTGCTCTCATTGAAAATGAGGAAGGAATCTGAGGGCACATTTGTGAAATATCTGATGACTTACTTGAGTCCTTTGTGCTGATATATGACAAAAACTCTTTCTGGATGTCGGGTCGGTGTTTCTTCAGCAGCTCCAGCACTGCTCTTCTCTCTTCTGTAACTGTAGACAGGGATCGAGCTTTGAAAACAATGTGTGTGTGTTTCTGTTACCATCATTCACACAGCTCTTCTTTCACATAGTCGTCCCACATTCTGGACTGTTCTTATCTTCTCCCAGCTTCTGGTTGCATCGATAATTGTCACATAAGAGAAAAATAGCTGCAGAATTGTTTCTGGGGTTTTTTCTCCAAAATGGGACTAAAAATGCTGTTGACTTGTAAATGTATGTATTTAATGCCTTGATGCATGATCAGGGAAACTGCTATTACACATCCATTTTATTCATGAATAATCCCTGCCTTTAAATGTTAGCATGAAATTTAGCATCTGTCACTGAAAAGTACATTTTCTTAAATGTTTACTTGGATTTTTTTTAGATTTATGTTTTTGAAATTATTGGACAAAATAAATTAGCACTTTGAAATCTCACCACATAAAAAAATATGGTGAATATTATTGCCTTAACCCAATGTTTTGTATGTTAATATATCATTTGTTTTCATTTTTGATACCATTTATCTGTCAAAATACATGTGACACATAACATTTAATAACTTTTTTTAAAGTAATATTAAGATTTTAGGTGTAAATGTATGTATATCATAGGTTTTTTAACTGTTCACTGTGAAGTTTAGAACTGTTTTCCTGTCAGTCTGTCATTTGTATTAAAAACAATGTTACTTTTATATGTGTTGATGTTGTCATGGATTTTTCCCTAAACCTAACTATCTGGGGTGTCTCCAAATGGACACCCAACTCTGTACCTGGGTCTCGTCTCCTGGCGACGTCCCTACTTGGATATCTCACCTAGTCTAACTTATTTTTCTGTAACTAACTAGTTTTCTTGCTGCGCAGCATAAATGACAGACAAACTAGCAATTGTCCTTTAAATGCTTTAATCACGGCCAGGAGAGTTTCTCGAGCAGTTCTCAGAGAAATCTCTCCCAAGAAGCAAGGCCGGAGGATTTCAGACAAATTCCATTGAGAATCCCACCGTAAAATACATATGCAACAGTTTTTATAGTATAGACTCTAGAGGTATGGCATAAATGTCAGGCTGCATTACATAATTTCCCCACTATTTGATTGGTTCTTCATATGCAAACCCCTCTGTTACTAGGTAAAGCAAACTCTGATCTTGTGATGACTGTCTAGTTTCATTTCCCCTTTCTGTATTTATACACATACAGTCAAAAGTCACAAGTTTTCCCCAAAGAGTTTGGACACATTAAAAGCATGTGAATGTTGTTCCTGCAAGAAAAACAAATGTTAGTTGATTAATTATAGTTGATTAATTAAAATCCATCACAATGTCTAGTGTAAAATCTGGATCTGGAAATGAAAAAAAACAACAAAAAAAACAGAACCACTGATGTACATGACATCAAGTAAATTGTAGAAGAAAATGTAATGTTTTTGACATTATTGTTTATAACAGCAGTATTCTAGTATATTTGATTGTTTGTCATCTTGTAATGCCTCAATTAAAATTATTGAGTATTAATCATTCATTGCTCAGGTCATCTTTTAAATTTCTTCTGTACTCTGTGAATGTGATGTAACAAATTAGCTCTATGAAATATTAATAATCAATATGGTTATAATTGATTTTGAATATTTGGATCAGTTCATATAATTAACTTAATGTAGTAAAATTAATATTAAAATCAACCCACCTGTTCACACTTGGTGTGAACACTCTGTGTTAATTGTTTATTAATTCTAAGAAATATTCATTTCCAGGGAAGATGTCTTTCTTACTGTACAGTACTAAGAGCCTGTAGTCAGAATCTAAATCGTAAAGTAAACTTTGTTGCAAGCAGAGAATCAGAATCAAATATGTATTGTGCACAAGTTTTATTAACTAAATCACAGACATAACTTATCTAAACACACGTACATACATGCATAGGTAAAATGGTGAGAGAATGGAAACGGAAGCAGGAAATGGAACTATGGAAAAGATCCATTTAACTATGAAAAGAACCATCAGCTTATAATTTTCAGAGCACCTCATTAAATTGATACTTTCATGGTCTGTGCAGTGGACACAATTCTTGAAGTTGTTGAAAATTGAAGTTGTTGGTTGTGTGAGTGTCAAATGTTAAACTTGCGATCATTTTCTTTCTTGGATGTAGAAGATATGATGAACTTGAGAGTGGTTTGTTTGACTCTGTTCTGGTTGAAGGTTTTCTCTCTCTCCATGAGCACATGGCTGACCACATGCAGATTGTGACCTGCCGGCCCTGGGCTAGAAAGGCCACGCAGGCAACCAAGGAGTGAGGAAGTCGAAGATGTTTGCCCATTCAGTGATGGTAAAGTTGCAGTTTTCTTCTGAGTTGGTTTGAAGAAAATACAGTCTGACTCTGTTGGGAGAGTGAAGGCATAGCAGGCTGTGGTTCCCCACAGACATCAACTTGAAGAAGCAGCAGTGAAGGCCAGAAGAAGAGAAGAGCAGGGTCACTGTGAATTTGTCTCTAATAAAGCCTGAGAAAGGCCCCGCCTCTCCAGGTTTGCTTGACCAATGAGAAGGGTGGAATTTCCAAGCAGGAAAATTCCTCTGTGGTTGATTTATGAATCTTTGTTTTAAGCGTGCTCATTTGCATGTGCAGCTGGATTGGTTTCTGATGACGAAACTAAGAAAGATTCTTGTAATACTAATATGTTGCGCAGCTATCGGCATATCATGTACACAATCATTTCGATCTTCAAAGTACCAATAGAGACCAAACATGGTATAGGTGAGGTTACATTGACCATTGGTTCTATCGTAAAATACACAGTATCAAAAAAAATAATAGAACTAAAAACACTACACAAGACAGTAAATCATTCACACAATTTTCTGGGATGCATGTTCATTTATAGATCAGATTAATGCAGCAAAGTCTGTTTTAAAGTCTGTTTCTGTCTTCTCTGTCTTGACCACGTGACCACATATTTACCAGCAATAAAACCAACTTATCTGATCATGGTCATGGAAACTAAGACCTTCTTGCCCTTGATGGGGGTGTAAGGCCCGCTATATTGGTCCAATCTCGGTTTGCCAATACACGGGGAAGGTATCACGTGTTCTGTCCTCACTCATGCAAAGTATTAGTTGGTTAAATTTGTAATACATTAATCATATGTATTTACTCGTTAGTTCATCTGACTCCATAAATGAAAGGTTTTAATAACATCTGTGCCTCACTAAAAGTGAGTGAATGTATGACTATTCCTTTTAACCATTAAATGAACAATGTAAAAATCAGTTAGAATAATCACATGTAACAATTTAATATTTCCGATATCAGAGATCAATTCCACAATCAATTCTAATATCTAGAACATGGTTATACATTGGTTACACCAAATCATCTTACCCAGCTTGTACCTGAGATAGAGAGAGAGAGAGAGAGAGAGAGAGAGAGAGAGAGAGAGAGAGAGAGAGAGAGGGAAAGGAAGAGAGAGAGAGAGAGAGAGAGAGAGAGAGAGAGAGAGAGAGAGAGAGAGGCTCAAAAAGCATTTATTTACCAAAATTTTAAAAATGCAATTTTACATTATTTTTCCAGGACAAAAAAAAAAAAAGTCAAAAATCATCTAAAATAAATAAATAAGTAGATAAATAAAGAGAAATAAATAAAATTAAATATACAAGTCCAAACAATCATCACTATCAATATCACAAATACACTGATTCACAGCCCATCGGTGTTTAAACTTCTCCATGTCATTTACCAGTTTATGATATGTGAACTCAATTTTAATGCGAGATTTTACTAGTCCTTTTAGAATGGACACAATATCATCTGACCCAGCCCCGTTCAAACGATATTTTCTTGATAGCCAAATTGCCAATTTAGCTTTTCCAAAAATAAAATTAATTAACACATGCACCTCCCTCTTTCTTCTAATGTATTTTGGACCATAAATAAAAGAAACTGGTGTAAAAATTTCTCCTAATTTATGAGACCACTCTTCTAAAATACAAAAAACTGGTTGAAGTCTTTTACACTTTAAAAACAAATGAAAAACTGTCTCCTGTTCCCCACAGAAAGGACAGCCCTCCCCTACCTGTGGATCAAGGTGTGCTATGTGTCTGTTTGTAGCTATAATCCCGTGTACTATTCTCCACTGCAGGTCTCCAGACCTCTTCTCAATGGGAGGTTTGTACAGGGACCTCCAGCTGCCTTTGGGGGAGGCACCTGGCCCAAAAAACTCTTGCCATTTGGACTCACTAACAGTCTCTAATGCTTTAAGATGCCATGATTTCACACACATAGTATATATGTCCGTCTTATCAGCATTGCAAAAGTACTTCGGCTGATGAGTCTTAAAAGACAGCAAGCAACCTTCTTTCTCATGCCATGTACCATTCTCTGGTGAAAAAAGCAACTGAGGAAAGCTACAGTGATCAGTCTCTTTTTCAAAACTTTCCATTGCCAGTTTGTAATCCTGAGGCAGGGTCTCAATTATCTGAGTCAGCACATTTTTTATCAATCTGACAGATTTAATTCTCAATTTTTCAGCTAAATTCTCAGGGTTAATCCATTCTTTATTGACTCGCAAATGTCCAATCTTTAAGATGTTTGCTGCCCTCATGGCTTTTCTAAGAGTGTCCGATTTAAGAACATCCACATCCAGAGCAGGATTAAAGAAAAGCGGCTCTTCATTCAGCCACAAGTTCTGAATGTCACTTCCATCCCGTGAGAACTTAAACAGTGCCCATGATTTAAAGAGTGATCTATAAAAGAGACTCAGTCCAGACAAATCCAGTTTGTTAAGATCCATCAGAAACAGGTGACGGTCTAGTCCCATGTCTCCTACTCTTCTCAGGAGAGCACATGCGATCTCAGCCCAGCTCACATCCACACCATAGATTAATCTCTTCGCTGTCTGTATTCGAAAAGCCTTTAGTCTCGATTTGATGTCAATCAGCCCCTGGCCTCCTTCTTGCCTTGGTAAGTATAGTACAGCAGCCTTCAGCCAATGTTGTCCCGACCAGAAGAAGTCTACTATCCGCTGCTGTATTTCTTTCACCAGCTTTTCAGGAGGTTCTAGTATCATCATTTTGTGCCATAATGAAGAAGCAACCAGGTTGTTACATACCAGAACCCTCCCCCTATAGGACAGCTGGGGTAGCAACCAGTTCCAGCGAGACAACCGGGCACACACTTTCTCCACAAGGCCTTCCCAATTTTTATCTCTATACTCCTCTATTCCTATAAAAACCCCTAAATATTTAAAACCTGTTCTCCCCCACTGTAACCCACCAGGAAGTATTGGACCTTTAGAAACCCTTCCACACCACAAAGCATCACTTTTGCTCCAATTGACTAAAGCGGACGAGGCTTTACCATAACACTCTAAAGACTCTTTGAGTACCTGAATATCACTTTCCTCTCTGATTATAATTGTGAGATCATCAGCATATGCAGATAATTTAATAGTGTAATTCATGGTATTAACCTGTAAACCCATTAGTTCCCTTCTCAGTTTGCATAGCAAAGGTTCAATCACGATACTGTACAATTGTCCTGAAATTGGGCAACCCTGTCTGATACCTCTTCTTACATTAATAGGAGTACTTAACCCACCACCCATTTTAATCATACATGTTGCTTTGGTATAAAGAAGTTTGATCATTGAAATAAAACTTTTCCCAAAACCAAAAGCATTAAGGGTATCAAACAAAAAAACATGATCAACCCTATCAAAAGCCTTTTCTTGATCTAAAGACAAAAGACCCAGATTAAGATCATTACAATTGGCATAATCAAAAACATCCCTAATTAAATGAAGATTATCTGTAATTAACCGATTTTTAACACAATATGACTGATCTTTATGTACAATTTCATGCAAAACTTTGTTTAACCTATTTGCTAAAACCTTCGAAAATATTTTATAATCTGTACACAAGATTGCAACCGGTCTCCAGTTCTTTAGGAGTGTTAAATCACCCTTTTTCGGGAGCAAAGACAAAACCGCTCTTTGACAGCTGGTTGGAAGAATTCCTTCATGACAACATTTCTGAAACACTTTAAAAAAGTCCTGACCTACAATTGGCCAAAAAGTCTTGTAAAACTCAGCTGGTAGTCCATCCATTCCCGGACAACGGCCTGAAGATAGACCCATCACAGCTCTAGAGACTTCCTCAAAAGCGATATCATTCTCTAATGACAGCTTTTTTTCTTCAGATAAAACAGGTAAATCTCTTAACAGCTCAGTCCTGGAATATTCATCTGAGCTTTCAGCAGTATACAATTTAGAATAAAAGTCAACAGCAATTCTTCGCATTTCCAGTGGTTCTGATGTGACATGTCCATTAATGTCCTTCAATAAAATCATTTGTTTCTGCTGACCCACTTTACGCTCTAAGTTAAAGAAATAAGAAGTGGGAGCGTCCATGTCCTTCAAATGTACATAGCGGCTTCTTATAAGAGCCCCTTTAACTTTTTCATCCAGTATTGAACTTAAAACATTTTTCTTTTCAGTCCACAAGTCTTTTAAATTAGCATCATCATTAACAGTCATATTTGTTTCAATATCAGCAATTTCCACTTCCAGCTGTTTTAATGTATTTTTCAACCTTACAGAGGAGTATGCAGTATATTTTTGAGAGAAATCTCTTATATGGGCTTTGCCAACCTCCCACCACTGAATAATATCTTCAAAATTACTCTGTTCTATTTGCCATTTCTCCCAAAAACACTCAAAATCTTCACAAAAAGACTTATCTTCTAAGAGTTTAGTATTCAGATGCCAATAATAGCTCTTATGTACACTTTTAGACATGGTAAACCCAACTGTAACAAGCTTATGATCAGAAAGAATATTGGGGATAATTTCTGTGTTAACAACTCTATTTTTCAGGTTAGAAGAAATATAAAAACGGTCCAAACGTGCAGCATAAATCCTCTCATTATTCACTTTCACCCATGTATATTGTTTTATAGAAGGGTTATTCACTCTCCACACATCTGAGAGACTGAGCTTTTTTAAAACACTAGCCAAACAGGAGGCTGACTGTGCGTGTGGTTCTTCCCCGTTTCTGTCTAGAACAAAATCTATAGTGCAGTTCCAGTCCCCTCCTACAACAATAAAAAAATCATCACTTTCTTCTTTAATTATGCTTTCTAATTTAGCAAAGAATAACTTTCTTTCTGCTCCAACATTAGAAGCATAAATATTTACAAAAAGAAACTTTAAATGACTGATTTCAGCCTTAACAATTAAAAACCTTCCTGGTACTACTTCTTGTTTTGATATAATTTTGACATTAAATGTAGGAGAAAAAAGGACAGCTACACCAGCACTTAAATTAGTACCATGGCTAAGAATATAGTCTCCCTTCCACCATAGGCCCCAGTCAACTTCATTCTTGCAATTGCTATGAGTTTCTTGCAAAAAAGTAACACTCAAGCCTTTCAATCTAATCATTTCTGAAAGTAGTTCATTCTTTTTTCCATCCCTCATCCCATTAATATTAAGAGATCCCACCCTCAGTGTCTCCATAGAGAAAAGAGAAGAAAAGAAAAAACAGAACAAAAGAAAGGAAAAGTTTACAGCCATAGTGATTATCTAAATTTTCCCCTCACTTTCCCTAGCTTTTTACCTAGGTTTGTTACATGCTTTTTAAGGCGGTATCTTTTTTGCTGAGTAAGTTCCTCATAGCTGCTGACCTTCCTAGCCCTCATTGCAGAAACAATAAATTTCTCCGTATCCGGGAAGTAATCACTTATCTCAACCCCTGTTTTACCTTTTGTTTGATCTAAAAAGGAATTGATTTGTTCAACACTGTACAAATCCTTCTCAACCTCTTTAGTCATCTCAGGCCACTCATCATCTTTCATTCCATCGTCAGTGCACTGTGATAAACACTCAAACTCATCATCCATTTTCTCCTGAGAGCCAGCTACCTGTACAACATCACTGTTTATACCTCTATCCTCAGCATCACCCACATTATCAACACTAGCACTCACATCTTTATCAGGTAAATGACTACCTCCAGGTTGTTCCACACATCCAGCATTATTAACATTAGAATCACTCACCTCTTGCTGTCCCTCCACTTCCTCTGTAGCACCATTATCTTGTTCTTCATATCTCGGAGTTTCTACAATATCTACATGATGTTCGCTGTTATTAACGTCGGCGCGAGATGTGGAAGCGCGCACTTCGTTGTTGTTTTTTTTCGGACATGAAAAACGCTTATGGCCCAAGTCTCCACACTCAAAACATCTCAAACTCTCCGAGCTAGCATAAACCATGAAAGAGCTTTCTCCGTGAGTTACACGGAAAGAAGCCTCCAGTGTCCTCTCCGGAGAGCTGAGAAACATATAAACCATACGTCTAAAGGAAAGCACGTGCTTTAAAGCGGCGTCTTTACATCCCAGAGGTACCGCTTTAACAGGGCTCGCAATCTTACCGAATCTTAACAGTTCTTTAACAATGGCTTCGTTTGAAATGAACGGAGGTGCATTAGAGACTATAACTTTAGTTGCTGGAGCGGATAGCGGGGTTACTGGTACAAACGACTCTTTTACCCATATTCCACTCACAGTCAACTCATTAACAAGTGCTTCAGTTTTTAAAAACACAACCACCGCTTTATTCATTCTGGAGGCCGAAACGATGTTATCGAACCCTATTTTATCGCCAATAATCAACAGCATTTCCTCCACGGTCACCCCGGGCTCAGGTACACACCTGCAGCCATTCCTGAGGGACAGGTTAGACGTGCCCTGCGTGTTGGCAGTCGCCATGCCAGCGGCTACCAACCACGCACGCACACAGAGAAACCTTTTTGCCTCCCTACCCTAATAGCGGACGAATCTAGCGAGGGGAAAAGAAAAGAGAAAGAAAGAAAGAAAAATAATAATAATAATTGAAAAGAGAAAAACAAAATGAAAAAAAGAGAAGAAAACGCCCTCAACAGCAGCGCTCTCAACTCGCTCCACACGTTCACCCCCAACAATCACACCGGAAGTGAGAGAGAGAGAGAGAGAGAGAGAGAGAGAGAGAGAGAGAGAGAGAGAGAGAGAGAGAGAGAGAGAGAGAGAGAGAGAGAGAGAGAGAGACCACCTATTCAATTCCTGTCCAGCAAAGAAGTGACAGAGAGCCGGAGCACACCTTCCTTTATCCTGTTTGACCAGGTGACATGTGGGATGGGGGAGACCACTCTCAAATGTTTTCTATCCAAGAAAAGGGGGGTGGCCTTATCTGTCCTTATCTCTTAACCAGTTTTCTCTAAACTTCTATAAACCTTATTTCCTTTTATTTTATCTATCTGGATATGAGATATCTGTACCACTCACTTTGAGACATTTCAAATTACACCAAAAACATAACAGTCAATGATAAACATTCACATTAAACCATGTTCTTGTGTGAGTTCTTAGTTGTTTTCTGAGAGGAAGTGAGGTTGTATGGGGGAGGCAGGTGGATGAATGCGTTCAGGTTCTCTCCCTGTAATCCTGTGATGTGAGCAAAGTTCATAGAGTCAATCTGGACCTTTTTGTGACTTGTTCAGTTGACGTGTCATTCCTTCATGGAGAAACTTCCGCTTCCCTGGCACCTTCTCCACGATGATGATCTGACTCTTCTTGACCAACCCTGTCACCTCCAGTGGTACTGTGGTCTGGGCAGACCTCAGTGGATGAAGGGGTTCTCATTTGATCCACACTGCTTTGTGTGAGACACCTGAAAAGCATCCGATTCACGATTGAGCACATATGAACTTACAGTCGTAAGGAAATGCATAGGAAGGCATAATGCAATAAAGCAAAATCATGTCATGATCAATGTAAAATACCATTTTCATGTAAGAAAATGTGAGTGGTACATTTGGTCTCATTAATTACCTAATTTTTAACTACCACGCCAATAGTACTCCTATAGAGGGTCAAGGAAGGACAAAGGAAGATCTCACAAACTCTTACCCTGTTTCTAGAAACATTTAAATAAATGGCATTCTAACAAAACAACCAGTGCTGGGTTAAAACAACATTTCATGAAGAGTGTCAGCAAAATTTTGGTGTAACCAAACATAGAGATTCAATTGAATTGATGTCCAAAAACATTGTTGCAAGTAAAATGGACAATATACAAATATGCAGAAATCAAAATAAGTTTCAGAAATTAAAATAAAAATAAGTTTCAGAAATGTTTTTTCTGAATTATTCAAAGGAAATGCAGAAATCAAAATAAGTTTCAGAAATGTTTTTCTGAATTACTCAAAGGAAAAAATGCAGAAATCAAAATAAGTTTCAGAAATGCAGCAAGAGGTTGGTGTAAACCAAATAAGTCAAATAAATGGTATAGGATCAATGGTTTTGTGTGTTTGTGTGAGAGTGTGTTTTTGTCTGTGAGAGAAGAGAGAGGGGGAGAGTGTGTGTGTGTGTGTGTGTGTGTGTGTGTGTGTGTGTGTTTGTGTTTATCTGTGTGTGTGTGTGTGTGTGTGTGTGTGTGTGTGTGTGTGTGTGTGTGTGTGTGTGTGTGTGTGTGTGTGTGTGTGTGTGTGTGTGTTTGAGAGTGTGTGTGTATTGATCTGGCTAAGTCACAGTCGATGACAGAGTTGAATTGTAAATTTTGTAATTGATTGAAGCAGTCACACTTCAGATTTATCCATTTTAATTATGTTTCTGTTATTAGTAGGTATGTTGAGAAATCAGGGGCCCTCTGATTTTCCAACTCCCACCAACAATCATAGAGTTTGAAATTGAATGGCAGGTTTGCCTTAGAATTTGCCTTGATTTGTGACTGTAGCCATTCAGTTGTCCATGTGTGTTACATTAGTTGGCAGTTTGTTGTGAATAGCGTATGCTATTCTCTGTGTCTCTGTTAGACCATGATCATGAGATCAGTTCCATCCTGTGTGTATGAAGCTATCTGGATCTGTTAGTGTGAAGATGACACATCTTCGTATGAGGTGTAGTGTTCAACCTGGATAGACTCTATCTACTCCAGGTGATGATGTTGTGAGGGTATAGTGATGGAGGGGTGTGTTCAGTGTTCATGTTTATGAGATAGGTGGAATCTAATCTATAACAATTGTGTTGCAAATTTCGATCCAGTTCTAAACTGGGAGGCCACATTTATACAGTAATGTGATAGTGTGACGTGTGAAAAGGCCTTTTGTAATGTCTTTTCACCCATATCCCGAGTCTCAGGTTATGTTCTAACAATTCCGCTGTCCTGGATTTGCTCCAGGTGGGCTCCTGCCCCTACTGGCATCCGTCTGTCGAGGAATTTGCAGAAGTAAGCCTGAGACATAAAACAGAGGAGAGCGAACCACAGATAATTCCAATATTTCAAAAACATTAAATTCAGACGTGTGGAATTCTTTTACTTGTTCCATTATCATGTCAGTTGCAATTTTAATTCCAGATGTCACATGAAACCGAGTTTCATTGACCAAGTCTGAATTGTTGCTGTTGTTTTAGTGTGTTGTGACACCTGAAGCTGCTTTTTCAGTTCAGCCTTCAGTCCGCTGCATGTGCAATGCTCATTTCTTTCTCTCATTACAGCCAGATCTGTCGGTTGTCTTGTTAGCATTTGGTGTTTATTGTGTCGTTCACACATTTTAGTTTGTGCAGATATTTTTCGACCTGCAAAAAACTGTGGTACTTCTGTCTGCTGTTTAGCATTTCACATCCTCCTCGTAAATTTACTTCTCTGATTAGATTACATTTTAGTTGTTGCACAATTTGGTTTGCTATTAGCTGTGCCACAATTCTAGCCGTGTTTTCTAAGGGTGAAAAATAAATAGATCAAATAGATCAACCAGTATTTTCAGTCTTACGGGGGGATGGGACCACAGATCCCAGAGTGAGTTTTAAATATTATTTGTTAAACTATAACAAATACTTGTGTCTGATTTGTCTCAGTCGTTACAGTGAGCTGAGCACAAGTTCAGTAGTGCCACTTCCTATAAGCGGAATACAAAGAAAGCCATTGTGAAAGCCATTTCAGCTCTGCACAAGATATTTAGTTGTTTTGTTTGATATTATGTTTATATCACAAGAAAACTGCTTTGAAAAACTGAATTAGCAGCAATTCCAGCTTGGGCAGGGTCGCAGTTTCACACATATGTATTTTTCACAAAAAAGTCAGTGAGAATACACACAAGGTGTTATAGAGGAACATGTTAACCAGCAAGCCATCTAGCCAGACAGTGATGCGCCACGAGTCTGTTTAACTCTTTGTGACAGTGGATGGCTGTGTTACATGTGTTTTTTTTTTTCTCTCTCTCTTTCTCTTCATTGAAAGTTCTGTCACTTGAGTCTGGTTTAGTTTTGTGACAGAGCCCTGAAACCATGCATTGTCTTGTCTTTGCGCGAGCGTGCAGATTCGAGTGTGCTCGAGCCATGCGTTCTCTTGTCCATGTGCTTTGTTTCATGTGAGGAGCATGGTGTTCGGATCCCGGCACTCCTGTCTAGTTTGGTTTTGGTTCTGTGTCGGGGTTTGTACATTCATGCTCCATGTTTGAGAGCACAACTTGAGTGTTCATTCACTCTTGTCTTGTGCGTTTTTGTAGAGTGCCTGGTTTATGTTTTCATTTGCCGGGCATTCTTGTGTTGTCGTGTTCTATGTAGCACGCGGTTTGTGTTTTCATGTTATGATTTGTGTGAACATGCGGCTTGTGAGTCCTCTCATTAGCTACGTGTTCGTGTCATGTTTTGTTTGAGCACATGGCTTGTGATTGTGTTCGCTGCCCAGGTGCTCCTGTTCTTATGTTTGGTGTGAGCACATGGCTTGTCATGTTTGTTTCTATGTGCCAGGTGCTCTCTTGTATATTGTCTTATAGTCCCCCTGTAATCAATCATTTTATCCCTTAAAACTCACTTTTGATCACCAAAATGTTATATTTAAAAAAATTGCCCTTGAAAAAAAAATGGTCATGCCTTATAATAGCTTGAATGTAACTCTACACCCTTGCCTCATTTAGTATATTCAATGAATATTCAAATTAACCCCGTCTCCACTCACTCACACCAGCTCAAAGATCCACTCGTTGACCTGATTGGTTACAAGGTAGTTGTCCTCATAAATGACCATCTGGTGGCGCACTTCCGGGTTCAGACCCTGACGAAAGGCTATCAACAGGGCCGTCTCATTCCAGCCGCTAGATGCCGCCAACGTGCAGAACTGCAGAGCATAAGCATTTATAGAAGTATTACCTTGGCGGAGGTTGAACAGTTGATCATGGATGGATAATTCTGATGCGGTTTGACCGAAGACTTCCTTGAAGTGACTGAAGAAGGATGCCAATGAAGTCGTGACCGGGTCGTTGGCGTGCCAGATGGATTGGGCCCAATGGAGTGCGCGTCCAGATAGCAGGGAAATCATGAAGGCGATACGCGCCCGTTCGGTGGAGAAAAGCTGTGGTTGCATTTCAAAATACAGTGAACATTGTAGAAGGAACCCTCTGCAATCCTCCGCCTCACCGTTGTATGTAGCTGGTCAGGCCATGGGACTGACAGAGGCAGGTGGCCAAGGAGCAGGTGGTGCAGAGGGGAGAGATTGCTGAACCGCCTGCACAGGTTCGGCAAACTGAACCGGTGGACTCTCCCCGCTCCAACAGGAGCTGGTTCCAGTTGGTTCCAACAGGACTCTGCATGATGGTCTGGTCTTCTGTCACAAACACAGGAGGAGACAGACAGGTTTAGGTTCACACAGTGTTTATTAAAATCATAGTGGTGGTGGAACAACAGGAACCAGGGATGTAGTGGAGGCTAAACGCACGTAAACGCCGTTTACGCACCTCCCAAAATTCGGAAATAGCGTTTGCCCACCTCCAAAGTGCGTTTATCCACCTCTACATTGCGTTTATCCAACGCATTATCATCCTAGGGCGTTATTATACTGACGCTTTTGACATTTCGTCTACACTCTGCACACAGACGATAAGTATAGGCTTTTCACGAGTTCACATCTACATATAATTAGTACAATAAGTTTATGCGTATTTGGCGTGCTGTCCGGGGGGAGGGCTCCGAGCTCGGAGTTAGGCCCGAACCCAGAGTACTCCCCCCAGTTGGTAAGTGTAGATGGAACTGTAAGTGAGGAGATGGGGTGGAGGAGGGATGCTGACAAACTTTCAATGAACAGAGATAGGTCTGCTGTGAATTTATACTCTGTCATTGAGTTGATTACTGATTAATCTCCAGCTGTGCATAATTTGGTTAATTATCTGAACCTGCTCCTCCCGAACTTTGTTAATAAAACATCATTTAGATAAGTAATAATTAGACAAGTACAATCGTTATAATACCAGTTTTTATTAAACATAAAAATAAGTGGCTCATTAAAAAACAGGCACTTTATCCTTCACCCTCCATGCAAGCTGCCTCTGTCGAGCTCAGCGCATCTGAAGGAGATGCAATGCGACTCATTCTGGGAGGAGTATTTCTCTCAGTGTGGAAGTAGGCATACCAACCCAACTAAAAGGAGACGGATTCACAACTTGTCAGTAGTGTTATCTTGTCCTCAATAGGGCATGGTGGTGACTCTGATGACCAAACTGCTCCTAATCAGACTTTTAAAAGGGCTATGTTCAACATCCTTGATGGGGCTATTGTGGAGATGGAGACCAGATTATCTCAAAGAAATGTTGATTTAATGAGGGCAACATTATTTCTCCTACCAAAATCAGCGTCTTTTCTTGACCCTTCTCTCCTGAAGCCACTTCAAGTGCTTGCAGGCACAGAGCAAAATCATATGACCTTGCAAAATGAAACCGCTGTGGCAAAAGCAACGTTGCTCAATAAACTGTCCACTGATGCTAACCTCTTAGAAGTATGCAAGTGCATTCATCAGTAAGAGGCCTTCCCCATTTTGCATAAGCTGTATGTCACAGCACTCATCATTGGTGTGTCCTCAGCTGCATGTGAAAGTTATTTTTCTACCTATTTTTCTGAAAGTTATTTTTCTTGTGAATATATATATAAAATGCAAAAGAAAGGTATGAGTCTGCTGTTTTTGTCAATTTTAAGTTTTAATTTAAAATATATGCGATTTTAATATTTTACCACTTGCTTGAGCAACTTAAAATATAATTTTATAGAAGTAATGAATTGAATAATACATTGTTTAAATTATGTTTAAACGTGAATAAGTCTATTAAAGAGTGTATGTATACAAAGTGAATCGCAATGCTGACAAAACTTTTTTTATATAAAATAAAAGTTGCTGATAACTTCTGGATTTGAAATACAAATAGTGAGTATGTGTTTGTGGTACAGCCATGGGTCAGTTACGCACTGCAAAAGCAGCATATGTGAAAGCACTATAGCACATGCTGCTCCTGCACCGCATACGCACCGCAACACACACCGCATAAGCACTGCACACAGAGTATGTGTGAAACGGGCGTTAGTCGTCGTCATGGTTGTAAAAAAAAACAATGGCTATCCGACATCTTTGCCAAGTGCAAACCAGTACAGAAGTAATCAATAAATTATCTGGGAGGATCATGCCTTTTTTCACAATCATTTTGGAGGGTCAAGTCTATTTTGACAATAGATCTCAAAACTCCTCCTGTAGCCCCTTAAATAAAAAACTAACAGTCCCTTATTTTTTTTTTTTTATTTGTTGGTATGATGTTAAATTTCTGTGAGAGCATCAAATTATGAACCAAAAGATTATTTATAGATTTCATTTTGTGAGTATGTTTTGCAGTCATCCATTAATATGTATTGTTCGTGAGGTCAACCCATGAGGTCAACCCAGTGAAATGTACTCTCAAAATAGTTTATGGGTGGGGTTAGTTCTTTTTTTTGTTTCACTATTGCGTTGCTCGAGCTACAGCTATTCAGTCACAGACTTGCACTCTGAGTTACAGTGATAACGTTGGGTCTTATTTACAGTAGCCTAGGCTATTTTCTGATCAATTGTTTTTCAATATTTCGTTGGACTTTTTTTTATTTCTTGGCAGTTTCGCAGGTTTTGAGTTTCACAGGTTTGTGTGTTGACTTAATTCTGTCTTTTATTATTCCGATGCATCTGGAATGAGATTAAATAAACAATGGTTTGCTCTTGATGTAAAGAGTAACAACAATCGTTAGGCCTCTGGCGCCCTCTGCTGGCATATTATAATACATAATATTATCTCTTCAACATATAACAGCAAACAAAGAGGTGTCTCTATTTTAATAAATAGAAAAAATGAAAATGACAACCCTACCCCAAATTAACTACCTTTTTTCTATGATCCCCATCACTCCTACAGATAAATGGTCCAAAAATCTTAATTCATTAACAAAACAATTTTATTGGAAAAATAAAAACCCCAGAATATCACTCTCAACACTACAAAATAAAAAATCACATGGGGGGCTTGAGGCACCAAACTTCCATCACTACTTCCTGGCAAATCAATTACAGTACCTAGGCTAGTTAAATGGATCAATATACACAAGCATAATTACCCGTGGGTTGAATTGGAAAAAAACCAATGCACAAATATCACAGTTGCAGACCTCCCCTTCCTCTCACAATCAATCAAGAAATCCAACTTCTGCCAACGCATTACCATCCATTCAACTCTGACAGCCTGGTGGAAAACGAAACAAATCACAAAATCATCACTAGAATTAAACAGGTTCACCCCACTCTGGCACAACCCAGAATATACAGAATAAACCTCTTTATTTCCCCACATGGGCACAAAAAGGAATCACACACCTTCACCACTTATTTGAGAACCACCATTTCATGTCATTTAACACACTCACACAGAAATATGGGGTTAGGAGAGAACAATTCCTTCAATATCAACAACTTAGACTTCAAATTAAAGATAAAACCACACTTACCAACAATACATTACAACCTTCTCAGCTTATAGAAGAAATTATGAAAATGAATAACTTCAAAAAATTAACCTCCCGACTATATACATTGATTTTCAACCAAAACACAACAATAACACTCCCAACAACCAAGTGGGAAACCGACCTGGCCGTCTCTTCCAACCCTGAGTACTGGGAACAAATCTGTAGGAACATATTTTTCATGACCGATAACACAAACCTGCAGCTTATACAATATAAAGTCATTCACAGAACTCATATCACCCAAAGTAAAATGTTCAAAATGGGCCTACACAACACAGCTATTTGTTCACAATGCACTTTAGGAAGCACAGACGACTATTTGCACGCCATGTGGCACTGCCAACCAGTTCACTCTTTACAGTCACTGAGACACTGTCCACTATCCTGAGCCACAGAATCCCATCATCACCAACACTTTGTCTCATAGGCGACTTTTCCGAAATCCATATCCCGCAAAAATACAGGAATCCGTTGCTCATCTCTCTAGCTGTCGCTAAGAAAGTAGTTCTCCAAAACTGGAAATCAAAGAAATCTTGCCACATCAATCACTGGACAAATTTAATTTCAGAACACATTTCAATGGAGAAACACAATGCACATAGAAGGAAGCAAATATCAGCCTTTGAAGACACCTGGTCCCCGTTTTTGACATTTATTAATACCACACAAACATAACTACATGCCGTGTACATTACCAGACACATACCTCCCCCCTTCCGTTCTATAAGTTTATATATTTTCTTTTTCTTTTCTCTTTTGCTTTTGCCCCAGCAGCTATCACTTCATATATAAACACAGCCATACACTATACACAATCATGCATGACATATTTCCAAACCCATTTCCCCTCTAACACCTTAATCATGACCAACTAATGTAAACCTCAGATTAACAAGTTCATTGTTTATAAATTTTTTTCATGTATTTTAATAGTGTTGTTGAATAAAATAATGTTTAATCACTTTTGATACTTTATTTGAACCAATTATCATTGCCTCATTTGTTGTATTTAAGTCATACTAAAGGCTATTGTTCACTTAGATCTATCTTTATTACCAAAAAAAATAAAAATAAATAAAAATAATTGTTATCGCTAGTTAAAACATTTGAAAATGCACCTACATTGTTTTGCATTTTGTGACAAAGACTATTATCCTGTTTTATATTTTGTCATTTTTAATTTTTTGAAAATAATAATAGGCTATTAAAATACTTTCTTGTCACCTTCTCCTGAAAACAATATTGTGAATAGTTTCATGTTGTATATTCAGCCATATGGTCAACTGTGTTAATTAAAATTCTTACCACCATCAAAAGTAAAATCTCAGTTACTGACTCCTCCTTTAGTCCCTTTTGTGATAAATGTCCTGACCAACAACTTGGATCCTTTTTCCATATGATGTGGGAATGTGAAAAGGTTAAAAAAATTTGGATTGAGGTATGTGCTATCTTATCGAAAATCATTGATTATCCGATACCGGTGATCCCATCTGTATTACTACAGAATGATGATTCTCATTGTGATTTCTCTAAACTGCAAAAAAATTGTCTGGCTGGCCGGTTTAACGTCTGCAAAAAAAACTGATAGCTCAACACTGGCTCCCACCTCATACCCTGGATATATTCAAGTGGTTGCTTAAACTTCGGGACATTATAATGTTAGAAATATCCACAGCTCGGGTGAACTCAGCACAAATCTCAACATTAAAAATCTGGACTATAGCTGCTGAGAAGGTTTCCAAGTATATTGTGCAAAGCAATGATCAGGACTCAGAGTGAACACTTAACACTTTATCCCACTTTTTTAATTTTTTTATTTAATTTTTTTTTTTAATGTTTTATCATTCCTGTGGCTGTTTTTCTGTTGACTTATCCATTATGTACCCCTTTGTAAAGAGACCGCGGGGTGGGTGGGGAGGGAGGGATTGGTTGGTGGGTAGTTGATTTCATCCGTGTTTTCATCTCATTCTGGCATGTTTATTGTCAAAAATGAAAATAAAATAAAAAAAAGAATAAAAAACATCAGTGCTGCAAAAAAAAAGTAAAATCTCAGAATGACACAGTCCAGAATATTATGTTTATAGATTATAATTAATGAATGTATCTGTTCAACAAGTTGTTGTTAATAATTGTTTAAATGACATAAAATTGATACTTTGATGGTGTATAATTTGCATAGTCCTCATCTCCAGGACAAAGTAAGTGAATTATTTATATATATATATTTTTATTATGTTTGTAAACAATTCAGAGATGACATAAATGACAAACAAAACTGTTGTATACAATACACAATTTGTATCAATGATATATTAAATGTCATCAGAACCAGCCAATCTCACGGTCACGGCAATTCATACGAATTCTACGAGGTGGCTAATTCGTACGAATTCATACAACCTCACTCATACGAATTAATACGATTTTTGCTAAATCGTACATATTTTATGAATTGCCCAATTCGTATGAATTCATACGAATGACCTACCCCTGACCCCGCCCCTAAACCTACCCATCACATGGGTTTAGACAAATCATACAAATTCGTACGAATTAGCCACCTTTTTATCACTCGTACGAATTGGTCGTGAGATACACAAGAGAACACAAGAAAATAAAAGAAAAAAATAAGAAAGATAACAAAGGAAAGGTAAAAAAAGTTAGGTAAATAACAGAGGGTGAGATATTAATTTATTGTTGTGGCAACATAGTTCAATGAAGTTGCATCTGTGGTACAACGTAGCCTACTTCACACGTTGGAGTCACGTGTCTGTGGTGCGACATAGGCTACTTCTCAACGACGTTGGAGTCGTACCCCTTCTCTCGCGTAAAAGTACATGACTGTCTCCTTCGGAAGGTTGTCCGTGGCACTATCCACTCGTCATAGGTGATCCGGTGTACGCTCCCAGCTCCAACAGGAGCTGGTTCCAATTGGTTCCAACAGGACTCTGCATGATGGTCTGGTCTTCTGTCACAAACACAGGAGGAGACAGACAGGTTTAGGTGCACACAGTGTTTATTAAAAGCATAGTGGTGGTGGAACAACGGGAACCAGATGATGGTGACTTGTAGAAAGATGATGGTGACTTAGCTGGCGATGACTGAAGTGGATTCTCTGTGCAGGTGACGAGTGAACACGAAGACAGGCGATCTGGATGACGAACAGGAGACTGGATACTATGTTACGTATGACACTGAAGCTTTGATGCGTGTATCACACAAGCGACACAATTTCTAGTGAAGCAAGCCCCGTATCGGGGTGTGTATTGGATCGTATTTAACGAGTCATTGTTGCCTCAGTCTGGTTGATGGGTTTGTGAGGAGAGTGCTGTACTTTGAAAGTTAATCAATAGGCCTATATTACGTTTAAATAACCAAAATTAATTTTTCACTACTTAGGCTATTATGTTTTGTTGTTGTTGTGTCTTTTTGTTTTTGTAAAATCTTTGCACTTTTGGTGACTTACAGAGACAAACATACAGAGAGCTGAAGATCCACTTGAATCCTGGAGAATGCAGAAACAACCTGTATACATTGGCATTACAGTTTCTTTGCATCCCGGCCTACTCTGTACCATGTGAAAGAGTGTTCTCTAAGGCTGGGGAAGTACTGTCTAAGAGGATAAATCAGCCCCAACACTGTGAAACAACTTTTATTTCTTAATAAAAATAATTAAAAACTTTAGCACCTTTCTGTCATTCCTACAGTTACATAAGCACTATCAGTAACAAGTGTGATAAGCACATTTAATAACAGATGATAGATCCTATCAGACAATGTCCTTATTCATTATGTGTGTGTGCGCGTGTGTGTAGAGAGAGAGAGAGAGAGAGAGGCCTACATTAAATCTTGTTGAATCATATATTATATTTTATTGTCACACTTTAATGGGAAAATGAATTTATTTAATGAACAAATCAAACACAAACATGTAAGGCTTTTATTGGTACACATAACATTGAAAATATGGAGTGTGTTGTGGTTGCTTCATCTGCCAGAGCTTTTAACACAGGCTGCTGGCTGCTTTATTTTAAATAAGCACCAGATGACGCTGTTCTCGACTCTCTCGAAGCTTTGAATCTTTTCCCGGAACAGTCAGGGGAAAGCCTCAGTTATTCATGAGGCTTCATTTCCCCATCCCTACTGGATATAGGACGAGATGATCTCATGTGAATAAGATAGGTAGCCTAAGGAGTTTCACATAAAGCAGTGTTTACTGCAACGAGACCAAACAAGGAGTGAAAGGTTAACGGGACGTATAAAGGGTGTGTTGATGAGGGAGTGCAGGTGCAGCGAGTCAGTACTCTGGTGACTGAGTGATGATTGGGGCTGTGACGGTGTGGCTGACTCTGTGACAACTTCTTAAAGGTCCCGTTCTTCGTGATGCCATGTTTCAAACTTTAGTTAGTGTGTAATGTTGCTGTTAGAGCATAAACAATATCTGTAAAATTATAAAGCTCAAGGTACAATGCCAAGCGAGATATTTTATTTAACAGAAGTCGTCTACATCGAACGGCTCGTTTGGACTACATCCCTCTACTTCCTTCTTTAATGACGTAACTAGAACCGTTTTTTGACTAACCTCCGCCCACAGGAATGCTCCCTCAACTCTAAATCAAATCAAATCAAATCAAGTATATTTGTATAGCGCTTTTCACAATACAGATTGTTTGTATCAAAGCAGCTTCACAGTATTAAAATAAAATAATACAACAAAGTTTGTTTCTAGTGGAATTTATTGATTGATAGAATAAAATTAAATATCCCCAAAATATCCCCAACTGAGCAAGCCAAAGGCAACAGTGGCAAGGAACCGAAAAACTCCATCAAGTGACCTAATGGTGTCCTAAAACTCCATCAGGTGACCTAATGGAGAAAAAAAAACCTTGGGAGAACCCAGGCTCAGTCGGGGGCCAGTTCTCCTCTGGCATTTATGAACTAGAGGCCGGATTGTAGTTTGAAACTGTGAGATTAACAATATTATATGAATGCCTGGCTGAAAAGATGCGTCTTTAATCTAGTTTTAAACTGGGAGAGTGAGTCCGAGCAACGAACAGTATCAGGAAGGCTATTCCAGAGTTTTGGAGCCAAATGTGAAAATGCTCTCCCTCCTTTGGTTGATCTGTATATCCTAGGTATGACCAAAAGCCTCGAATTTATTGATCTTAAAGAGCGCGATGGATTATAGGGTGATAGAAGATCCGTTAAATAGACTGGAGCTAAGCCATTTAGGGCTTTATAAGTCAGTAGCAATACCTTATAATTAATACGGAACTTTATAGGTAGCCAATGTAGTGATGATAAAATCGGTGTTATATGATCATATTTTATTGATCTAGTAAGAACTCTAGCGGCTGCATTTTGGACTAACTGTAGCTTGTTTATTGAGGATGCAGGACAACCGGCTAATAAAGCATTACAGTAATCTAGTCTCGAGGTCATGAATGCATGAACTAACTTTTCTGCATCAGAAACTGATAGAATATTACGTAGCTAAGCAATGTTTCTAAGGTGGAAAAAGGCAGTTTTTGTAACATACAAAATATGATTTTCAAAAGACAGGTTACAATCGAGTATAACACCCAGGTCTTTTACTGTAGAGGATAAAGCAACAGGACATCCTACGATGTCAAAGTTGTATTGTGAGAGGTTCTGTGGGCGGTTTTTTGAACCGATAAGTATTACCTCTGTCTTATCTGGATTAAATAAAAGAAAATTACGCGTCATCCAATCTTTTATATCTTTAACACACTCTGTCAATTTGGATAATTTAGCGTTTTCATCCGGCCGTGATGAAATATATATTTGAGTGTCATCAGCATAACAATGGAAACTAATTCCATGTTTCCTTATAATATTTCCAAGTGGCAGCATATATATTGAGAATAACAGAGGGCCCAACACAGATCCCTGCGGCACTCCATAGTTTACTGGAATTATGATCGATTTTTCTCCATTTAAATAGACAAAATGGTAGCGGTCTGATAAGTATGATCTAAACCAGCTTAATGCTTGTCCTTGAACACCAGTATAATTTTGTAGTCGATCTAAGAGTATTGTATGATCTATAGTATCGAACGCAGCACTTAGATCAAGTAAAACTAGTATTGAGATGCAGCCTTGGTCAGAAGCTAAGAGTAAATCATTTGTGATTTTAACGAGCGCAGTTTCAGTGCTATGATGCGGCCTGAATCCTGACTGAAACTTTTCATAGATATCATTTTCTTGCAAGAAAGAGCCCAGTTGAGTGGACACAACTTTTTCTAGTATTTTAGACATAAAAGGTAGATTTGAAATGGGTCTATAATTTGCTAGATTATGCTAATTGTGGTTTCTTAATAAGAGGTTTTATCACTGCCAGTTTAAATGTTCTTGGAACATGACCTAAAGATAAAGACGAGTTAATAATATTGAGGAGAGGCTCTTCCACTACAGGTAACACTTCCTTCAGTAGTTTAGTTGGTATAGGATCTAATAAACATGTTGTTGTTTTAGATGAAGTGATAAGTTTATTTAACTCTTTTTGTTCTATAGTTGTAAAGCACTGTAATTGTTCTTGCGGGGGGAAAATTGAGGCTGAATTATAAGGTGCGATTGAGGATTGAACGTTTACAATTGTGGTTCTGATGTTTTCTATTTTCTCAGTGAAGAAGTTCATGAAATCATTACTACTAAACTGTAACGGGATATTTTGTTCGGGTGACGTCTGTTTATTTGTTAGTCTAGCCACGGTGTTAAATAAAAACCTAGGATTGTTTTGGTTGTTTTCTATTAGTTTGCGGAGATGCTCAGCCCTGGCCGCTTTTAGGGCCTTTTTATAATGTGACATACTGTCTTTCCACGCGATTCTAAAGACCTCTAAATTAGTTTGTTTCCATTTACGCTCTAAATTACGGGTTTCTCTCTTTAGAACATGCGTAGTATTGTTGTACCATGGTGCTTTAATTTTCTCTGTGACCTTTTTTAATCTAACGGGTGCAACAACATCCAATGTTCTAGAGAGAATGGTGCTCATAGTGCTAGTTAGTTCTTCTAGTTCATCTGTTTGTTTGGGTTCAGGCAGCAGCTGAGACAGATCAGACAAGCAACTCGAGAAATTATCTATGGTGGATGGAAGGATTGTTCTGCCTGGTCGAAAACGCGGCGCCGCATGACATATTACAGCAGTACGTAATATGCAAGTTACCAAGTAATGGTCAGTGACATCATCACTTTGTGGAATGATATCTATATCGGTTGGATCGGTTCCATATGATATAATTAAATCGAGTGTGTGATTAAGACGATGAGTTGGTCCGGTGACGTTTTGTTTGACCCCAAAGGAATTTAATAAATCTATAAACGCAGCCCCTAACGCATCATTTGGATTATCTACGTGTATGTTAAAATCTCCAACAATTAATGCTTTATCGACATTGACCAATAGATCTGAGAGAAAATCTGCAAACTCTTTTAGGAAATCAGCGTAAGGCCCAGGCGGTCTATATACGGTAGCCAAGGCTAGAGATAATATGGATTTTTTTCTAACATCTAAGAGCGTAACATTTAGTACAAGTATTTCAAACGAAATAAAATTATAACCCGTTTTCTGAGTAACATTGAGAATATCTCTATAGACCGCTGCAACACCGCCGCCACGACCAATCAGACGGGGTTCGTGCTTATAGGAGTATCCTGATGGAGTAGACTCATTTAGACCGAAATAATCATTAGGTTTAAGCCAAGTTTCAGTAAGGCAAAGTACATCGAAGCTATTATCCGTGACTATTTCATTTACAATAACTGCCTTAGGTGTGAGTGATCTAATGTTTAGAAGACCTAGCTTTAGAAATTGTTTTTGGTTACTAATAGCAACATTTTCTGGTTTAATAACAATTAGATTTTTTCTAGATCCTGCAGTAGATTTATTATTTGATCTCACTAAACGAGGAATAGACACAGTTTCTATGCAATGTTCTACACTATTTATATCAGTTAATTTGGTGCAGCAGAGACTATGATTTGAACTTTTGGTTACTAGTCAAAAGGTATTCAACATTTTGGAGATGTTATCTGACAGAAGATCCGATCCGAATCTGCTTGGGTGTAAGCCATCAGCACGGTAAAGCCTAGGACGCCTAGGACGCTCCCAAAACTACCAATTATTTACAAAGAGCAGTTTCTGCTCATTGCACCATGATATTAACCATTCATTTAGCGCGAATAATCTACTAAACTTTTCAAAACCTAGTCGGTACGTGGGAAGCGGTCCTGACACAATGATCGTTATATCAGGCGATGTGCTGCGTACCGTATCGATCAGATTCCTGAAGTCTTTCTTCAGAACCTCTGTCTGTCGCAGCCTGATGTCGGCCCCTCCCGCGTGCAGGACCACAGTTCCGACGCGCTCGTTCAGAATCTCGGGAACGTGAGCAGCGATTTCAGAAACACGAGCACCAGGAAAGCAGTGACTATGCACCTTACTTTTATTTAACGTAGCTTGTACGTGTCGAACGATGGAATCACCGATGATCACAGCATCGCGTTCTGTTTGGCGAAGAGGGGAGAAGCGGTTTTGTGTGGATATCTCGAAAACCGGGAGGGTCGGAGAGAGTTTTCTTGGTCTAAACCTGACTCGCGTCTTCCGCTGCGGAAATATCCAGGCTTCGTGGTGGCATGTTGGAGCCGGCGTAAACGAGACCATAGCTGATCGCGGCCTCGACGCTCGTGACCGATGTTGAGTAACGCACGGAGTAGACGAGGTCGGAGTCAGCGGGTTAGTAACGTTAATCACTGATTTGTGTGCATCGGCGCGTGATGTTTCAAGAGCTAACCGCCGGTCTATCAGCTCGGCTTTTCTCACTAAAAGGTCGTGGATCTGTTTCTCAACAGCTTCCAGCTCAGACTGCAACGCGTGTAGCTCAAATGTGTCCTCACCTGCACCAAAAGACTACTTACATCTGATATATTCGCCATTTTAACAGATGGACAGTAAGTTAAGTTAGCAACGACGCTACCAGTGATGCTATCAATATTAACACTAATTTATGGCTTAAGTTTTGGATATAATCCGTCTTTTTAGTGGTACGGATGTGGAGTAGACGCACGATAGGTGAAAAAAAATGTTTGTTTATAAATGAGTGCGGAGAAGACGCGTTCAGCCGTGATCCACGGACGTAACCTATAAGAGTATCCAGCGTTGGATCACTAGGCTTGAGACACGTCTGCTCAACAGTCCGCGTTGTAACTATGAGGTGAGGAAAAATAGAAAATGTTCGTTGTAAGTGAGTTTAAAGAGAAATCAAGCTCTACCGAAATTCGTTTATGTACTTAATTGCGCACTTCTTATAACTTACTGTGTTTACTACTCTTACGGTGATTTTCTTAAGTAAAACTGACGCTTCATCTTTTGTGTGATGTACAATAAACTTTATTAAACTAAAGTATATGTTTGATCATCATTCAGACAGCAGACTTGTAGGCTATTATGGATACATACAAGCAGAAGACAAATACGTTATAATAACCGTAATTAAACTACTAAACTATACCCGTTTCATCTCTATACAGCACTCTGACTCTGTAGGCATTATTGTCCGACTCGAAATGAACACCGTTACTGAGAGTTTCTGATATTATTATCATCATTCCGTGAGATGAATTTGTCCTGACAGACTGAGCGAGCTCATGAAGCTCCGCTCCCTGGGTCGTCCAGCAGCAGCTTATTTGCATTTAAAGGGCACACACTAAGGCCCCGTCCACACTACTGCGTTTTCGTTTAAAAACGGAGACCTTTTGCTACGTTTGCACCTCCCGTCCACACTAAAACGGCAAAAACGGAGACCCAAAACGGAGAAGTTTAGAAACGCTGCCGACCCGTTTTTCATTTTGAATCTCCGGAGGGCGTTTTAGTGTGGACGGGTCAAAACGGAGGACTTTAGAAACGATGACGTAGTAGAGGCTCACGCTCGGCTCTATGATTGGGTGTCATCAGTCATGGCGTATATCTTTGCTAACAGCTGTTGTCCAAGTAAATTCTGCATTTTACAATGTTATAACTGCCTACATGCGCCGGAGGCAAGCTATTATTCGAGCGATCTGTGACAATTCCCGTGTGCAGCGGCGGTATCAACCGTACATGGAGCGTCGGTTTTGGGTTAACCCGGGAAGAACCAGCGCATGGTGGGATAATTTTATCAATGAAGTTGTGTTTACACCGGCACGCGCATGCCCAGTGTTGATGAATGGTCACGTGATCCGCGTTTTCAGTCGTTTTAATGTGGACGGATATCAATTCTAATACGCAGCTAAAATGCTGGTGTGGACGGAGATCGTATTCGTTTTAATTCTCCGTTTCTAAACGAAAACGCAGTAGTGTGGACGGGGCCTAAAACAGCGCGTTTTTCTGAGCCCCCAAAAATGACAATTTAAACATGCTGTGAAAAAAAATGATCTGTTGGGTATTTTGAGCTGAAACTTCACATACACACTCTGGGGACATCAGAGACTTATTTTACATCTTGTGAAAAGGGGCATAATACAGGACCTTTAATATTCAAAAGCAAAACAAGTTAACCTTACAAACATATCATACAAAATAATAAATAAATAAATGTACTTAAAAAGATTGTTTCAGTCAATGATATCCTTGTTTCTTCACGGGAGGCATACCTTATTGGGCCATGGTTTGTATTGGGTGCAGACAGACCCTTCTAGTCAAGTGTGTCCGACTGCATCCCACAGTAGTACAAACCACGCCCCTACAAATGACCCCCCAAGTTTGTGTTTGTGAGAAATTTAATGGCTATTGTGTAGGTTAAATGTATTTGTTGGGGATGACCATAATTAACGGCTTAGCCGTTAACCGACAATAAAAATTGACCGATTACTATCAGTTAAACTGTAACTTATAAAACTCTACACATATTAGTCAAAATTGCGTTTTTGAGAGGGGAAAAAACAGTTAAATATCAAATGTCCAGAATATATAATTACAATTTACACAATTCAGATTCAAATTGTTTTATCATTCTGGCTCCATAGTTCTTCAGTCAAGCGTGCAGATGTAGCATATTGTTTTTTGTTACAAACAGCTAAATATGCTTCAACATTTTTTGGACTTTTTTATCTCTTGGCAGTTTCACAGTGTCAGGTTTGGCATAGACGAAGCAGACAGAATGGTAAGTTAAATGCTTTAATTTGCAGAATGGATTGGTACAGCGAAACAGGTGAGTAAACAGTAAGTTGAATTTCAGATGATAGCTTAACTGAAGTGTAACCAAGTCTCTCTCTCTCTCTTTCTCTTGCAGATGATGATGAAGGAGTTCCTTAGAAGACGGAATGGTGACTGGCTGAGAAGATCGGGTTCGAAGGTAGGTATACAGGTAAGTATGGCAGAGAGTCTGTGTCATGTATAGACGAGATCAGACAATGACTGAATGTTTGTAGCAGGTATATACTGTATGGGTGAACTGATGATGAGGTCCAGGTGACAGTGATTAGTAATCAGGTGACAATGAGCGTGTGAATGACTGAGTGGGCGGAGTGAGGGAATGAGTGGAAGGAGATGGTGATGGAATCCTGACACACAGCTGTTGAGTTTCACAGGTTTGTATGTTGACTAAATTCTGTCTTTTATTCTTCTGATGCATCTGGAATGAGATTAAATATGTTTTAAAGTTTAGCTTTTACTTTATTGTAGGCTAAAGTAACAGAGTTGGGAGTGGTACATTTATTTCTGTTCAGTTGACATGTTTGAGTTTGGACTAACCCTGCCAAATATTGCCTTGCAACTGTATTAGTAAAGCTTTTTTGTTGCATATGACAGTAGATGGGCTTTTACAGAAACCTATTACATTTTTCACTAGCTATTAAGATGTCATGGTCCCAACTCTATAAAATACAAAACTCTAGAGGCCTATCATGGACCAGTGTTCAGTTTGCAGGTCTTAATGACTCTTAGAAAGTTATTTCTGTGTCTGCTTGTAATTCAATACTTTAGTGATGCTATTCTGTGCTGAATCTTCACCAGTTTTAAATCACATCCTTCTCAATGTGTTTAACAGGTTCACATGCTGATGATGAATGTCCTCTTCAGCTCAACCCACAGAGAGTTATTGTGAAGTATGGCGGTTCTGTCTCAGTCGACTGCAGCACTTCTGTCCAGCATAGAGGAATGGGATGGGAAGCCAGTGAGGGAGCAGTGCCCATGACCAGAGACAGTCTGATCACATGGAGAGTGTCAGAACTGAGAGAATGGGGTATAGAGCCATCCTGCTACATGAACTATAATAAGACACAGTGTGAAGTGACTCTCCCAGTGACTATTTACAGTGAGTTCCTCTGTTATTGATATTGTTATATTTTCCTTCTCAGAAATATCTACTGTACATTCATGACTGCAGATATCAGTGTGTGTAAATCTTCCTCCACAGAGACTCCAGACAGTGTGTCCATCAGCACTGTGAATCACAACGGACCAATGATGGAGGGCAACCAGTATGAGCTCCAGTGTGACGTTCTCAATGTGGCTCCTGTTCAGAATCTCACTGTCAACTGGTACAAAGGACAGACTCTGGTGAACCAAACCATCTTCACTGACACCATCAAGACTCCAGTCAGTAAAACATCTAAACTCCTGATCCATCCAGACAGAGCTGATGATGGAGCTCAGTACTGGTGTGAAGCAAAGCTGAAACTGGGAGAAGAAGGACCTCGACCTCCTCCAACAGCCCCATCAGAAACACTCAATGTTGAAGTTTACTGTAGGTTTACTTATTGCTAAGCTTGCAAAATTTGATTAAATTTAATTCAGTTTATACTTTCTGAAGGGTCTTCTAGCATGAAGGATGTGCAACTGTCATATTTCATCATATGCAGAGTTTTGTTTATTAACTGAGATCATTTGATAAATATTGTATATTATGAATTAACATAAATATGTTTCAGTTGTGAAAATATGTTCCTCTTTCCTCCTCAGATAAACCAAAACACTCCAGTTCAGCAGAGACCATATATATAAATGAAGAGTTCACACTAAACTGTACAGTGAAGGCAAACCCGGCTCCTACGTACTCATGGCACTCAGAACATCTGAAAGAGACGATCCGCTCCTCAGAGCTTCTGTCCTCCACACTCAGCTCAGGAATCTACACGTGCATTGCCACAAACTCTCAGGGAAGTGACAGCAAAGTGTTCATCCTCAAATCTACAGGTGGGTTATAAATGAAAAGAACTGCATATCCGCTGTTTGATAAAATGTATAATGTACAGTAATTATGTTTATAATTCTGTGGCTTAGTAAATATTACAGAAATTTTTAACTTTATAAACTTAATAAAACCTCTGAATATCGTTTACTTGATTGTTTGAGTTAAACATACCAACATAATTGAGTAAAAATCCAACAGTTAATTTTATCTAAAATTTACAGATATATTTAAGTTTTTTTCAATAAAATGATTTAGTATTTGACTAACCAATTATTTCTTTATAATACACTTAATATATTTGTGAAATTTCTATCAAAATATTTGAGAATGTTGAATTAAACTGATCTGTTTCAAGAAACAAAAATATTACTTAATTCAAATCAATATTATTAATATATTTAACACACTCTTCAGAAATTGAGTAAGTTTACTCAATTAAAACAATGCACCCCTCCCTCACCCTCTGACGTGACGACAACTCAACGGTTGAGTGAGCGCGGGCTGTTTGAACTCTCCAGTCTCCAGAACAACAGTTCTCTTCTCAGCGTCGCAGATTTGGTGCATTTCCTCTGTGAAATTCAGGTTTATGTATGTTTTATTTTATCTATAAAATCATTACTGTGCTTTAAATCATTTTATTTAATGCAAAACAACATACAGAGGCGTAATTCGACACCTAAACGAGAGTCGTGCCTGTCTTTTTGCGTGATTGAAACGCCTTGCATAAACACACGACTTTATTCTGATAATGAATATAATTATTATCATTTGGATGATAAAATGTCCTCAGAACTGTGCACTGTTTGTTTATTGGCAGGTTATGGAGTCAGTCGCTCACAGTATCTTTCGGCTGTGAGTGAAACGAAGGATGGCGGTATGAAGTTCGAAGTTCACCCGCAGAGCGCGAGTCCGTCTCCGGCTCGAGAACCAGCGCTGATCCGGTGGATATTGGATAACAGACCTGAATGTTTAAATATTTATTTTTTACTTATAAAATGTTTGTTAAGTTTAAATGTAGGCAATATTGTATACATGTTAAAAACAGTGTAAAATGTGCTGTATTGCTGTACTCATCGACAATAAAGGCCAATGTCATGTATACGGGTGGTTGTATGGAATAGCCTACTATTTTACAAAGGTTTAGAGAAAATAAAAAAAGTTAATATTACTCATTAATAAAAACATTTAATATTACTCATAAATATTGTTTTTTTAAATGTTGAAATGATAAATTATTTATACTCAATTTTATTTGTTAATGTACCAGATGCAGTTACTCAGATTTACTTATTTTTTTTACTTGCATTTACTCAATTCATACAGTATATTTAATTGATTTCACAGCTTTAAAATTTACTCAAATTTTTTTGTGTAAAAATGTTTCACCAAAAAAATTGAGTAAATAATAGTTTAACTTTTTACAGTGTATATTTGAATAGGATTTATAAATGTTCATTATGACATTTTGCATTGAATTTCTTTTTATGTATTTAGCTTAGTCATTTTGCTCTCATTGAAAATGAGGAAGGAATCTGAGGGCACATTTGTGAAATATCTGATGACTTGAGTCCTTTGTGCTGATATATGACAAAAACTCTTTCTGGATGTCGGGTCGGTGTTTCTTCAGCAGCTCCAGCACTGCTCTTCTCTCTTCTGTAACTGTAGACAGGGATCGAGCTTTGAAAACATTGTGTGTGTGTTTCTGTTTGTACCATCATTCACACAGCTCTTCTTTCACAGGCAATCATCCCACATTCTGGACTGTTCTTATCTTCTCCCAGCTTCTGGTTGCATCGATAATTGTCACATAAGAGAGAAATAGCTGCAGAATAGTTTTTTTTGTTGTTTGTTTTTTCTCCAAAATGGGACCAAAAATGCTGTTGACTTGTAAATGTATGTATTTAATGACTTGATGCATGATCAGGGAAACTGCTATTACACATCCATTTTATTCATGAATAATCCCTGCCTTTAAATGTTAGCATGAAATTTAGCATCTGTCACTGAAAAGTACATTTTCTTAAATGTTTACTTGGATTTTTTTTAGATTTATTTTTTTGAAATTATTGGACAAAATAAATTAGCACTTTGAAATCTCACCACATAAAAAATATGGTAAATATTATTGCTTTAACCCAATGTTTTGTATGTTAATATATCATTTGTTTTCATTTTTGATACCATTTATCTGACAAAATACATGTGACACATAACATTTAATAACTTTTTTTTTTAATTAATATTTAGATTTTAGGTGTAAATGTATGTATATCATAGGTTCTTTAACTGTTCACTGTGAAGTTTAGAAATGTTTTCCTGCCAGTCTGTCATTTGTATTAAAAAAACAATATGTTACTTTTATATGTGTTGATGTCTAGTATAAAATCTGGATCTGGAAAAGGACCACAATAACTGAGAACCACTGATGTACATGACATCAAGTAAATGATCAAATGTAATGTTTTTGACATTATTGTTTATAACAGCTGTATTCTAGTATATTTGATTGTTTGTCATCTTGTAATGCCTCAGTGAAAGGTATTGAGTATTAATCATTCATTGCTCAGTTCATCTTTTAAATTTACTCTGTACTCTGTGAATGTGATGTAATGAATTAGCTCTATGAAATATTAATAATCAATAATAACTGGTTATAATTGATTTTGAATATTTGGATCAGTTCATATAATTAACTTAATGTAGTAAAATTAATATAAAATCAACCCACCTGTTCACACTCTGTGTGAACACTCGGCGTTAATTGTTTATTAATTATAAGAAATATTAATTTCCGGGTAAGGGAAATGTCTTTCTTACTGTACAGTACTACTAAGAGGCTGTAGTCAGAATCTTCGTGAAGTAAACTTTGTTGCAAGCAGAGAATCAGAATCAAATATGTATTGTGCACAAGTTTTATTAACTAAATCACAGACATAACTTATCTAAACACACATACATACATGAATAGGTAAAATGGTGAGAGAATGGAAACGGAAGCAGGAAATGGAACTATGGAAAAGATCCATTTAACTATGAAAAGAACCATCAGCTTATAATTTTCAGAGCACCTCATTAAATTATTAAATTAAAGTTGCAGTTTTTTTTCTGAGTTGGTTTGAAGAAAATACAGTCTGACTCTGTTGAGAGAGTGAAGGCATAGCAGGCTGTGGTCACGGCCTGCCATTTGCTTGACCAATGAGAAGAGTGGAATTTCCAAGCGGGAAAATTCCTCTGTGGTTGATTTATGAATCTTTGTTTTAAGCGTGCTCATTTGCATGTGCAGCTGGATTGGTTTCTGATGACGAAACTAAGAAAGATTCTTGTAATACTAATATGTTGCGCAGCTATCAGCATATCATGTACACAATCATTTCGATCTTCAAAGTACCAATTTATATAGACCAAAAAAATAATAGAATTAAAAACACTACACAAGCCAGTAAATCATTCACACAATTTTCTGAGATGCATGTTCATTTATAGATCAGATTAATGCAGCAAAGTCTGTTTTTGTCACATTCACCGTCTGTCATCATCTTGTCAGCACTACACTACCCAGAATCCTCTGCCTTCATCACCTTCACCTGCACATCATCATCACCATCACCTGTGTTCCATTATCATCTCCAGCACCTGTTTGTCTTGAGTATTTAAATACACCTGTTATCCTTGTGAACTTAAATACACCTGTTATCCTTGTGTATTTAAGTTCCTTGTATTCACTCCTCTGTGTCGGTCAATATTGGTGTTTATAGCACTCTGTTCCGAGTTCTCACATTTTTTAAACTTCTGTAAATAAACTATTGAGTTTAAGTATCTTCGCCTGCAGCTTCTTCCTCTACATTCAGCCCTTGACGTTACAGTTTTAAAGTCTGTTTCTGTCTTCTCTGTCTTGACCATGTGACTACATTTTTACCAGCAAACCAGCAGATCACCTTATCTGATCGTGGTCATGGTAATTAAGACCTTCTTGCCCTTGTTGTGGGGATGGGACCACAGATCACAGTGTGAGTTTTAAATATTTTTGTTAAACTACAGCACATACTTTGGTCTGATTTGTCTCAGTCGTTACAGTGAGCTGAGCACAAGTTCAGTAGTGCCACTTCCTATAAGCGGAATACAAAGATTGTGAAAGCCATTTCAGCTCTGCACAAGATATTTTGTTGTTTTGTTTGATATTATTTTTATATCACAAGAAAACTGCTTTGAAAAACTGAATTAGCAGCAATTACAGCTTGGGCAGGGTCGCAGTTTCACACATATGTAGTTTTCACACAAAGTCAAAGGTGTTCTAGAAGAACATGTTAACCACAGCAAGCCATCTAGCCAGATAGTGATGCGCCACGAGTCTGTTTACCTGTTTGTGACAGTGGATGGCTGTGTTACGTGTTTTTTTTTATTTTTCTCTTTCAAAAAATTTAATTTTAAGGTTTTTCAGGTGATACGTCCGTGATAATTAATGCGATATGGCTCAGCTTGTCAGTGAACTACGGCTCTGTGTAGTAAATGCCGCTCCATCTGAAAGCAGGTGACGGCGATTTACTACTAATCAAGGAACCGGCTTTACTGATGAGATGCGCATAACAATGTCATGCGATATATCGCCCAGCCCTAGGATGAACATAATTAACCGCTTAGCCGTTAACCAATCCAAGATGGCAGCCAAGGCAGTCCATTGTTTGTGTGTTAGTATGTGAGATCTGAGTTTTTTTTATGTTTTTATGCAAGATATTTTATGTCATTTGGGTCTGAATGAGTAGAACTTTCCATGAAAAACATTTTCTCCTTCAGCTTGGATCTTTGGATGGTCTATTTTTTATTAGATGCCTTTGGATTGCCACAGAACTCTGGAAGCTTTTTCTGTTTGAGGCCTAGACCTACCTGGAAGTTTGGTCTGTTTGAGGCCTAGACCTACCTGGAAGTTTGGTCTGTTTGAGGCCTAGACCTACCTGGAAGTTTGGTCTGTTTGAGGCCTAGACCTACCTGGAAGTTTGGTCTGTTTGAGGCCTAGACCTACCTGGAAGTTTGGTTTGGCCACTTTGATCTATCTTTGTGTGTACTGGCAGGGTAGAGTAGTGAGATACAAACGCTATTTGTTTACTGATGTATATGTTAGTTCATTGACAGATTGATGTTACAGCTAATGGTCATGAAAAACTTTTTTTCGGTAAATGTAGGCTTGTCAGTGATGCAATGGATGTTATCTATGCAGTGTTAGGTTAAAAATTGTACTGATCTGTTTAAAAAATAACCAGTCTATGAGATTATGACAGTCATTAGGCACATAACACATACTCGGACAGGAGCTAATACCTTTTTCAATGCTCTCGTTTATAAAGCAGTCTGGTGAAATGATTCGCGCAAACATGAAAGCATTGACGTTGATCGTCGGGAACATTCCCTTCGAAAACAAAACTCAGCCACTGTGTCTTCAGCAGTTTGGATTTAGGAACATCAAACTGACTGCTGTGTTCGAGATTAAAAAAACAACACTGGATGGATTTTTATCATTTTATGATGGTTGTGTACAGGCACTGCCAACACACATTTCAGTACAATCAACTTGTAAAAGTGCATGTACCATTATATGACCCCTTTAAGGCCTAGTAGCACACTGACTGTCAAACCTGTGGACCCTGGGTGAGGTGGGGCGACTGCGCTTTTCCTGGTCTGCAGATCTGCCCACAGCCACTGTTTCAATCTGAGATTCCACACTGCTACTTCGTCTGTCCGCAATAAAACAGCAGAGAAGTTGATATCATGTATTTCTTTATAATTCTGATGCTTATTCATTGTGACCCAGGTCTAAATGTACTAACTGGGCACACCGTGGTGAGTGAATCCTTGTTGTACTTGTTACAATCCAGACAACTCTCAATTTTTCAGATAAGATGAGAATTCTTGAGTCACATAATCAGATAATCAGTCCAGTTCATCAACTTAAGATTTACTATTCTGAAGGGCAAGTCAAAGAAGTCATGTATCTTCAGAATCTAATGCTTTTATCTGATTATTTTATTGTCAAAGAGGACTCTTTCTCACAGTTTGCAGGTAACTGTGGTTCTGATAATTAATCTCCAGTTAAATTAAAACTGCAATGTATAGTGATGCTTTTATTGTTGTTATCTGGAAATGTTCAGCCAAATCCTGGGCCTACTACCTCTGTGCAGTGTAGATCAGTCAACCAAAAGTCGATCAGGCCTTGGTTTCATATCTTTAAATGTTAGAAGTCTGGTCCCTAAAATGGATATGATCAAGATATGGGCAAATACGACAAACGCTGATGTAATGGTTCTATCAGAAACTTGGCTTAAGAAATCTGTAACTGATGACTTAATTCTTATTGATGGTTATAAAGTCTATAGAACTGATCGGTTGGGTAAAGGAGGTGGGGTCTTGGCCATCAAAGTAGGCGTATCAAAGGATTCTTGCATCACTGTTGTTGGTTGCTATAGACCCCCGTCTGCCACAAAGGTTGCTTTCAAATCTATTTCAGATATTTTACATGAGTTAAATGACTCTGAATTCATTCTTATGGGTGATCTAAATTGGGACTGGCTTTCAGTGATGTCAGATTGTTTTAAAGAACTGTGTGATTCATTAAACCTAGTGCAACTCATTAATGCTCCAACAAGGCCAAATCCTACAGCACAACATAAATCTACCTTGCTTGATTTAATTATAACAAATACATCTCACAAATACACCTCAACTGGCATATTGTGCAATGATGTTAGCGATTATTGTGCAATTTATTGTGTCAGGAATACAAAAATTCCCATGGTAAAACCCTGGTTCATTTTTAAATGACTCTGAATTCATCCTTATGGGTGATCTAAATTGGGACTGGCTTTCAGTGACGTCAGATTGTTTTAAAGAACTGTGTGATTCATTTTTAAAAGATATTTTAAAGGTTTTCAAGAGCAGGTTTTCCTGCGTGATTTATATCATAGCGATCTTAACAAAGTAACTCTGATTCCGGATGTTGAATTGGCATGGGAATATTTTATGTCTATTTCAAATAAACATGTTCCCATTAAAAAGTTTAGGATCAGTGGTAGGGAAAATCCCTGGTTCTCAGACAGTCTCTCAGAGCTAATTCATTTGAGAAATAAATCATGGGCCCAAGCTAGATTTTCAAACTCCTCTGCTGATTGTACTACGTTTAGAATCCTAAGGAACAAGTGCACCTTGATGATAATAAATTCCAAATCAGAGTTTTATCTGAAGACAGCTACAGAGAATCTAAGTAACCCCTCCAAATTCTGGAAAGTAATTACATCTATGTCAGGTACACATTTTGCTTCAAGCCTCCCTGAACACATTCTGGTTGGCTCAGATGAAATAAAGGATAAAGCTGCCAGTTAAATCAGTCAGTTAAACAAACACTTTATCTGTGCTGGGTCTGCATTTGACAGCTCAAATGTAAATGCACCTGTCCCATGTTCTGCCACCACTGCAACTGATAGAAAGTTTGTAAAGATCTGAAAGGAATTGACCACAAAAAATCTGCAGGTCCTGACAATCTGGATCCTTATCTCCTAAAGGTGGCGGCAGATGTTATTGCCGAGTCTATTACTCACATTTTTAATTCGAGTCTTATGTCCAATTCAGTACCCCAAATCTGGAAAGCTCCCCTTATTTAAAGGTGGGGACCCCTCAGAGCTAAACAATTACCGTCTGATCTTAGCCTGGGTTTCCCCATGCTGCCAATTTTATTCACGCTACTAGCACCATGGACCAGATTTTCAGAACGGGGAGGGGAGCAGCAAGACGATGACGATGTCTATGCGATACACCGAAGCAGTTTGTTTATATCTATGGATCCAACATGGCATCAGACGCAAAGTTACCTTTCGATGCAGCCTTAGATAGTGTTCTAAGTAGTTTAGAACGCAAGTTTATTTCGTCTTCTTCCTCGTCGAATTTCTGTCGCTCTACATACGTCATCTGGTATAATTGAAACGATTGGCTATGAGCTACGTACAGGCGCATTTGATAGACATTCGTAGTGCCCAATAAACGGCTCTGGGCATCCGTAAACCACGCCTCAAATACGAGAAAATGAACATGTGGTGTCCAGACCTCGTCTCAATGAGAAGAGGTCTGACGTTAGCCAGGCTAGTCCGATCTCCAAACTATCAATCCTGGCTAAGATCCTTGAATCCCAGGTAAAGTTACAGGTAAAACAGTTCTTATTTGATAATATTTTAAACAATTTTCAATCTGGTTTTAGAACTGGCCATAGTACCATTACTGCTGCTATGGTAGTAGTAAATTATCTTATTTGTGCCTTGGACAGAAAACAACATTGCGCTGCTTTATTTGTAGATCTATCCAAGGCGTTTGATTCTGTAGATCATGAATTGCTGCTGAATGTGTGTTTCTGTCCTAATGCTGTTAAATGGTTTAGAAACTATTTTGTAGATTGAACTCTGTGTCCATGCAGAGGGCCACAAATCTGAGTTTCTTGGGATATCTAAAGGGGTCCCCCAGGGGTCTCTTTTGGGACCTATTCTGTTCTCTATTTTTATAAATGATTTAGGTAAGGATGTTCAAGCAAAAGTACACTTTTATACTGATGACACTGTCATTTATACATATGCTCCTTCCATAGCACAGGCTGTGCAAGAGCTTCAGACTGCATTTCAGTCATTACAAACTGCTCTGCTCAATTTAAAATTGGTTTTAAATCCTCAGAAAACAAAGTTCATGGTCTTTTCAAAAACTTGAACAACCTACAGTTGCTTGATGATCTTAGCATTTTTACATCTGATGGTAAATCCATTGAAAGGGTACCCACGTACAAGTAATTGAGTATATGGATAGACGACAAACTTTTATTTAATGTACATGTCACAGGTCGGGATGGGCCTGCGCCCACCCCTGAACCAGGACCACCCTGAGGAACGTGTCAGAGACGAGACGGAAACAGAATTCAAGGGAATAACAGTTCTTTTTATTAAAGTTAAAAGTAATTTGAATAACCTAAGCTAAAATCTTCCTTTCCTCTTCTTCCCCAGAATCGAGGCAATGCAGCAGTCTCCGGGGCCCACTCCCACGCCGGTACAAGGTTCGCAATGGCCTGTGATGGATCGATGGATTTCCACAGATGAGTATGCGGTCAGGGCTGTTCCTCTTCCCGCGCTGATGCAGGGCCCGCAGGGACCTACGACGGACAGGTGAGTTTCCACAGGTGAGTAGACAGTCGGGGCCCTTCCTCTTCCCACGCCGCTGTAGGGTTCACAATGGGATGCGGTAGGCAGATGAGTTTCCACCAGTGAGTAGATGGTCAGGGCTCTTCCTCTTCTCACACCGAGGCAGAGTTCACAGGGACCAACGACGGACAGGTGAGTTTCCACAGGTGAGTATGCAGTCAGGGCTGGTCCTCTTCCCACACTGATGCAGGGTTCACAATGGGATGCGATGGGCAGGTGAGTTTCCACAGGCAAGTAGACAGTTGAGACTCTGGGGCTGCAGCAGACTCGAGTCAACAGGCTGAACGGAGCTTCTCTAGGACAGACCGTTAGGACAGACAGAGTCAGCTTCAACAGCAGTATATGGGCCTCACGTGTGTTGCCGGGGACAGGTGACTTCACACCATGCAGATGGGCCGGGGGCTATAGCAGACTCAAAGGCGCAGGCCGAGCGGAGCTTCTCCTGGACAGACAGAATCAACTTCAACAGCAATATACAGCTCTCATGTGTGTTGCGGGGGACAGCTAACTTCGCACCATGCCGATGGACTTGGGGTTGTAGCAGACTCGAAGTCGCAGCTGAGCAGAGCCGCTCTAAGACAGACAAAATCAACTTCACCACAGTATACAGTTCTTACGTGTGTTGCAGGGGACAGATAACTTCACACCATGCAGATGGACCTGGGGTTATAGCAGATTCAAGTCGCAGGCTGAGTGGAGCTTCTCTAGAACAGACAGAATCAACGTCAACAGCAGTATACAGTTCTCACGTGTGTTGCCGGGAACAGATAACTTCACACCATACAGAGGGGCTTGGGGCCGTAGCAGACTCAAAGTCGCAGGCTGAGCGGAGCTTCTCTAGAACAGACAGGCTCAACTTCAACAGCAGTATACAGTTCTCATATGTGTTGCGGGAGACAGATAACTTCACACCGTGCAGGTGGGCTTAGGGCTGCAGCAGACTCAAAATCAACAGGCTAAGTGGAGCTTCTACGTAGACAAACAGAATCAACTTCAACAGCAGTATACAGTTCTCACGTGTGCTGCAGGGGACAGATAACTTCATACCATGCAGATGGACTTAGGGCTGCAGCAGACTCAAAATCAACAGGCTGAGTGGAGCTTCTACGAAGACAAACAGAATCAACTTCAACAGCAATATACAATTCTCACGTGTGTTGCAGGGGGCATGTGTTGCCTTGTTATTATACCGGAGGGGACACAATTGCGGCGAACTTTAGTTCCGCCCTCATTTGTCACACCGTGACATACATATTGCTAATCTAGTTAGGAAGCTCAAAGTAAAGATTGGCTTTTATTTAAGAAATAAATCTAGCTTTACTTTTAATGCCAAAAAAAACTTGTGGAAGCTACTTTTCTGTCTGTGATTGATTATGGTGACATATTATATATGCATGCAGCCTCCTCCATCTTAAGGAGCCTTGATTCAGTGTATCATGCGTCTCTACGATTTATTACAAATGCAAAGTCCCTCACTCACCATTGCATTCTTTATGATCTGGTGGGTTGGACAGCACTGACCACCTGCAGAAAACAGCATTGGTATATTTTTATATATAAAGCCATGCTAGGTAAACTTCCAGCTTACCTCTGCACCCTCCTCTGTCTCAATTCTGCTAGTTATCAGCTACGCTCCTCCAAGTGGTTGCTTTTTAATGTACCCAGGGTTTGGACAGATTTGGGGAAAACTGCATTTTCATACTATGCACCATGGGCATGGAATAATTTTCAAAAAAAAGATCTTAAACTAGAAACGTGTGTATCAATTAATAAATTTAAGACCATCATAAAAAATGTGTTAAAGGAGACATGTAGTTGTTTTTCTTGAGAGGTCCTTGTATTTGAATGATTTTTGCATGATTGTATGTATGCATGTATGTAGTATTTTTTTTTTTACTATGTTGTGTTTATGTATGGCTGCTACCTTTTATGTAGCACTTTAATATGTTGTTTATGTATGGCTGCTACCTTGGCCAGGTCTCTCTTGTAAAAGAGATTTTTGAACTCAATGAGACTTCCTGGTAAAACTAGATGTACCGCATGGCGGTACAAAATATGACCGCCGCTCACGCCTGCACTGGCTTTCCACAAAAATAAATGACGTGGAGCAATTTGGCTGTATTGCGTGTTTATGTATACCTAAAAAAAGTAGTAGTATGTGCATGTCTGTCTGTGTGTGTGTGTATGTGTGTGTGTTTGTGTATGTGTGTGCCTGTGTGTGTGTGTGTGTGTGTGTGTGTGTGTGTGTGTGTGTGTGTGTGTGTGTCTGTGCGTGTATGTATGCGTGCGTACATGTGTGTGCGCGTGTGTGTGTCTGTGCATGTGGATTTGTATGTGTGTGTGTATGGGTGTGTGTCTGTGCGTGTGGATGTCAGTGTGTGTGCATGCTTGCGTTTGTTTGTATTCCTGCATGTGTGTGTGTGTGTGTGTGACAGTTAGGGTTGCCAACTTCAGAAAAGGAAAATGCGGGACAATCGTGGTTATTTATAGGAAAATGAGGGACACTCAAAATATGTGTACTGTATCACACAGTGTACGTCATTTCAGTGTCTGCAGTTAAGTTTGTGTTTAAAAGGTTATCAGCCATAAACACATTTGTATTGCTTAACCTATTTATGTATTTAATTCTAAAAATAATTTTAATGTCATACATGAAAAAAGTCACATTACAAACAAACCATAGTTCAAAATAACAGCATTTATCTAAAATAGAAAGCTTTTTTTAACATTATACACTAGGCTTACAGTTCAAAAGTTTGGGGTTAGTAAGATTATTTTTTGGGGAAAAAAAGAAAGAAAGTAATTGCCTACTTTTATTCAGCAAGGATGCATTACATTAATCAAAAGTGACAGTTAAGATAATGTTACAAAAGCTTTCTATGTACTTTCTAAAAGCTTTAAAACATTAATAATAATCAGAAATGTTTTTTGAGCATATTATTCCCTCAGGTATTACATGTTTTCTTGCGTGGCTGGATGTTAGACTCATGAACAATAATCACGTTGTTTGCATTCGCCAAAATTGATTAGCCGAAATCAAAACGTGGACAGTGAAAGGAAATTACCGTTAGCGTGAGACGAGTCCGGCTTGAAGCGGAAGCGACCAGACGGCAGAGGTTGTTCGCAAATCAAACAATGATTTGTCTCAAAACAGTGATTAAAAAAAGCTGTGATTGGATGATGACAGGTGTCGGTGATCATTCTCAAGTGTCGTGGTCAGCACTGCTGCTGTTGCTGTTGTATCAGTCAGTGGTTTATCAGCTTGTCAAAAAACGGGACACGGGAGGTCACGCACGGGACAAATAAATTAGGCCCAAAATACGGGACGCCCCGCCTAATTCGGGACAGTTGGCAACCTTAGTGACAGTATCATCCTAAACCAGCAACCCTTCGCTCAACACCACCATCTACAGGCCGATGAGTGTACAGTCACTAAATGTGCACATAAATGAATTTATTTTATACCCCCCCATGGATGAAATTCTACGAAACTTAGCATACCCCCAGAGGATGTCAAGTTAATCATACACATGAAATATGGTGCAGTTCTGAACATCTCAACTGAAGATAGGGGCGATTAAAGCAGAATAATATTGCATTTTCATTTTTTATGGGAGGGGCGCAAATCACAAATGAGTGATTATGGGCTAGGTTGATGTGGGCCCTTAAGACCAACATACCATAAAAATGTCTTCATCCTCGGTACCACGGTTCAGGTAGTTATTTAGGAAAAACTGCATTTTTTGGGTTTGGGGGGGCCCAGCGCGGGAGGGGAGTGGCCCCCGGGGACCAAATGAAATTTTTCCGTAAAAGTCTAGTGGGGCTACATGCCCACCAAATTTCATGTTCCCCGGTGTTTCTGTGTCCCTGGTATCGTTGACGAAAAAATTCAGTAGATGACGAAAAAAAAAAAAAAAAAAACTTTGACAATCGATTATGGGCTAGGTTGATGTGGGCCCTTAAGACCAACATACCATAAAAATGTCTTCATCCTCGGTGCCACGGTTCAGGTAGTTATTTAGGAAAAACTGCATTTTTTGGGTTTGGGGGGGCCCAGCGCGGGAGGGGAGTGGCCCCCGGGGACCAAACGAAATTTTTCCGTAAAAGTCTAGTGGGGCTACATGCCCACCAAATTTCATGTTCCCCGGTGTTTCGGTGTCCCTGGTATCGTTGATGAAAAATTCAGTAGATGACGAAAAAAAAAAAAAAACTTTGACAATCCCTATATGACCGCTTTCGCTAGCTACGCTAGCGGCGGTCATAATAAAGGTAAAATAAAAAAAATAAACCGACAGTAAGAATTTGGACTGATTACTATCAGTTAAACTGTAGCTAACTTATACAATGTAACATAAAATTCTACACATATTAGTCACAATTCAGATTCAAATTGTTTTATCATTCTGGCTCCATAGTTCTAGCGTGCAGATGTAGCGTATTGTTTTTTGTTACAAAAAGCTAACTAGTGGTAAAAATGGTACAGAAGTTGTCACTGGGACAGTACCTTTTAAAAATGTTTTAATATGTAACATTTAGGTACTAACATGCACTCTTGAAAGGTGTACCTTTTGAAAGGGAACCGTGACAGCTTTTGTACCTTGTTTTCTGAGAGTGGAGGATAATTAAAGGGAACCTAAAGAACATTATAATAGTTATTTTTAGGTTTTATTTTTTATAACCAAAAACTAACATTCCCAGAAAGTTGCAGGGAAGTTTTCATGGCAATCTAAACTGAACCTCTACTAACGCACCCTAATGGTTAATTTTAGGTTTAATTTTTTAAATATAACCGGAAACGAACCTTCCCAGTCATATTGAGAACAAAAAATCGTTAGCTGGATATGCATTTTATTTGTAAGCTACAGTCAGTCAGTCAGTCAGTCAGTCAGTCAGTCAAAAAACGCTAAATAAACACAGAGAGGTTTATAAGGACTCGTATAAGGATCACTGAATGCTAAAAGTAAGCAACCCATTAAAGGCCAAAAACTTAGGTCATTTTTACACTTATGAACAGGTGACTCAGGGTGGCTAATCCTCATAATTCATTTTAAAAATAGATGGTGGGAGAGTTCTTATAAATGTTCTTATAAATGCAAGTAGAACAAACTTTCAGAGTTGATGTCAGTCAGATGTTTCTGGGTTTTGTCTGTTCTGTCCTGCGATTACCACAGGTGGGCGCTGTGTGCAATAAAACAGAAGATTTTTTTCTAGGTCAAGGACCCCTTGGAAAATGTTTTTCAGAGAAACTTTTAGATTGTTTTTTTATCTATTTTTTTTTTTTTTTTATGATGTTAAATTTCTGTGAGAGCATCAAATTATGAACCAAAATAACTCCAACATCCAACGTCAGTCTCATCTACGTATTTTCTGGTTGTCTGGTAGGGTAATACTATCATTGCAAGGATTCAGGTTATTTCTAGATTTAATTTTGTTTCTGATTATGTTTTACAGTCATTCATTAATACATAATGTTCGTGAGGTCAACCCAGTGAAATTTCCTCTCAAAATAGTTTATGGGTGGGGTTAGTTCTTTTTTTTTTTTTTTTCACTATTGCGTTGCTCGAGCTACAGCTATTCAGTCACAGACTTGCACTCTGAGTTAAAGTGATAAAGTTGGGTCTTATTTACAGTATTTTCTGATCAATTGTTTTTCAATATGCTTCAACATTTCTTTGGACTTTTTTATCTCTTGGCAGTTTCACAGCTTTTGAGTTTCACAGGTTTGTATGTTGACTAAATTAAATTCTGTCTTTTATTCTTCCGATGCGTCTGGAATGAGACTAAATATGTTTTAAAGTTTAGCTTTTACTTTATTGTAGGCTAAAGTAACAGAGTTGGGAGTGGTAAATTCATTTCTGTTCAGTTAACAAGTTTGAGTTTGGACTAACCGTGCCAAATATTGCCTTGCTACTGTATTAGTAAAGCTTTTTTATTGCATATGACAAGATGGACTTTTACAGAAACCCATTACATTTTTCACTAGCTATTAAGATGTCATGGTCCCAACTCTATAAAATACAAAACTCTAGAGGCCTATCATGGACCAGTGTTCAGTTTGCAGGTCTTAATGACTCTTAGAAAGTTATTTCTGTGTCTGCTTGTAATTCAATACTTTAGTGATGCTATTCTGTGCTGAATCTTCACCCGTTTTAAATCACATCCTTCTCAATGTGTTTAACAGGTTCACATGCTGATGAATGTCCTCTTCAGCTCAACCCACAGAGAGTTGTTGTGAAGTACGGCGGTTCTGTCTCAGTCGACTGCAGCACTTCTGTCCCACATAAAGGAATGGGATGGGAAGCCAGTGAGGGAGCAGTGTCCATGACCAGAGACAGTCTGACCACATGGAGAGTGTCAGAACTGAGAGAATGGGGCATAGAGCCATCCTGCTACATAAACTATAATAAGACACAGTGTGAAGTGTATCTCCCAGTGACTATTTACAGTGAGTTTCTCTGTTATTGATATTTGTATCTTTTCATTCTCAGAAATGTCTTATGTATGTACATTCATGACTGCAGATATCTGTGTGTAAATCTTCATCCACAGAGACTCCAGACAGTGTGTCCATCAGCACTGTGAATCACAACGGACCAATGATGGAGGGAAACCAGTATGAGCTCCAGTGTGACGTTCTCAATGTGGCTCCTGTTCAGAGTCTCATTGTCAACTGGTACAAAGGACAGACTCTGGTGGATCAAACCATCTTCACTGACACCATCAAGACTCCAGTCAGTAAAACATCTAAACTCCTGATCCGTCCAGACAGAGCTGATGATGGAGCTCAGTACTGGTGTGAAGCAAAGCTGGAACTGGGAGAAGAAGGACCTCAACCTCCTCCAACAGCCCCATCAGAACATCTCAGCATTACTGTATATTGTAAGTAAGATCCGTCAGTTTCTATTATTAATCTTTTAAGAACATCTGTTGTCCAAATCAAGCAGATTTTAGCACTTACCACGTGACACAGTGTCAAGTTATGTGGTGATAGGGATCAGATGCAACATGTAACCTTTTCTTATCAATTTTCTAAATTTGATCAATTTAGCTGAAAACTACTACATTAATGTAGATTAACATAAGAAATTTATGATGCCACATATGCAATGCAAAACCTCTTAAACTGTTTTTCTTTCACTCCTTCCTGCAGATGAACCGATCATCAATGAGACCAAACTGCCCTCCATAGTGCCTGTGTTTCGAGGATATCCAGTGGTGATAGTTTGTGAAGCCGAGGGAAACCCAAAACCAACAATCAGCTGGAGTCTCAGCACAACTGATATAGTTTATAGTGAAACTCTTACTATAACAGATTCAACACCTGAGGATCTGCTCTGCATTGCGAGCAATTCAGTTGGCAGCACCATCAGATCCGTAAAAGTGTCCAAACAAGGTAATTGTGCATTTTTGTAACATTTTCCATTGTAAGTGAGTGACTCAGTTTAAAGGTGCAATATGCAGGGAAAAAAAAGTATTTTTAAAGACTCATATAAAAATAAAGCCTCTTAGCCATTACTGATGGTCCACTAGAAGTAAGGTGCGTTCAGGTCACTTTCGTCAGAGCAAGATGTCGTTAAAATACAGCAAGGTTTTTATACTCTACTTCCAGAAAATGAAGAACAAAGAATATGCTTAACACTAGCTTAGCCAGGCTACCCAGTGTAAACCGAGACCATGCTTGTTTAGCATTTTTCGCAGGGATATAGCCTATAGAAAATGTCTCCATGAAGTCCCGAACATCACACTGGAAATACCACACTGCTCACAATACAAAAAAGGAAGTTAACCATTTCACAGAATGTAAGCAAAGGCCAGTGTGTTGGAAAATAGCCTACATCTTAAGATGATGACTGTGCTTTGAAGCAGGGCTAATGGTCATTGATGGTCAAAGAGCAATAGTTGCAACATACAAACTACATATAAAGTAGCCTTGTGTCTAAACAGCACTCAGCTAAAGCAGGGACATGTTTTTAAAAACACATTTCTAATGTTTTTTGTTGTTGTTGTTTTGTTTTTCAGTAAATGAAAAACATTATTATTATTTTTGCAACTTTTTTTTAAGTATGTGGGATGCAATTTTGTGATTCATTTTTGTTACTGTATTATTATTACTTAATGTGTTTTCCAGATATTTCCATCAGCACTGGGAATCACAACGGACCAATGATAGTGGGCAATGAGTATGAACTCCAGTGTGACGTTCGCACTGTGGCTAAGAGTGTTGTCGTGAGATTGTACAGAAGACAGCATCTAGTGAATGAAACTATCTTCACTGACTCCTTCAATACTTCAGACAGAAAAACATCTAAACTCCTGATCCACCCAAAAAAAACGGATGATGGAGCTCAGTACTGGTGTGAAGCACAGCTGGAACTGGGAGAAGGACCTCAATCTCCTCCTAAAGTCACATCAGAATCTCTGAAAATTACTGTACATTGTAAGTATAATATTTTGTCCACTTCTCATGTTTTCAAACATTAAACTTTATTTAGCAGGTATTATATTGCTCTTAATTATTAACATGTGAAACCTGTTTTTTGCTTCTTCCTGCAGTTAAACCGATCATCAATGAGACCAAACTGCCCTCCATAGTGCCTGTGTTTCGAGGATATCCAGTGGTGATAGTTTGTGAAGCCGAGGGAAACCCAAAACCAACAATCAGCTGGAATCTCAGCACAACTGATATAGTTTATAGTGAAACTCTTACTATAACAGATTCAACACCTGAGGATCTGCTCTGCATTGCAAACAATTCAGTTGGCAGCACCATCAGATCCGTAAAAGTGTCCAAACAAGGTAATTGTGCATTTTTGTAACATTTTCCATTGTAAGTGAGTGACTCAGTTTAAAGGTGCACTATGCAAAAAAAAAAAAGTATTTTAAAGACTCATATAAAAATAAAGCCTCTTAGCCATTACTGATGGTCCACTAGAAGTAAGGTGCGTTCAGGTCACTTTCGTCAGAGCAAGATGTCGTTAAAATACAGCAAGGTTTTTATACTCTACTTCCAGAAAATGAAGAACAAAGAATGTGCTTTAGGTGTGTTTTGCTTTTTTATGTTTATAATTAATTTATGACGCCACTGTCAACTTTTTCATTAGGCCTACATACTATTATATTGTTATATTACAATGCTATTATATTTTGTGCAGGCATTTAGCTTATTATGCTGTAAATAAAAAAGTCTGACAATATCACAGCTAAACACCTATGGTATTCTGACACGTTTCTCACTGATATGCCCCCAACTCGTAAAATAGGGGTTTAAAAAAATCCTGAGCTTCCCATGCACTCATATTTACACTTTGTTGTGGCATTCATGTGCGTTCAATGGCAATATGATGATCCTGACATGACTTGAACTCGTCATTTATTGTCTGTATCTGAAGCTCGGGAAGCAAGTTGTCGTGTCGCGACACAAAAACAATTAACTAATGTTGCTTTAGCCTTATTAACCGCTATCTGTAACTACGCGCTACAATGGACGCTTCAATACCATTATGTACCACTCTCCTCCGAGCTAAGCAAACAAATTAAACAAATTAATAATAATTTAAAACTAAATTATATGATATAATTACGGCAGCGCTGTGGATTATTTTCTCATTCAATATTCTTTAGGAGGCAGTTGCCTCCCTTGCCCCCTCGGAGGAAACACACACACACACACACACACACACACACACACACACACACACACACACACACACACACACACACACACACACACACACACACACACACACACTGTACAAACACAATAGATACACTTTCCTGCAGAGTTTAACTCCAACCATGACAAAATTCACCTGCCATTAGCTTTCTAGTATTCCTGAAGACCTTGATTAGCTTGTTCAGATGTGTTTGATTAGTCAACTTTGCAGGAAAGTGGATCTTGAGGGCCAGAGTTGCCCACCCCTGCTTTGACTATATTCACACTTGTGATCTTGGCATTCAAAAATGACCAGGAAATTAATGGAAAATATGAAAATACAGATTTATTGTACCCAGGTTTATTGGTACAATCTACTAATCCCCCATGATTAAGTAGTTTCAGATACTGTCAAATGTACGCAAATACAAACTGTAATAAAAGTAAGTAATTATGTCTAAAAAATACTCTAAGTAGGAAATATGCTGTATAGCTTAGGGCTATACAGGCATCATGGTATCTGCCTTCTATTGTCACAGTGTTGGTTTATGTTCCCTGGTGTCCACTAGAGGTCCTCTTTCCCCACGGTGTCATTTCATTAGGAACTGCATTCCCCTCATCACTGTTCATTGCACCCAGCTGTTCCCCATCATGATTGTTAGTGTCTGTGTGTATAAATCCCTGCCTGTTTAGTGTTTGTTACGGAGTCCTTGTTATTCGTCACACCACTTTTGTTTCCACTCTGGTTTTGCCTGTTTATTGGTTTGTGTTTGGATTGCTTATTTGGATTTTGACCCCTGCCTGGGGCCTATACCATGAAGCTGGTTTAGGTGGCTAGCCAGCTATGTTTCAGTTTAGTTTCCACCAACCCTGGGTTTTAGGTACTATGAAAGTAGCTTGGCTTTAATCGGTGTTCGTCGCCATGGTATCTTGCGCTGCACGGCTAACCTGCTCCGGGGCTGGTTATGTTCTGGATTCAAGATCTCAGACCGAAGTTTGACCAATCAGCTGAGAGCAAAGAAACATATAGGTGACGTAACTTATTCCCAGTGTCTGTTGCAATGACTTCACCTTTTTTTCCAAATCCGGTGGACATCTCAGCGCAAATTGTTTGACGAGCACTTCGTGTAGAGAGTTTTTAGCATGACAAAATCCCCTTGCCTTTCCTGATAGTTATTTGTATGAAAGATACAGATTTTCCGCGGAAGCAATGTCTTATCTTTGCGAACTTCTTGAGCCGCACATAAAGAATTTAACACGTCGAATTCATGCACTTACTGTACCTCAAATATTGCGTTGCGTTTTTTTGCAAGTGGTACATTCTTGCACGATGACGCACAGAAGCTAGGGGAAAACACAGTTTGTCGAACCATTCGCAAGGTGGCTCTGCAGGAGTACATGAATAGTTTCATTAATAGTGTTCCCCGGACATTTATCGACCATGCCCTTAAAAGAGGGCTTTTATAAAATTGCCGGTAAGATATATTGATAGGGTGACATCACATTAACTTTTTTTTTTTTTTTTTTTAAAGCAAATTTCACAAATGTACTATACAATATAATACATGTCAAGAATTATTTTAAATCTTTTTTTATTATTATTCTGTTAATCTTATGATAGGATTCCCTAGAGTCATTACAACATGTCTATTGCTCCAATCTCCTCTGCTCTAGGGGAACATGAGGCAGATTATGTTAATAGGAAGTCCTATCACAGCCATAATGTTCAGGTAGAGATGATGTGAATATGTGAGATGATTATTTTCTGTGAGATGAATCTTTAAATTAATAGTAACATTAACAGATATAACAATGATCTACTAAACATTTCATCTGCAGATGACTTGTGGTGGTCATGAACGTATGATCACAAGTTTGGATGCCAAATGGCCTGGCTCCAGTGCTTGTCTCACAAATTTTCCGTGAGTCTGTGTTGTGTCAGCGCTTTGAGGAAAGCAAGTTAAATTTGGTACAGTACAAAACACTGTTAATTTGAACTGAGATAGAAAAACCTACACAATAACCCCCTATCATGACCCTCAGACAGGGCCACAGCACCGCTTCAATGTGGCCCTCAGTAAAACCAGAGTGAAGATAGAGATGACCTTTGGCACCCTAAAGGCACATTTCAACTGTGTTCGGTGCTTCAGAGTCACCAGAGCGGACCACCCGGTGCAGATGTAGATGCAATCACCATACAATATTACACTTAAAGCACATTGAAACTGCAGATAGGTCTCAAACTGTTTTATTGGTTTTGTGGGATGGGAGGGAGAAAGAGCGCAAGACAAAGTTGCATTAATAAATATTCATACTAAAGTGTTACTTGGTTAAATAAGTTCACATACTGAGATCAGTTTTATCCAGCTGTTTGATCTCCAATTTTTTTTTTATTTTATTTTTTATTTTTTTGGAGCCTCCTCAGCTCAGTCCAGCTCCTTTAGTGAACGTTCAAGTCTCCTTTAGTGTGCAGTCTAGTTAAAGACTCCTTTAGTGTGCAGTCTAGTTCAAGACTCCTTTTGTACAGGGCCCTGACTGAGTCTGTTTCCACCTGAAACATAATTCCACCACAAACATGATCATTACAAGTTTTCTGGAGGCTCATCAAATCACAAAAAGTTCCTTGACTTCCTACAAACACAGGACTGACTGTAATTTATGTCAAGGGTTTTAAATCCTTACCTTGTTCACATTTCTTCTGAAGGCCATTGAGGTAGAGGCCTCAGTTTCTGGGGCAGGTTGTGAAAAATCCTACAATAAAAGAGATGTGTAAGGGCCAGTCCCTTTTTTATGCCACACATTCAAATGTTTGCCATAATAAAAAGCCCAGTGCATTCACATCAGCAACTGTCTGAGAACACACAGACAGAGTGTCTTCATCATTTCTTCACATATATTTTTATATTTTGTCTTTATCTGCTGCCAAGAACATTTGGAGTTGGGGTTGCATCTAAAAATCTAAAAATCAGTGAATATTAATCTTTCTTAGTACATGCACATTTTCTATTATAAAAATAGGCTATATTACACATATAGGCTACACATATATACATAGCCTACATAATTTTACATAAATATAGAACGTATTTGTTTAACTTACACATTAACAATAAGCAATCTTTCTCCAACAGTCTTCTCTTGCTTTGGCAGCAGAGACCGTATTGTTTTGAGCTTGAAAATACATATTTAAATTCATCGTAATTCTGAATGATTATCTCTTGCTCCTCCGCGGAAAAATATATCGCTCTCGCTCTACCCGCGATTGGTTGTTCAGTGTCGACGTCACTCTTTTATGTGCACGCGCGCGTGGAGTAATCATAGCTTAAAGGGACTGTGTGTAGGAATTTCTCCCATCTAGTGGTGAAATTGTACTTTGCTTTCAAACGAATAATGCTCTCCAGCGCCTCACTTTTTCAAATGCGCGTTGCATCTACGGTAGCCGTTATGTACCAAAAAGCTATGACAGGATTGCTTATAATAGCACTTCGAGTTTTTCTTCGGGTGAACAGGTTTGTTATTTAAAACAAACTGAAACTTCAGACAACGAAAAAAAGAATGCTACAGTATTGAATTACTGACTGTGAAAAACATTAACTATGGTAATTAGTAGGCTAGTAATGCCTTCTTTACTCGTTATATTTTTTGAAGTACTTGCATTGTTAGATATCATCATCATCAGAGCCTTCTCTAACGTTACTTCACTCAATAGCTGCTATTCATCAAAGAGCGTGTTTAACTTTTAACTATAAATGTTCTACTGTCTATATAATAAAGTACACAACCAAGCAATAAAAAAAAGCTTGTAATTAAAACCGTAACATTGACTTACCTGTCGAGAAGAAAGCAGGCAACTTCAGGGTCTCTTTTGAAAGCTTTCTCCTGCATTAGCTATCCCGACATTAACGCTTGTTTTTGTAATCTCCGGTCACGTTTCCTTTTACGGTCTATTTTGGACTTTTTCGACGACGAGGACTCATCCTGTGACTCAGCATATGTATGAATGAACGGTGTATAAATAACCGTGCAGTGCAGCCTTTTAAACTTGCCGCGGGAGTGACAAGCGCCTCTCACTGCTCTGCTCCTCCGCTTCTGCTGGCTTCAGTCACGTGACGCTGGCTCTGAACGAAAACGCGTTGGCCTAGTACTTTTTGTCCCTCTCTGCTATTATAGTTTTTCAAGATGGCGGAACTACATGGACGCCTCCGTGGACCTACCTGTCCCATGTATATAAAGCAGTGGCGTAGCCACGAGGGGGCCTGGGTGGGCCTAGGCCCCCTCATTTATATGTCCGGCCCCCTCAGATTTCTGATGGCTTAAAATAAAATAATAAAAATAAAAAATTATTGATGTGTTAGTCTAATTGATAGATTTATCAATCAAAATACTGCGCGGTAAAATGCGGCTGTTTTCAAACTTGATTTGACGTGTTGGGCGAAACGTAGCCTACGCTGTCATCTTCGCGTGAGAGTTCATGCGGTGAATGGCAGCGTTGTGCAAAGTACAATATTACGCACGAAAAGATGAGCGAGAAGGAGAAAATAAGCCATCTACATCTGAGTTTGCTTCAGCTTACTACAAGACGACAGCGAGTGAAGCGGCTAGGAGACAGAAACGCACATTTCATCACAGAATAACGGTGAGACTTCGACTCAGATCGGCACATTGCGCAATGACTTGTTTGCAATTGATGAACCGCCTTCACAACCATTGATGACCACATTTCCTGTATAGCCTATCTGTTGTATATGAAGAGTTTGGTTTCAAAACGCGATAAATTCATTATGATTAATTTTGAGTAATAATGTGTTTTCTTTACCAAGAGAGTGGAAAGATTAAAACCACTATTTTTTGTTTCAAACTTTCACATAGCATATTTTAGGTTATAATAACATAATTTCAAATCCATATTTTTATTTTCAAATATTTATTATAAAAAAGGATTCCCCCCAAAATGCAATAAATTCATGACACCTTTTTTTCCAAAATGCAATTAATCCATTGAATCAATATAAAAGTTTTTATATTTTAACTGTGGAAATACACAACAAAGGAAGTTGATCCACATATGACAGCCTCTGAACTTAGTCAATACTAATCTTATATAGCCCTACAGGCACTGGACTAAAAATAGCCGACATTCACCATTGCTAAGAAATTGCCTAGCCTACCTCCTGAACTTTTTTGACGGCGATCAGCTGTAAAATGGCTTGGTCCTGCTCGGTTTTCGTTGACTTTGAGTAAAACAATTGAAAGTTTTTTAAAAGATCCCCTGGGGTCGTGTCAGCGTGACAGAAGTTTGATGCTGTCGTGTGAGAACAAGCAACAGTCGAGATTTTTCCTCCTCCAGCGTGCCTCATCTTCTTAATCTCCTCAAGTAGCCTAAATTATTAGATTTCGATGGCTTACGTTTCTTCCCCACCGCAGAAACCACCACAGGGTCACCAATGCCGTCAAAATTATTATTATTATTTTTTGTGGATCACAAAGTAGAAGGAAAACTAGAATGCCGGGTTTATTCAAAGCGCCGCCGTTACGGTTTACAGAGCGTGGAATGGTGCGCTGACTGCGTGGATATCGCATTTTACGTAAAATAAAAAATGGACTTTTCAACACCGACCAGAATACAATACAGATTTTTGCGGGAACTAATATATATATATATATATATTTAACGTTTATCGCGTTTTGGAACCAAACTCTTATTTGCTGAGTAAGATGACATCATTGACACTTTTTAAAATCGCCCTTGTAGGCTAGGCTACTTCATGTAAAAGATAATAATCGCGGAGCTATGTCCTAGGCTGCTATAGCCTAGGCTATATATATATATATATATATATATATATATATATATATTAGTTGCCCCCTCATTTTAAGATGGGCCCCCCCAAAAATAAAATTCTGGCTACGCCCCTGATATATATATATATATATTAGTTGCCCCCTCATTTTAAGATGGGCCCCCCCAAAAATAAAATTCTGGCTACGCCCCTGATATAAAGATAAATTCTTCGTTTACGAGGATTAGTCTGATCATTGGCATAGGTATTTGTACACCATTGAGGGCATATTTATTAATAAAAATATTGATTTTAGATAACAAAATACCTAAAAAGCTACACATAGTCCCTTTAAGGATCAAAGCCTGAGTTGACAGAGAAAGTTGATGAGCTGCATCATGGTACCAATAAAGCCTGATTGCATCGGTTTGGTTTTGTCAACTCAAAACTAATCCTGTAACCCCGAGTTTGTTCAGCTACCTTCATGGTACAGGCCCCTGGACTGTTTATGAGTTACGGATTTCCCTAATAAAATATTACTGCTATTGGATCTTCCCTTGTCTCCTTGAGTGTGGATTGTGACATCTATGCATTGGATATTAAATACATTTGCTCTAAGTACTGTATTCAATGAAAATGAAAGAAAATATGATGATATTCTCCATTAGATATTCACAATAGCTCTTAGAACAACCTTTTAATTATGTGATATATTACTGTTCAATCATTTAACCACAAAATTAATTTTGTGCTAATGATTTTGTTTTATATTACTTATTCATTACCTGAACCTATTTTTCTTTTTCCTTTCTAGGCACATATCTATACATTCTTTATTTTGCTGTGGCTGTTGCACTGCTTCTTATAATCATCACATTACTTATCTATGGAAAAAGAAAAAGAAACAATCAACTGGACGTTACTGCAGTCAGTAAAGCAGAATGAAATGTGTCTCTTCAGCAATGGATGCAAATGCTAAGATTGAACAGATGATATATTGAACATCATTCATATCACAATGAATAAATATGTTAATTGGAAAAAAAAGCTGGTATAATGTGTAAAAGCTCATATCAGCATGTGCTGTCAAAATGTGTTAGTGTCAAAAAAGATTGTCTGAGTTAAAAAAATAAATGTTTAAAACGTATCAAGTTATCTTATCACATGACAACAAAATATTTTCCTGTATGTTGTTTATGCCATACACTGTAAAAAAAAAAAAAAAAAATGTTCACTCAACTTAAATTTTTTAGTTATCTTTTTGCTTTGACTTTTTGCTTATCTTTTTGCTTTTGCTTTGGGAGTTAAGTTTTATTTACTTAATCTATTAAGTATTTTCAACTTTAAAAGTTTAGTTGAAATAGTTAAAAAATAGTTGACCCAACAACTTATTTCAAGTAACCTGGACTTGTAAAGTTTAGTTGAAATACGATAAAGTTATCTGTACTAAAATGTATGTTCATTGAACTCAATTTGGCATATATATTTTCAACTTGCAATAGCACATTCAACCAAATAAAAAAAAAAACACTGATTTTTCCATTCAAACATTTTTATTGTCCCTTATAAATCAATAAATGTTAAGGGAAAACTCAGTTAACATATTCAAGGATTACAATGAATTTTTTCTTTGTTACAACTTTTTAACTGTAAAATATTAAAATACTAATATTATTTGTAAATACAAACTAAAAACATTATATATGTAGCTCACACAAATTTTTTAATACCATTGTTAATTAATTGCTCACCCTCATGCCATCCAATACCTGTTAAGACTTGCCTTTGTTGGAAGACAAATTAAGATCTTTTTAATGAAATCTGTGAGCTTTCTGTCCCTCCTTTGACAGCCTACGCAACTAGCACTTTCAAGGTCCAGAAAAGACATCCTTAAAGTAATCCAAGTGATTTCAGTGGTTTAAGCTCAGTTTTATGAATCATTGCGAGTGTTTCATACTATTTTATTTATTAAATAAGTTTCTCCATCGCTGGTTTAAAAGAGCATGACAGCTTCTTGTGTGGACGCGAAAGCAGACACTGTTGCATGTAAACAAATATATAAACCACTGGAGTCAATTGGATTACTTTAAGAATGTCTTTTTACTTCCTTTCTGAACCTTGAAAGTGCTAGTTGCGTAGGCAGTCAAAGGAGGGACAGAAAGCTCACAGATTTCATTAAAAATATTTTAATTTGTTTTTCAAAGACAAACAAAGGTCTTTTAGGTTTGGAGCAACATGAGGTTGAGTACCCAAAATGAAAATTCTTTTGTTAGATAACTGTGCTAACTGTGAAATAACTTTAAAACACATGAAATCTTGTTGAAAATAGATGTCAGGCCATTGATGCAAAGAACTTGGAAAAAACTTGAAAAAAACAACAACAACTGAAAACTGTAAAATACACAACACAGGCCTTTGGTAGACAACACCTTACCTCAACAACATCTTTAATTCAACAATGTATTTTTAAGGGAGTGCACTCTTGCACTGCAGGTATCAGCTCCAATGTTCATCAACAGCCTCTGAATCACCTCAAACGTGTATCTCATGTTTTTGGGGTAGTTTATGTTGAGAGCATAAAGCAATCCCATCAAGTTCACATATGCATTTGTATGTCACCAAGTCCTCGCAGAACAACTGCTTCCTCGATTACAAGGGCCACATCATTAGAGTCGCATGGAATGGGGTCTGTCTTCCACCACTGTGATGATTCCAAGAGTCATGCCCCTGACCATTTCTTCTTCGGAATCTGTGTGCTGTAATAAAAAATGACAAACTTCAAAATGTGCTTTCACACATACAACACTGAAGCTCAAAGACCTAAACACAACATGAGTATTATTGTAAAGTATACCAACATGTCCTTCATGACATGGTGCTCGAATACCCATTTCAATCACTTTGAGAATATCTCTCAATCATTAACTTTATTTGGACAGTAATTGTTTTTCATGGGGATGTAAGGAAATTTAAACATATTTCAACAAACTTACAAGGGCTATGTGATTTTTTATATGTGATTATTTTATTTTTTCAGAACTTGCTCCTCCACTGTGAATAAATCATCATCCAAATGCATAGGTTTTATCACTGAGAGTCCATGCAAATTCATTTTTAAGATGTCCCCAAGGGAAACAGTTACAGTCCGAAGAGTGCTATTGCTGATATTACATTGTCCTAAACCCTAGCCTCTACTATATAATCTTATACACACTCCATCCACATAGTTAGAAATAATACATTAACTTCAACTACTCAACTGCCTCCAACATGCCTCATTTCTTTCCACATACCTCACAGATCTGTATGAATTGCGATGGATTCTCACGTATGAACCATGGCAGCCCTTGCAGTACTGCAACCCTCTTTCGTTGATTTGATGCCTTCCCCCAAAGAAAAAAAAAAAAAAAAAAAAAAAAGTATTTACTGGCCTGAGGCTTGTTGCATTGAAGCCGGTTTCACTTTTTACTTTAGTTTTAGTTTTTTTTCTTTCATCTTTGGAAGACAAATTAAGATATTTTTGCTGAAATCCAAGAGCTTTCTGACCCTGCATAAACAGCAAAGGAACTATATTCAAGGCCCAGAAAGGTAAAAAGGACAATGTTGGTGGTTCAAGCATAATGTTGTGAAGCTACAAGAACACTTTTTGTGCAAGAAAAAACAAGAAAAAAACCCACTTTATTCAACAATTTCTGCTCTTCCATGCCAGTCCTTGACGTGCGGTCACGAGAGTGCCACGACGCATGCGTGTGCATTCCTCTGCTTGTAAACAAGGCGCAGCGCATCTGGGTCCTATGTCAGAATGCCGACTCCTGCATCAGCAGCATCACATGCATGTGTTGTACTCTTTTGAATGCACGTTGACTGACACTGAAGAGAAGAAATTGTTACATAAAGTCATTATTTTTGTTTTATTAGTGCACAAATAGTATTCTTGTAGTTTCATTAAGTTAAGGTTGAACCACTGATGCCACACTGACTATTTTATAGATGTCCTTACTACCTTTCTAGCCTTGAACGTACATTGCTGTCTATGCAGGGTCAGAAAGGCTGAATAAATAAATAAATAATAAAATAAAAATAAATTGAATAAATAAATAAATGTTTAAAACGTATCAAGTTATCTTATCACATGACAACAAAATATTTCCCTGTATGTTGTTTATGCCATACTGACTTTAATTTGCTGTACAAAAGTGTTATCCACCATGTTGTGAGATTATCAAAGTTGCCCATATGACAAGAACAATATATCTTTGTGGTAAATAACTTAATACAGTTGTTAGAAACATAAATGCAGATTATGAAAAACATCACCCCAGATTCACTGTCTGAGGTGATGGACAATCTCCAAAGCCAGAAATATGTTCTTTCTATGTTAGACAAATTTGGCAGCACTTTTCATTTATGTACTTCTTCTTTAAACCTCTTCTTTTGTGTGTGACTTAAGCACACTACAGCACAGGTCCCGCCCACGAGTGTTGACAGACACTGCCGTTTCAACCAAGCGGCAACATTCTAATCTGAAAAATGAAGCCTACCCGGTAGTGCGAAAAACTGCAATACATCGAAAATCCGCTAGAGGGAGGTCCCAAAAGGGAGCAAATGTCCATAGACCCCATGTTAAAATGTCCGTTTTCACAGCATAAATTCATGTTTTTACAGGTTGGTCCCATGGACTTTTATTGTATTTTTCTATAGGTTCCGAGTGCCTGACAACTGTGAGGGGGGTGAATTTTCACGTTAGTTTAGATCGTATTTAGAAATAAAATGTATGACAAATAAGGGCGTGGTTAGGCTGCGCCAAGGAGGATGACAACATAAGAAGCACCATTTTTTAACACAGTTGAATTATAATACTACTGTTTTTGAATCATGAAATGTAGTTTTAAGAGTTTTTCAGTCGAGAATGTAGTTGTTTAAAGCTCAAATCTGTGGTTTGTTTATAAAGATTTATGAAAATTTTATCCAGGTTGTGAGATCCAGCGATGACCGGGCGCTCGGCGCTCACGTACCCCGCCTGGAACAGCCTTTCCTCGGCTAGTCGTTCTGACGTTTGTCGCTGACTCTGGCGTCTCTGTAGTGGTTAAACATGAGATATAATTCGTCTTGTGTATATCTAACGGGCAATCTTTGGTCTCGTGAATCTATAATTTGTTCCCTGGCCAATCGTTTTGGCTGAGGGGAAGTTTCATAACTTTATAAGTTATTTAACTTTACCGTTGTATGGTTAGACTAGAGCGCTGACTTTGTATGTTTGACTGAATTGTTTGCTTTATTTGTATAGCTTCTTGTATCTTTTACTTATACTTTTATAATGGCTAATATTGATAAAACTGAAATTTAACAAAAAGAGACTGGGTTGAGTTTTGCCTGAACCACATTTGTGTGGCTATAATGTTTAAGATTTCTTTAAATGAAAACGAAAAGGGTTAGTATTGTGTTTTATAACATATTTTGTTGCCTAAAATATACAGAGATAACCGGAGTAGCAGAGCGAGCTGAGTGACGCGCGCTGCGTCCTTTACCCATATATGGATTGGCCAGAAGGTGGGCGGGGTTAGGATTTCCCAAGATTTTCCAAGATGGCGCCGCCCATACCCCCCATAAACGGCTTCAAAACCGTTCTTCAGAAAGTCTATGGGTGACGTCACAGACGCTTTGTCCATATTTTTTACAGTCTATGGTTTCAACATAGACCTGCCCTGATCGAGTTCACAGCTCTGCTGCACTGACGAGAATGTCTCCCAAGAGTTGTAGGTGTTGTGTGGCTGGATGTATTAATCCACATAGCTCTCTCTATTTACTCCCGAAATCTGAGGCAGCCGCTGAAGACGAGGTGGAATTATTTTGTTTTTAAAGAAAATGCTCCCTCAACCCTACCGAAATTTGTTTATGTACTTTCGCACTTCTTATAACTTACTGTGTTTACTCAGCTCTTACGGTGATTTTCTGAAGTAAAACTGACACTTCATCTTTTGTGTTATGTACAATAAACTTTATTAAACTCATCAGTATATGTTTGATCATCATTCGGACCTGGTCCGAAACAGCAGACTTGTAGGCTATTAATAGTGGATACATAGCCTGGGAAAACCCAGACTACTTCCGGCGAATTTTAATTCTCTCTCCAGGATAGTCTGGAGAAGAGCCCATTCAAACTCATTTCTGTGCCGCCGAAATCGCGGCACCAATCAGAAACGTTGGGGGAGGGATTTACATGATGACGACAGCGCAGCGACGCTGAAGGAGATTTCATTACAAAGATGGATGCCGCCGTGGAACATCACTCGTTCGAATCAGTTATCGCATCTGTTTTGAGTGATTTAAACTTACCGTTTTCGTTAAAACCGGAGCAAAGAACAACAGATGTTTCTCCGTCGCTCTGCATACGTCATCTCCTTCATCGATCTGATTGGTTTTAAGACTATCCAATTGCGCCCAGAGGTATTTGAGCTACGTCGGTTGGTGACGCCCCTTTGGAAATGATTTGTCTACATAGCTTCCCCAGACCCTACACTCAGTTTCAACTGAGAAGGGTCTGGTTTTAACCAGGCTAGTGGATACATACAAGCAGATGACAAATACGTTATAACTAGAGGTGGGCATAGATTCATTTTCTTAATCTAGATTAATCTAGATTAATTTTGAAATTAATCTAGATTAATCTAGATTAAAATGGCTCATTTGAATTCTGCCGAAGGCATTCAGAATATGTGTGCTACCCAAATAATGACTATAAAAGTAAGTCTTTGAGAACGGGTTTCTCAAGTCAGGTGGCGCAATAGACCAGGGGCTCATCTCCTGTTTCCAAAATGCATCCCAAACTGCTTGAGAAAGCTGTTCTACTCACTGTAAAAGGTTACTACTGTACTGTTACCGTCCGTAGGCAACATTAGGTAGGCCTATGTTATTATCAACTACTAGCGATGTTGCCTAAAATCCATATTGTGATATACATTGCAGCCTCTTGCGATAACGATATTATAATAAAACCATTTCAGAACAGGTTACACAGACCCTGCTAAACAACTGCTAAATGTATTTTTTTTTAAAGGGTGTATGTAGTTTTGAGAACATATATTGTGCAAAACTGTAAGTATACAACATAATTTTGCAGATAAATAAAATGTAAGTACACTAGCTGCAGAGACTTAAGTAGGTCTAATGTTTATTATGGCTTGGAGCTTATGAAACCCCAAATTTAAAATTAGAATATTGTCTAACTGATGTCTTTTCAGTTAAAAAGAAACACAACAACGATTCTTAAAATCGGGCGCAGACAGAGATTATGTTCTACACCACTCAGATATATTGGGAATAATACGCGCGCGCTGGTATTCAGTGATATGTTTCGTTTTGAATTTGAGGTGGTAGAACGGATAAGTCACGTTTTAACTTACCGAACTGTTACCTCACACACTCTGTCTATATAGTTTGCTGCTGCTCGTTGCACCGATCTTTTTCACCAGTTTTCACTTTCAGCTGTGTTACAGTGTTTACTTAAGATGACGACGAATATGATGCGTTGCAGCCGGGTGTTCCTCGCGGCCGCGGGTAGATTGCGTCATCATAGCTTGTGTAGCTTGAGCCAGCTCCGAACCCAACTTGGAGAATAGATTAACGGCGATATTTTTTTTATCGCGCGATAAGAGTCTCGCGTTAACGCAGCGCGTTAACGCCGATAACGGCCCACCACTAGTTATAACCGTAATTAAACTACTAAACTATACCTGTTCCATCTCTATACAGCACTCTGACTCTGTAGGCATTATTGTCCGACTCCGGGTCGAAATGAACACCGTTAGTTTCTGATATTATCATCATTCGGTGAGATGAAATTGTCCTGAGAGACTGAGCGCGAGCTCTTGAAGCTCCGCCCCCTGTGCCGTGCAGCAGCAGCTTATTTGCATTTAAAGGGCACACACTAAAACAGCACGTTTTTTTCTGAGCCCCAAAAAATGACAATTTAAACATACTGTAAAAAATGATCTGTTGGGTATTTTGAGCTAAAACTTCACATACACACTCTGGGGACATCAGAGACTTATTTTACATCTTGTGAAAAGGGGAATAATACGGGACCTTTAAACATTCCATTCTAACGGTAACACTTCGTCCAACTCACATAGGCTAACAGTTACAGCTCCACTGTATGTTCGCGGATAATTAAGTTACCTCAGACTGTTTTGCAAACATTCGCCAAAAACTCAAGGTAAACATGACTGTTGATGTTTAAGACATATTTAATTATCAGTTACATGATCTGACATAACGTTAAAGGGTCAGTAAGCAGCCAATATTCTAAGAGCTCAAGTTAGAACTGCATGTAACAGAAATAAGATTATAAGTATAACTATAACTATCAAAGAACATAGGATATCAAACAGAGCATAGTTATAATGTACATAAACATGTCATACAGATTTACTTCTGCAGGAGTAGCCAACACACATATCAGGGCCAGCAGTCCAATCCCTTGCAAAAGTTAGTTACTCGTGCCGTAGAACGTTGTATCAGGGTATAAAAAAAAAACTCCACTGGACTCCAATGTCGAAGGATAACAAAAATGACCGTTTATTCAGGTCCCACAGTGAAATCTTCTTACAGGAGTAATAAAATAAATGTTTCTTAAACCAAAACTAATGCTATCTGATATTTCTAAGACAATGTAAAGTCCATAGGCTACGGTAAGAAAACTATATCGCTCAGGTCCTAGTTCACAGCTGGCTCCGAGCGTCCAAAGTCAGTTATGACGCTTCAACGGTATTGCGGGAAACCCAGCACAATTCTCTTAAAGGGGCGGTAGCCCTAAATTCAACCTAAACCCTGAGCTAAATAGAAAATGGTTTTCATTGTTTCCAAATCACAAAAACAGCATTTATAATTCAAATTATATCAATGATAGTTTTCTGTAAACCTCCTTAACATTACTAAGAAACATAACTGAGAAATAATAATCTTTTAATAAAGTTATGTCCGATTACTATTAGCAATAAGCTATTAATGTAGTAATATGACCCTTATAAATCAAATATAAGGTTATTCTATATCCCAAATAATATGTACAGTGTTTTGGCTCCTATATTCCGGCCCCTAATTTTTCTTATTTCAGAAACAATTATCTTACAAAACAACAAGGAGCCAACAAACTTAAACTAATAACTAATAACTGTAGAGTGTCTCTGTAGCTGTCTTCAGCACTGCCTCATGCAGCTTCTTGGAGAAGACAGACCTTGGTAATGGGTCTATCTAATGTGGTTGACTTCGTCTTGATACGGACCCGGCGCACGAGCCCGTGCGCGTCTGGAACCACCTCGATGATCTTGCCAAGGACCCAGGAGTTGCGGGGCGCAGAATCATCGACGATCAAGACGATGTCCCCCTCAGCGAAGTTCCGGGAAGCACGAGTCCACTTCTGCCTTTCCTGTAACTGCGGGAGGTATTCTCTTGTCCATCGCTTCCAGAATATGTCGACTATATACTGGACCTGTTTCCACCTCCTGCGGGCATATACATCCTCCTTCATAAAGAGGCCTGGTGGTAGGGAAGGCTTTGATTGAAGAAGCAAGAGGTGATTGGGGGTAAGCGCTTCCAGGTCTGATGGGTCATTAGAGGCTTTGGTTATAGGTCGACTGTTGATGATGGCTTCTGCCTCACACAAGACGGTGTGCAGGCCTTCCTCATCCAGAGTCTGAAGCCTTACAGTGCTACTGAGGATCTTCCTGACCGACCGAATCATCCGTTCCCAGACGCCGCCATGGTGGGAACCAGTCGGGGGGTTGAAAATCCACTGGATGCCCCTCTGACGCAGACTGCTTTCAATCTTGGAGACATTCCATTCCTCCATAGCTCTCCTTAGCTCCTTCTCCGCCCCCACAAAATTAGTCCCATTATCTGAACGGAGGGTTTTCACTTGGCCTCGTCTTGCTAGAAATCGACGAAGAGCGTCAATGAATGAGTCCGTGTCCAACGATGATGCCACCTCCAGATGGACAGCACGGATAGCCAGACAGGTGAAGATAACGCCCCACCTCTTTACTAGGCTTCTGCCCCGTTTGACTTCGAACGGACCGAAGTAGTCAACTCCAGTGTAGGTGAAAGGGGGTTCATCTGGAAGTACCCTGTCCTGAGGCAAATCTGCCATCTGCTGTTGTCCAGCTGCACCATGCGAGCGTCGACATGTCACACACCTTGATAGGACTTTTCTTATAGCTGAGTGAGCACCAGGAACCCAATACTTCAGTCGCAACCTGGACAGTACATGGTTGCGACCACTGTGACCCACGCACTCATGTATATCTCTGAGTATAAGCTCCGTCACATGGAAGTCCTTAGGTAGGATGGCAGGGTGTTTCACCTCTTCAGGCATCGCTGATCTGCTGAGTCTTCCTCCTACTCTAAGGATCCCCTCCTGTAGTTTGGGTTTGAGCTTGTAGATGTGACTGCTCATCTTAACGTCTTCACCTTTCCGAAGTACAGAGATCTCCTCAGAGTACTTTCGCCGCTGACAGAAACGAATGATCTCAAGCTCCGCTTCCTTGAGGTTCTCCACAGTGAGGTTGGTCTTTGGAAGGCTTTTCTTGAAGATCTTCATCTTTTTCTGGACCTCAGACTGTGGAAGTGACGCATTCATCTCCTCCCTCTTACGACACAGAGTCAGCAGCGTGCTTCTCAGCTTCAGCATCCAGCTGACTGCTTTCCTCAGACGATTCCAGGAGGAGTAATACTCAAGGAACCGCTGCACTGTGTCCAACTGCTCCTGGACTACAGTAGTGTTGACCACGGCTTTCCTTACCTCTGGGTCCTCCGTGGTTAGGTCCCCATGGTTGTCTGGGTTCTGTGGCCATTCCTCCTCTGGCTTTGTGAGAAAGTCCGGCCCCTTTATCCATGACTCATTGCGCAGGAAGGATCTCACGTCGAGTCCTCTTGACGCAATGTCAGCAGGAATCTTGGCTGTATTTACATGTCGCCACTGTCTTACTTCTGACAGCTTCAAAATCATTTCCACTCGATTAGCGACGAAGGTGCGAAATCGACTGGTTCTATTTCCGATGTACTTGAGTACCGTGGTGCTGTCTGACCAGAACACCGATTCGTTCAAGTGGAGCTCCATTTCTGACCTCAGGGCTTTGTCCATGCGCGCTGCCATGGTAGCTGCCGCTAGTTCCATGCGTGGGATGGTGAGGGGCTTGAGGGGTGCCACCCTGGCCTTTGCCATGACGAAGGCAACGTGAAGCTTGTTTTCTTCGTTCTCCTGCAGCAAGTAGCTCACCGTTCCGTAGCCTTCTTGGCTGGCATCTGCAAAGTGATGCAGCTGATTGAATATTACCTTGCCAAAGTCCCTGGGCTTGAAGCATCTAGACATTCCAAAATCCTTCAGCAAGTGAAGATCCTCCAACCAGCTGTTCCATTCTTTAGCGAGGTGCTCTGGAATGTCATCGTCCCATCCCAGCTTGAGTCGGCAGAGCTCTTGAAGGATTAGCTTTGCTGTCAAGACCACCGGTGCTAGAATACCCAGCGGGTCGTAGATAGAGCCAACTACGGAGAGAATGCCTCTTCTTGTGGGTGGCCTCTCTTGGATGATGATCCTAAATTTGAAGTTGTCGCTCTCAATACACCATCGGACCCCCAATGCTCGTTCGACAGGTAGCATATCCAAGTCAAGATTGAGGTCTCTTAGTTCTTCAGCTCTCTCCTCCACAGGGATTGCAGACAGCACGGCTCTGCTGTTGCTCACCCACTTCGTAAGGCGGAATCCTCCTGAATGAAGGATGGCCCTCAAGTCGCTGTACATAGATACTGCTTCCTCTTCTGAGCAGACAGACTTGAGGCAGTCATCAACATAGAAGTTGCGTAGTACTGTGTCAATACTTGCATCACTGTACTGACCTCTGCTGTCGTGTGCACACTTCTGTAGGGCAAACGTGGCACAACTTGGAGATGAGGTGGCACCGAATATGTGCACCCTCATTCGGTACTCTGCGATGTCTTGTCTAATGTTACCAGAGGGCCACCAGAGAAACCGCAGAAGGTCAGCATCTTCAGCCGGCACCCGTACCTGGTGGAACATGGCTTCCACATCTGCCATGACAGCCACAACCTCTTGCCGAAACCTTGTGATGACACCAAGCAGAGTACTCGTCAGATCCGGCCCCTGTAGGAGCTGATCATTCAATGTGGTGCCTTGGAAGGACGCCCCACAATCGAAAACCACTCTGATCTTCAGCTTTTTAGCATGATATACGCCATGATGTGGCAAGTACCACACCTTTCCATCACTACGGCTGATCTCTTCATTGGGAACCTTGACAGCGTAATCCTTCACAATCCAGTCTTCCACAAACGCAGAGTATTCAGCATGGAACTGAGGATTCTTTGTGAACAACTTCTTTATGTTGAGAGCTCGCTGTTCAGCTACTTTCCTGTTGTTCGGCATCTTGAAAGCTGTGTTCCTCAGTGGTAAACCGATGCTGTAGTGACCCTCTATAAGTTTTGCTGACTGCGAGACCATTTCCAGAAACTGGATGTCTTCCCTTGACATCTCTACACAGTCGTTTTGACACTCTGGAAAGTCGATCTTGAACTGTTGATGGTTCCACAGCTCATCTAGCGTAGCCACTGATATGCGATTGGAAGTGACCTGTATGAGTCCACTAGTCGTGTCATGGCTGTTAACTCCACGGAGAGGACCATTGACAATCCAGCCCAGTCGTGTTTTTACCGCGTATGGCCCATCTTCCACGCTGGGTATCACCTGCCACGGCTCCATGGCCTTGGGTACGTCAGTCCCTATGAGAAGATCTACCTCTGCCTGAATCTTTGGGATCTTCACTTGACTGAGATGAGGCCACTTGTCTACTTCCTCCTGCAGAGGAATGTTCTGTTCACGTGCCGGGATCACCCTCTGAGAATAGATGTTGGGCAGCTCCAGGAAGCTGTTGCCATCCACGCCGCTGACTTCCAGACCAGACACCACATGGCTGCTCACCAGCCGCTCGCCTCCCATGGTCTTCAGCAGAATACTTGTTTTCCTCCCTGTTACATTAAGTGAGGCCATTAACTTCTCTGTGCAGAAGGTGACATTGCTGCCTGGGTCGAGAAACGCATAAGTAGTCACAATATTATTACCTTTCTTGGCCTTGACATGTACTGGAACGATCGCCAGAACACTATTAACATTGCCGGCTCCAGTAGCTTTGCAGGTCCTCATCTCTGCATTGATGCATCCACTTACTACTGAACTGGATTCTCCATCTGCTCGTTCCACCTTGTGCTTTGTGTTTTTGGACGTGTCAGTCAATGGTTCCTTCTGCCTTGCTTCATCAGTAGCATCCTTATTCTTCTTATGGAGAACTGTCGGGTGAGTAAGCTGGCACACCTGGCAGGCCATCTTCTCATCGCAGGCCTTGCTCATGTGTCCTTGTTTCAGGCAACTGAAGCATAGTCCTTTACTCTTAAGAAAGTCGATCTTCTCCTTGTGAAGAGACCTTTTCATCCTTTTGCAGTGTTCCAAGGTGTGCTGTTCTCCTTGGCAGAAGAGACAAGGGGTCGAGAAAGCACACAGTGATTCTCCCTTGGGCTTTAAATTAGTCTCTGCCGGATTCTTGACTGCTGTGGCTGCAGTAGTGAAGCTTCTCTGAGCACCACTCGTTCTGGCTGATTTGGCTGTCTTGTGAGCCCTTACATGACTCTTGTTTCCATCCGTAATGTCGCCGAAGAGTGGGTGGAGGGCTTCATCCGCTTGCTGAATCACAAAGCCGACAAGGTCCCTGAACTTAGCGCTGCGTTGCTCCTTCTCTAGGAGAGCACATGCTTTACTTCTCCACCTCTCCCTCTGCTTGTATGGAAGCTTGGCAGCGATAGCTCGCATATTGGACACACTGTCAAGCTCTTGCATATTCTCTACATCCAACATTGCGTTGAGGCATCCTGTGAGGTAAAGGCCAAAGGAGTGAAGTGCTTCTCCGTCATCTGACTTGATTGTCGGCCAGGCCAGTGCTTTGTCGATGTACGCCATTGAAATCTTATATCCATTACCAAAGTGCTCCTTTAAGAGCCTCTTGGCTTCACGATAGCCAGTTTGGGGTTCCATGTGAAAACAACTTCGTATAAGCTCCCTCGGCTGCCCTTCCGTGTACTGCTCCATGTAGTACAGCCGGTCCCTGTCACTATCCGTCTTGTCCTCTACTCCATGTTCAAAGGCCCTGATGAATAGCCTGTATTCCATAGGGTCCCCCTTGAATATTGGAATCTTCTGAGGTGGCAGGGTAGCGAGGTTCTGTTGTTTCATTAGAAAGTCAATAACGGATAATGGCGAAGATTCTTGTCGCAAAGTCTCCTGTTCCGTCCTCACATCCCTAGTAGGGGCTCCATGGCTACCTCTGCGAGCAGGTTCTATTGTGACTTCTGCTTGGGGAGTAGTCGTAGCTTGCCTAGGAGCTTGTGGTACCGTATGCTTTGCATTCTCTATGTAAGAGTTCATACCATCTTGCTGGCTCACTCTAGACCAGGCTCTGATACCTTCAAACTCCTCTAGTACTCTGCACTTAGCATCGGAGGCGGCAAGCGCGATCTGCATTTGCAACTCCTCTCTCTCAGCTTTTATCTTAGCTTCCTGTTCATCAAGTAGTTGTTTTTGTTTTAGAGTGAAAGCTCGAGCTTGTAGCTCAGCTCTCTCTAATTCAGCCTTCAGACGGGCCGCTGATGCAGAGGATGCTTTGGAATATACTGAGGATGGTGCTTTAGACCCTTTCCTTGACTTTCTCGAAGCAATAGACACTGATGCACTATCTTCTGGAGAAATCTCCTCATTTGTCTTTTTAGCCTCGGCTATGCGCTGATGCACCTCTTTTATCCATTTCTCAGCCTTAGTAGCAAAGTTATGAAACATATCGGCCTTCGGCTTAAACCATCCTTCCTGATCTGCATTCATTTCTGATGTTTCATCCAGTAACACTTTGACTGATGTATTTAGTTCACAAAACTCTCCAAACAGTTTATTGAACTCTACTGTTAACATTCTCTCTACAGCTGTCAGGTTACTGTCGTCACATTCATCCATTGACTGAGTTATCTGATTCATTTTGCTGGTTAGCTGACCTAGCTTATTTTTCCTTTTATTAATGGCATGATGGACTTTTTCTTCATAAGCCTTGGCTGTGACTTTAACCTGTCTAGCTTCAGTAGGTTCAGGTTGTGGGGTTGAATAGCCTGCTTGGCTCATCTTGATGAATTTAAGTTACAGTGAGAACCAAAAATCAATTTGCCATTTGCCTGGTGAAAACGTTTCTCTATAACTCTGCTACCAAATAGTAGCTAAAGTTGCACCAACTTAGCTAATTAGCAACAAGCTGGCTAAATTTTGACATCTCCACTCAACAGAAAAGACACAAATAGCATCCACATTCTCTTTTCTTCAGTACTCACTGCCCACCAATCTGCTTATTTTCCTTCCTTACAGAGCTCCAGCAGTTTGTGATTCTTGAATCCTTTTTCCTCATAGAGCACAGTTTTCTTACTATATCAGGGCCAGCAGTCCAATCCCTTGCAAAAGTTAGTTACTCGTGCCGTAGAACGTTGTATCAGGGTATAAAAAAAAAACTCCACTGGACTCCAATGTCGAAGGATAACAAAAATGACCGTTTATTCAGGTCCCACAGTGAAATCTTCTTACAGGAGTAATAAAATAAATGTTTCTTAAACCAAAACTAATGCTATCTGATATTTCTAAGACAATGTAAAGTCCATAGGCTACGGTAAGAAAACTATATCGCTCAGGTCCTAGTTCACAGCTGGCTCCGAGCGTCCAAAGTCAGTTATGACGCTTCAACGGTATTGCGGGAAACCCAGCACAATTCTCTTAAAGGGGCGGTAGCCCTAAATTCAACCTAAACCCTGAGCTAAATAGAAAATGGTTTTCATTGTTTCCAAATCACAAAAACAGCATTTATAATTCAAATTATATCAATGATAGTTTTCTGTAAACCTCCTTAACATTACTAAGAAACATAACTGAGAAATAATAATCTTTTAATAAAGTTATGTCCGATTACTATTAGCAATAAGCTATTAATGTAGTAATATGACCCTTATAAATCAAATATAAGGTTATTCTATATCCCAAATAATATGTACAGTGTTTTGGCTCCTATAACACACACACCACTAACAGTTACCCACATGTGTACATACATACACACCACCAGAGTATGTGAGCGGTGCGGACTGGGAGCGGAGCGGAGCGAGGAGTGGAGTTACGTGATTTTGCCAGGAGCGAGGAGCGGATTTTTTGAGATGGTGCTTGATGATGCAGAGCCAAATGGGAAGAGCTAGAGCTCTAGCACCCCCTTTTCTGGAGCTCCACCTCGCTATATTTAGTGGGCGGGGCTTCGCTGCAGCGTCAAATGGGAGGAGCTAGAGAACTAGCTCACCCTCGTTGGATCTAGTGGACAGAACATGACGCGCTATCAAGCCTGTTAATGTTATAGTGCGAGTTCAGTTCAACCGTGATGGAAGGACAAGTTTGTTTTGATGTGCAAGATGCTGGCATACATAATATTATATTTTTCTCTAATATTTGTCATGATTATGATTAATTATTTATCGTTTCTGTGACAAACGCGTAAACATTGCTCACTCTATGTGTGTGTTTTTCTAAAAACTGTTGAAATTGTGTATCTATGTATTATTTTCTCTTTATTACGAAGAACAGTTTCGTTGTTTTCCTCACAGCTGCTTTGGACAAAAGCGTCTGCTATATGATTATGTAAATTACTAGACTTAGAAGGCAATGTGAAAGCTTACTATCTGTGCACCCCTGTTTATTTTTTGTCCACCGCATTAACGTTTGTGTTATTTGTGAATTAATCTAAATCATCTGATTAATTTATGAAATAAAAAATAATAAGACTAGGTTACCTAATCTGCCCTTTTTGTACGTAAATGTAAAAGCATAGGCTACTCCAACAGGCCAGTTGAATTTTTTTTTGTTGTTATATTGTAAATTTAAATGGAATATTGACTGTAATTTTGGATAGACTCAACCTTCATGTGATAGGCTGCATTAAGCTATTTTAATGAAATGGAAACAAGCAGTCCAGTACTCTAAAAAACAGCCATGTGACTTCCCACACTAGAGGAAAAACAAGATAACAAATGTGCTCTGAGATTAGTGAGGCATCCACTCCAACCAAAATTTGGGAGAAGATAATTTAAAAGTCACTTGCTCCACTCTCCCACAAGTGTTGAGTTGGATTTATTTGTTTCTATTAGCCTAAATTAGCAAATTGTTCATCTAACATAAAATTAATCCTAAATCTAGATAAAATGTTATAAGATAAAAAAAAAAAACATAAGTATATCCCAAGAACACAACCCTTTTTTTCCACACAACATTTTTGGTATAATAAGATAAAATAATACATTTTATGAATATATTTCAAGAACACACTTCACATAACATTGTAATATTTTACAAAACTCAATCAATATTTATTTTCATAGTACTACCCCCACTGGTAGATTCAAGTTCAAGTTGATTTTATTTATACAGCACATTTTATATCCGTCGCCATGGTTAGTTTGACAGTGAGGCCGAGAGAAATAGCGTCAGAGAGAGAGAAAGAGCAGATGCGTTTGCCTTTTTTGCTATACGGTTGAATAAATGGAGAAATAGGAAGTGAAAGGATCGGGAGACACAAAATATACAACGCCAGCCAGCCTTAATCAATTACCCGGTTAATGGTATTGGTGCCTACACAATGCAAGAGTTTATAAACTTTAAGTCATTAGAAGCTTATGAACATTTCTGATGCGGCTGGGTGCAAGACTTACAAACCAACAAACCTGTAAACTATGATAGCTCAGTCATACTTGAGGTTTCAGGCTCATTTATATGTGGAAATAAATCTGATATGAGTTGGATGTGCATTTTGGACCTGCTGTGTAAGCGGACAGATCGTACATTCTGTCAGTGCGAGTCGTGCGTCATTAAAAAGTTGTCTTTTTATAACTGTTCGCGGTACAGATATATCTATAACAAATGAAACAACTCTTGTTGACTAACAGAGTATTAATTTTGTTCATCAAACCGCTCTTTCTCTCTCTTTTGCTATTTCTCTCGGCCTCACTGTAGAAGTAACCAGGGCAACGGATAGTGTTACCACCACTGATCTATATAGAATGTCATTCTATATAGATCAGTGGTTACCACCTAAAATGGTGGCGCCTTCCCGGAATGCAACGCTGCGTGAAAAGATCGTGACGTTATCGCGAAAGTTAACATTACACAAAGGCATAGCATTCAGAAATTAACCATGGTTTATTAAAAGAAAAGAGTAGTATGCTAACTAACAATAATGCTAAAAATAATACAGTAGGCCTACATGTATGAAAACTAATTATTATTATTATTATTATAAATAATAATAATACAGAAGAGCAAAATAATCATAGCTAAATTGTATTGTTCTTGTAGGTTCAAGGCAAACAGATCCAGGAGTTGTTAGTTTGTCAAACAGAACTTCTCTGCAGTGTAAATAAAAAAGTAACATCCCCTTCCCTTGTCGCTGACCCTGTGACTGTCCCTGACCCTGAGCCATCGAGCGCAAAAAAGTAAATGTTCCAGTCATACGCAACTGTGACCCGTTCGTCTTCTACAACACTAGTTGGTTTGGCATAATTTATTGGTTTGGGGCTGTTCAGAATTCCAATAAAGTATGTGGATGTTCTTCTCTTATTACTGCGTATTCGTTTTACAGTACATGCATCTTCTGATCAGAGGTTGGTGTTATTTAAAAAAAAAAAGAATACAAATTTACCATGGAGCGAAAAAAAGGAGCGAGACTTATTAAGGCAGCGTGGGGAGGGAGCGAGGAGCGGAAAACTGTACACCCAGAGCGGAGCTTGAGCGGAGTAATTATGAAATGCTTTGAGCGTGGAGCGCAAATTCTTTCCGCTACGCTCCGCTCACATACTCTGCACACATGTGCCCTAGTCATCTTCAAGTGACTTATTGTCACAGTTAACACACTGACAGAGGTTTGTACATAGCAGCTCATGCAGTTTACATGTGCATCTACCCTTAACACAATTTGTTTTTTTACACGAGCAGTGCACAAGTTCCAGTATGGCCTCTGGAGCTGGGGGAAGTGTCATCCAGTCCACTCCGTAGAAATCTCCTACCATCTTCCAGTCAGGAAGGAGGAATGTCTGGCATGCACTCAAAACTCCTGTGTACTGCAGCCTGATAGCTTGCCCGCTGGATGCGTTTATGCAAGGAGTCTTTGTTTGGAGGTTAGTCTCTCTCAGAACATTTACCTGATTTGAACAGTTTAGCCCTCGCAATATTGACATCTTGGCAGTCCTTCTGATCATATAGGTCACACGTGTAAGCTTCCAGAGCCTCACACAGTTCTGGTGATGGGGTGAAACTTGTTCCTAGTTCTCTAAACATAGTGATGTATTCTGTTTTTGAACTTAGTTGTTTGTATGCTTTTGCTTTCCCAACCTTATGCAGAGCGCTCACAGTGTCACATCCAGAAAAGGCCTGCAGACCTACAAGGGCATCACATTTGTCTTCGCCAAGATGGGCATGTAGCTTGGTGATGTCAGTAATGTGTGTGTTTCTCCCCTTGGCAGTATGGAAATGGAGGTGGCCATCAATGTGGCTACAGAAAGCTAGAGCCAGCACAAAGACATCGGTGTCTGGGCTCTTGATTACCAGGTCACGGCTGTGTTTGGCTGCATGGGCTGCATGCAGTATCATTCTGGTGTCTGCTCCTCTTGACTTGTCTCTAGGTCTTTGAGTTCCAGTATCTCAAGGTCAGTATAGCTCACATTCATCTTAATTGCGTGACACTTGCTTCCATGTGCAACAATGACGGTTATATTGTCAATTATGTTCTTTGCAGATGAGCTCCAATGTTGGAAGAAATACTCCAGTAAGTTTTCCAGTTTTTCCAGTAAGTAACAATTTCCCGGCATGGAGTGTTTCACACCGTGTTAGTTTTTCTTTTACCCTTTTCCTGCTGTGTGTCTGAACCTCATGTTTGCAAATAATGCATTGTACTGGAAGCAGGTGTGTGGCCCGCTTGGACGTGTAGAGATCACGGGCGCAAGACCTCAGAGCCTGTCTTTTTACTGGAGTTGCCTCACCATCCTCTACCACTTAAAAAAGTGCAAAACAATAGATTTAGGTTCTGCACCCTTCCCCACATCACTGATTAAAGAAAAATGGTTTGTAACTTTCAGCAGGGGAAAACTCAGGCTCCATATATTGGTTCCACCTGTTCCCTTAACATGGGTAATAGACCAGTTTCACAGCGTGCAGGTGTCCGCCTTGTTGATGTTAATGATGCTATAATTGGAAGGGTAAATTTTTGTAGGGTGTTTTTATTATATTGAATAAAAATAATTATTTTTATTAATAATTATTCTTTTGTGAAGGGAATGGTGGGTCCACTTCCCTCAAATATATGCATGCAGCACTTCATGTTTTGCCATTTCTTCCCAGTAAACATGTGCGGGAAAAAGAGTATTGTCTGGCTCGTTTTTTATGACGTTGTGTTTCCAAGCAATACCATGGATCAAATGTGTGAAATCAGAACAGTGTATTTATTAAAGATTACAAAGAAATGACAGGACATCGTATGACAAAAGATGGTTACATACAATAAAAACAGTAAGAATGGATAACGTTACCTCTACATTCACATTTTGTGTTACTGAATATGTACAGTAGCATAAGTGGGTAAAACGCGTCACCAACACCAACACTTTCCCACGCACGCTATTGGATGAAGGCAACAAATATGTCATGCATGTCGGACCCCACACGTAGCTGCCTGCTCTATTCGCCGGGAAAATAACCTGGAGAAATTTACTGATATTATAGTAATGGACAAAGTATGTGAGTGGTAACCATTTTTATTTGCTTTGTTGAAAAGCGTTGCGGTTACATATAAAAAACTGGGTTATCCATCACCACAGATCGTCTGAAAACACGAAATCTCTCCTCGGCCCACCGTCTAAGTTGGGCGCTGTGTGCAATAAAACAGAAACTTTTTTTCTAGGCCAAGGACCCCTTGGAAAATGTTTTTCAGAGAAACTTTAGATTATTATTATTATTATTATTATTTGTATGATGTTAAATTTCTGTGAGAGCATCAAATTATGAACCAAAATAACTCCAACATCCAACGTCAGTCTCATCTACGTATTTTCTGGTTGTCTGGTAAGGTAATACTATCATTACAATTGGATTCAGGTTATTTCTAGATTTAATTTTGTTTCTGATTATGTTTTACAGTCATTCATTAATACATAATGTTCGTGAAGTCAACCCAGTGAAATTTCCTCTCAAAATAGTTTATGGGTGGGGTTAGTTCTTTTTTTTTTTCACTATTGCGTTGCTCGAGCTACAGCTATTCAGTCACAGACTTGCACTCTGAGTTACAGTGATAACGTTGGGTCTTATTTACAGTATTTTCCGATCAATTGTTTTTCAATATGCTTCAACATTTCTTTGGACTTTTTTATCTCTTGGCAGTTTCACAGCTGTTGAGTTTCACAGGTTTGTATGTTGACTAAATTCTTTATTTTATTCTTCTGATGCATCTGGAATGAGACTAAATATGTTTTAAAGTTTAGCTTTTACTTTATTGTAGGCTAAAGTAACAGAGTTGGGAGTGGTACATTTATTTCTGTTCAGTTGACATGTTTGAGTTTGGACTAACCCTGCCAAATATTGCCTTGCTACTGTATTAGTAAAGCTTTTTTGTTGCATATGACAAGATGGACTTTTATAGAAACCCATTACATTTTTCACTAGCTATTAAGATGTCATGGTCCCAACTCTATAAAATACAAAACTCTGGCGTATTGTGGACCAGTGTTCAGTTTGCAGGTCTTAATGACTCTTAGAAAGTTATTTCTGTGTCTGCTTGTAATCCAGTACTTTAGTGATGCTATTCTGTGCTGAATCTTCAACAGTTTTAAATCACATCCTTCTCAATGTGTTTAACAGGTTCACATGCTGATGATGAATGTCCTCTTCAGCTCAACCCACAGAGAGTTATTGTGAGGTACGGCGGTTCTGTCTCAGTCGACTGCAGCACTTCTGTCCAGCATAGAGGAATGGGATGGGAAGCCAGTGAGGGAAAAGTGCCCAAAACCACAGACAGTCTGATCACATGGAGAGTGTCAGAACTGAGAGAATGGGGCATAGAGCCATCCTGCTACATAAACTATAATAAGACACAGTGTGAAGTGAATCTCCCAGTGACTATTTACAGTGAGTTTCTCTAATGATGTTTTTATCTTTTCATTCTCAGAAATGTCTAATGTATGTACATTCATGACTGCAGATATCAGTGTGTAAATCTTCCTCCACAGAGACTCCAGACAGTGTGTCCATCAGCACTGTGAATCACAACGGACCAATGATGGAGAGAAACCAGTATGAGCTCCAGTGTGACGTTCTCAATGTGGCTCCTGTTCAGAATCTCACTGTCAACTGGTACAAAGGACAGACTCTGGTGAACCAAACCATCTTCACTGACACTAACAAGACTCCAGTCAGTAAAACATCTAAACTCCTGATCCGTCCAGACAGAGCTGATGATGGAGCTCAGTACTGGTGTGAAGCAAAGCTGGAACTGGGAGAAGAAGGACCTAGACCTCCTCCAACAGCCCCATCAGAAACACTCAATGTTGAAGTTTACTGTAGGTTTACTTATTGCTAAGCTTGCAAAATTTGATTAAATTTAATTCAGTTTATACTTTCTGAAGGGTCTTCTAGCATGAAGGATGTGCAACTGTCATATTTCATCATATGCAGAGTTTTGTTTATTAACTGAGATCATTTGATAAATATTGTATATTATGAATTAACATAAATATGTTTCAGTTGTGAAAATATGTTCCTCTTTCCTCCTCAGATAAACCAAAACACTCCAGTTCAACAGAGACCATATATATAAATGAAGAGTTCACACTAAACTGTACAGTGAAGGCAAACCCGGCTCCTACGTACTCATGGCACTCAGAACATCTGAAAGAGACGATCCGCTCCTCAGAGCTTCTGTCCTCCACGCTCAGCTCAGGAATCTACACGTGCATTGCCACAAACTCTCAGGGAAATGACAGCAAAGTGTTCATCCTCAAATCTACAGGTGGGTTATAAATGAAAATAAAATTGAACTGCATATCCTCTGTTCGATAAAATGTATAATTTACAGTAATTATTTTTTGCTTATATTTGAATAGGATTTTATAAATGCTCATTAAGACATTTTGCATTGAATTTTTTTTATGTATGTAGTTCAGTCATTTTGCTCTCATTGAAAATGAGGAAGGAATCTGAGGGCACATTTGTGAAATATCTGATGACTTACTTGAGTCCTTTGTGCTGATATATGACAAAAACTCTTTCTGGATGTTGGGTCGGTGTTTCTTCAGCAGCTCCAGCACTGCTCTTCTCTCTTCTGTAACTGTAGACAGGGATCGAGCTTTGAAAACATTGTGTGTGTGTTTCTGTTTGTACCATCATTCACACAGCTCTTCTTTCACAGGCAATCATCCCACATTCTGGACTGTTCTTATCTTCTCCCAGCTTCTGGTTGCATCGATAATTGTCATATAAGAGAGAAATATCTGCAGAATTGTTTTTTTGTTTTTTCTCCAAAATGGGACTAAAAATGCTGTTGACTTGTAGCGTCTCACTAATCATGCGTATGAAGTCAATGTAAATGAATGACTCGATGCATGATCAGGGAAACTGCTATTACACATCCATTTTATTCATAAATAAAATCCATGCCTTTAAATGTTAGCATGAATTAAACATCTGTCACTGAGAAGTCAATTTTCTTAAATGAGTCCTCTCATTAGCTACGTGTTCGTGTTCGTGTCATGTTTTGTTTGAGCACATGTCTTGTGATTGTGTTCGCTGCCCAGGTGCTCCTGTTTTTATGTTTGGTGTGAGCACATGGCTTGTCATGTTTGTTTCTATGTGCCAGGTGCTCTCTTGTATATTGTCTTAAAGTCCCCCTGTAATCAATCATTTTATCCCTTAAAACTCACTTTTGATCACCAAAATGTTATATTTAAACATTTTTTCGTGAATTTTTTTTTGTTATGCGTTAAAATAGCTTGAATGTAACTCTACAGCCTTGCCTTATTTCAATGAATATTCAAATGAACCCCGCCTCCACTCACTCACACCAGCTCAAAGATCCACTCGTTGACCTGGTAGTTTGTGACCAAGCGGCAACCTCCCCGTCTCTCTCTTGAAACCAACACGGAAGTGAGTTAAACTGCAATTCGTTGACTGGCCGCTTGAGGCTGATGTCAAAAGTGAGTCAAATCTGTATCTCCCACATGTTAAAATGCCAAATTTTACAGCAGAAAAAAACATGTTTACAGCCTGGTGTCTGTATGTGGCTTTGGTCTATACAGCTAATTTTGCCCTTCATGACAACTGTGAGGCAGGCCCGGAGTGGGTAATCGGGAGAATCGGGAGTATTCCCGGTGGGCCGCTTCACTTTTGGGCCGGTCGAGGATTTTTTTTTTTTTTTTTTTACATTTCAATGTCACATTAGTTACATTAGGATACACACGTTCCGCATTCTGCCACCACAGCGCGCAACTCAGCATGGGTTGTACCATGTGAGGGAGTTCTCCCCTCCCCTCCTATAGAAATGGTTGGGTCCATAGCCCGTCTTTTCAAAATGTTTTCTCAGGGAGGCTACCGCGGCACCGCCTGCGCCTACTGATAGCTGGGCCGGCCGTAACGGTACGCGTCAGGGAGGATGGATGGGAGGAAGAGGCCAGGAGGTAGGCTATGGAAGCTTTGTTTCCGCCACAGAATAAAACATTTTAAAAGATAATTGCGACTTTTTATCTCGAGTTTACATCTCGCAATTCTGACTTTTTTTCTCAGAATTGCCTGAAATAAAGTCGCAATTGCGTGTTAAAAAGTCAGAATTGTGAGATATAAAGTCAGAATTGCCTGAAATAAAGTTGCAATTGCGTGTTATAAAGAATTGTGAGATATAGAGTCAGAATTGCGTGATATAAAGTCGCAATTGCTTCTTATAAAGTCAGAATTGCAAGATATAAAATCAGAACTGCCTGAAATAAAGTCGCAATTGCTTATAAAGTCAGAACTGCAAGATATAGAGTCAGAAATGTGTGATATAAAATCATAAAACGTGTTATAAAGTCAGAATTGCAAATTATAAAGTCAGACTTGTGTGAAATAAAGTCGCAATTGCTTATAAAGTCAGAACTGCAAGATATAAAGTCAGAATTGTGTGATATAAAGTAGCAATTGCGTGTTATAAAGTCAGAATTGCGAAATATAACGTCAGAATTGTGTGAAAAAGTTGCAATTGCTTCTTATGCTTCTTATAAAGTCTAAGTGAATTATTATTGAACCTTTACATTATTTGTTAACCCATGGTATTAATACTAACTACACAATAGTACGAGCTGAACTGTTGCTTCATTTATCCAATTTTAAAAAAGTGCTAATTTGGAATTCCACCATGGAAAAAGTGGGCCGGTCTTGGGCCTGAAACTCCCGGGCTGAAAAGTGGCCCCACTCCGGCCCTGCTGTGAGGGGGGTGAATTTTTTTATAACTCATCCGTTTAGTTGATTAATATTTAAAGTTTTGCAAAATTAAGGGTGTGGCCACTTGAGTGACAGGTGGGTTGTGCTGATGTCAATGCTAGCCGTTTCGTCTGTTTTTACTAGCCGTCACTTCACCTCAGCAAGTGTTGCTGCTGAACTTGCCTTCTCTGCAGTGTTTTGTGCTTTTTTAAGGGATTATTTCACACAATTGAATACACCCATTAAGTTACTTCGCCCACGGCTTATAAATTCCGTCTTTGTCGTCGAGTATTGTTTGAGAGAACAACCAGCGCTGTATTACAGTTTTTTTCCTCTGTGAACATGCACTAATGGATGTCTGACAATTTCGTTGCTTTTTGGAGTTTTCAGATTTAAAAACGTCAGTAAAGGCTCATTCGTTCTGCTCTCACGGAACAGATATAGATTCTATGTACCGTCAGATGAAATCATGCAGGCGTCGGCGCTTTCTCCGTTCATGCAATAAATGCACATCCTTGAATGAGTGTGGATTTTCTAGCGCATTTACTTGAACTTCATAGGCAATAACGTTATATCTATGCTTTAACCCATTTGAGAGGCGGCCAAAATCAGAATTTAAAATGGACTGAATAAGCTCTCTACGAACTTGACGAGGGATGCCGCGCTGACGGACCATAGACTATAAAAAAGGAGTGACTGACATGTAACGCAGGGTTCTCAAGTTTTATCAAAAGCTTGGAGTGAGATCACATGCGGTTAGGGGAGGAGCCCTAATGGAGCCCCACCCCCGCCTGTCCCCGCCCCCCAATTTTACCCATTGTTCATAATTAACCAGCACAAATTGAAATTATTGGTAAATCTGATAAATGACAGAGCAATTCATCACATCAAATATACTATTTAATGTTATATTTCAAATTACAAATATACAAAAATATAACAAATTGCTCCAAACAGTTTGGAAAAACAAATCTTTTTGCATTTTGAATGTGTCTAGTCGAAATGGTGTAATAATTTAATGTGTGGTGGGACATTGTGAACATATTAGAGTATTAAGGTGTGTGTTTGTGTTTGTGTTTGTGTGTGTGTGTACACAAGAGCAGGGCTGGCATTTTGGCCCAGACTGGCCCACTATATGATCATAAACACCACCCATCTTTGCATGCCCTTAAATATATGCATACCATCTCCTATTCATTAAAACCACTAATGCCAGGTAATGAGTGAGTATAGGAACGAGTGTGAGTTAATAGATGAAATAAGTAAAAATTTGACATTTATTAATACAGTTGAACTATACTCCACAGTGATGAATCCTAAAACAAGCTATAAGCTGCATTGGCATAGCAATACCAGTGTTTCTTACAGGATTTTTGGTAATACTGTGGTGGGTGGACCTCGGTCCTTCTAGGGGGGGTTGGGGGCAGGCCCCCCCATGAGAAATTTTTTTGCATTTTAATGTTAAATCCATCAATCTGGGGCACTTTGAGAGTTCAAAATTAAAAGCTCCAACCCATATTCAGTGTGCAAATTAAACAAAGAAAAATTTAAACCTCTTTTAGTTACAGCCCAGCAAACACAAAAACGTTGCAAAAACGTTTTTTTCACGTCGTGAAAAAGTTGTCACAACGTTTTTATCCTACGTATTTAATACGACAGATGTCGGGTTTTTTAAACGTTATAAACACGTATTTTCACAACGTGGCTGAAACATTTTTTAAACGTTATAAACACGTATTTTCACAACGTGGCTGAAACATTTTTTTTACGTTATAAACACGTATTTTCACAACGTGGCTGAAACATTTTTTAAACGTTATAAACACGTATTTTCACAACGTATCTGAAACATTTTTTAAACGTTATAAACATGTATTTTCACAACGTGGCTGAAACATTTTTTTAACGTTATAAATACGTATTTTCACACCATTGATTAAATGTTTTGTAAAAAAAACGTTTTTTTAACGTTGCTTCGACGATATGCGTCATGTTCAACATTTTCAAAATGTCAATATCACATCTCATGTGGTACTTTTTTTCGAAAAATTCACTGAAAGAACGTGTTAATCACTAAAACCTGAGATGTTTCCATCCTTGGATGTAGCCTGTAAGTGTTTGCAACTGCTGCCACGTCCGATCTTCAAAGAATCCAGTGTGAAGAGTAATCGATCCAGTGTGAAGAGTAATCGATCCAGTGGGCTATAAACACAATTCTTTCTGGGACCCATTAAAAACATTGAAAAATCACTGGACACAAAACATAAAAGTTAATCAAATTCTTTAGAATTTATTGATTAATAACACAATATGATTGATATATGATTAATGATTTTAATTAATGAGTGCATTTCTGTAATGTATTACTAATTCTAGAATAAATAATGATACAATCTATTATATATATATATATATATATATATATATATATATATATATATATAACATTTATGATTATTATCAGTTGTACGGCTTCATATTTTTGTGGAAACTATGATACAGTTTTCAGTAAGAGCAACATTTATTTAAAAAAATGTTTTAAAACAATTTAAAAGTTTTTACTGCAACTTTTGATCAAATTAATCTATCTTTTCTGTATAAAGATTTTTTTCAAAACAATAAATCTTTAAAATATTGAAAATGTTTATAAAACAGAACAATGGCCAATTATAACCGCATTAGAAAACATTAAAGGGATAGTTCACACAAAAATGTAAATTCTGTCATTAATTACCTCATGTCGCTCCAAACCCATAAGACTTTTGTGGAGAACACAAATGAAGATATTTTTAACAGATACCTTATGTGCGCATACAATTACATCTTTATTCACAAATTATGTATCTCCAACGCATGTTGCGCCATGAGATCGCTGGCTCTCTCGCCAACACAACACTGATGAATCGTGGTGCTCCGTGAACACATGTCAGAGGTGTATATTTTGTGAATAAAGATGCAATGGGTTTTTTTGCACATACACAGCATTTACTTCACTTCATAAAGTTGAGGTTAAACCACTGGAGTCATATTGATTATTGTTATAATGTCTTTACTACCTTTCTGAAGCTTGAAAGTTGTAGTTGCATAAACTGTGAAATGGAGGGACAGAAAGCTCTCAGATTTCATTAAAAAGATCTACATTTGTGTTTCAAAGATGAACGAAAGTCTTACAGGTTTGCAACGACATGAAGGTGAGTGATGAAAATGTTTGGTTAAATTTGACGCATTAGGTGAATCAGTTCCTCAGGGGCACGAGTAGATCTTCCTGATCTCTGATCTTCTGCTCCTTATACCATCCCAATCCTGGATTATTGAGCCATGACAGAAGTTTCCACTTGGAATGCTTTAGCCTGGCTGTTTTTTCTCCAGCATCTAAAGTGAGAAAGAAAACAATAACCAAAATGTAAATGTAAAAAAACAATGGTTGTCCAAAATGTGAAGTATACACTTGAGTTTTCCCTCTACATACTTGTGGAAGATTTCAGTCATAAATAAATTGTAAATGTTTGCTTGATTAGACATTAACTGTCTAGAGATGTTATGTTTATGCTGAAATATAATATTGGTTTGTGTTTTAAAATCACCTATCACATGTCATTTTGTAGCGAACTGTCTCATGTGATAAAGTTTTGTGCTTCAGAATTTCCGATAACAATAATAATAATGTTTCAGTGCACTGTAAGGATTTTGTGATAAAGATGGCCACTGACTACTGAGATAGAGACCTGAGTGATATGCACCCAGAGTTTAGCACCTTGATTAGCTTGTTCAGGTGTGCTGGACTAGGTTGGAGTAAAGCTCTGCATGTAAGTGGACCTTGAGAGACAATGTTGAGATCTCAATATGTTCTGAACTTACAACACTGGGACACTTGAACACTGGAACACTGAGACCAAAGTCCTGCAGAGTTTCTGGTGATCCTGGATCAGCTGCTCAGGTCTGCTTAATTGGGTTTGGAGATAAACTCTGTGATCAGAACTAGATGGCAAACAATACTGTAAAGGGGAGAAGACAAACAATATTATTTTGTTGTAAATAATTTGTTCTCTGTTCATCTGCTTACCTGTACAAAGTATGCATCATGAATAAGTGGTAGGCTATATATTTAATTTGATATTTTAATAACACTGTTTTACTACATTAATACTAACTACAAACCTGATAAAAATGACTGGGCAGTGGAGGAAAGCCTTATTTTGCCCTCCAGGTGGGCGTAATGGTGTGACGTCACATGATAACTATGAATTAACCATATAGTGCATACTTTTATATAAATAAATTAGCTTATTTCCATTCATCCATTGACCAATTGTCAGCAAAACCTTTACAAAAATATCTCATCTACACATAAGTGATTAAAAGCCCAAACTTACAGCTCAAGTCTAGTCAACCTAACGTTATCTCTAACGTTAGCTAGCTAAAGTTAGTTAGATGCTAACGGACTTTTTCGAAGACACTAAACCATTTCTATTAAGTAAATATTCAACGAAAGCGAGTGATTTACATGAAAGAAAGTCTCAGAAACATTTGTATGTACTATTTGTGTAATTTTATGGACTAAACTTACCTTAAAGTTGTTAAAACAACAGTGATAGATGGAGTTTCGCTGATTGTCAGTTGAGCTGCTGCCTCGTTTCCATGGTAACGCCCTCCGCTCCAGTTCAAATGCGGCTTGGACGTTCAGCGCGCGCGACCATTAAAATACGTAAAAGTCACGCAGCATTTACATTTAGATTGATGTAATGAATTATTTGATAATCAGCTAAAATATCATGAAACTTGATATATTATTAAGTGGATAGTAGGCCTGTGGCCATCGCAAACTGTAAATTGAATGAAAATATGAAAGCAAGAAAGTAAAACAATGTTTCAAATCATATATAGGCTACATTATAACATAATATATGTCTACCTTTAGAAATGGTAAACGAGGTGAACAAAAATAGCAAAAACTACATATAATTATGAACATATTTTCATAAAGTATGTCAATCATCATTACAGCGTCACCCTCAGGCTGCATGAATGCAAGGACATTAACATTTTTCCAAAAGTGCATATGACATGTTCAGTGACGATTAGCGTAAAAAATGTTATCAGAAAATGTATAGGCTATTAAATGAGAAGAGACGACTGAGAGTAAGCATTCACATATCACCTCTAAGTCCTTTTGATACTTGATATTCAGGCTGCCTACAGCGGTCTCGTGTTAGGCTACTCGGTCAATGAAGAATCGCTTTAATGTTAAAATGTATTTTATACACAGTGTTCGAATTGAGGGGGGGCTGGGGGGGTCCGGGACCCCCCATAAGCATCAAGGGACCCCCCTTAAGGCCCAACAAAAATTACATCGGGGGGTCCCCTGGTTTTTCATTAAAACTAAAATAATAGAAACATAATTTATTAGGTAATATATTTATTTTTAATCAAAGTATTGCGCTGCCGCTCCCATTAGAAAGTAATTCAAATTAGATTTGCGTCTGAAAAGACGCTCAAATTTATAAACAGATACATTTTATTGATCGTGCCATTTATACGCTGTTGTTTATCGTGCCATATTGTTATTTATTTATTTTTTGCGTGTAAATGATACGCACTGCAAACCCCTTGAGTAAGATTAGGGGTGTGTAGTACGTGTATTACACGCCATAAAGTGCGTATCATATGCACGCAAAAACTATTTTTTGCGAATAAATGGTAGCCTACGAGAAATAAATTTCGTGCTATAGATAAGCACTTTCACGAGAGTCTGGCAGAGTGAATCCTCATTTTCACCTCACGATGACGGTAAGATAATATTCTTTATTTTATGATTGTTTGGTAATTTACAGATCTGAATAGAATTTCAGCATTAACGCTTGTCCGGGACACGTGTGTGTCCGTGTTTTTTTAAGAGACAAGTGAAAGAGAATTGTACTTGCCCAACCGGACAAAAGCTCTTACCCCCAAGAGCTTTGACACAAACACTGCAAACAGATAGCCTAACATTGGAGATTTGGCATGTTTGTATTAATACTGTCGTGACGTTACTTTTAAAACCTATTTCAACGTGCAGACTACGTTTTTTTAACACCTAAATAAAACGTCTCGCCAAAGTTGCATTTTGGTCTGGTTTTGTTTTCGTAGTAGACGAACGTGATATTTACGTTTTTTTGATTACCTAAAGAAAACATACCTGGTTGGTATTTTCACAACGTTTCTAAAACGTTTTATTTTGGTTACATTATTATTATTATTTTTAGGTGTGGTTTTCTTAAACGTTTTTAAAACTGCAACATTACCTAATTGCAACCAAAAAACAACGTTGTGAAACGTTGTAAAAACGTTTTGTGTTTGCTGGGAGAACGCACCATTGGAGATTTGGCATGTTTGTATTAATACTGTCGTGACGTTACTTTTAAAACCTATTTCAACGTGCAGACTACGTTTTTTTTAACACCTAAATAAAACGTCTCGCCAAAGTTGCATTTTGGTCTGGTTTTGTTTTCGTAGTAGACAAACGTGATATTTACGTTTTTTTGACTACCTAAAGAAAACATACCTGGTTGGTATTTTCACAACGTTTCTAAAACGTTTTATTTTGGTTACATTATTATTATTATTTTTAGGTTTGGTTTCTTAAACGTTTTTAAAACGTTGCACTGCAACATTACCTAATTGCAACCAAAAAACAACGTTGTGAAACGTTGTAAAAACGTTTTGTGTTTGCTGGGAGTGTCTATTTACATTACACCTACTACATAATAATAGTTATAATATTAATCCTATGACAGTAATAGCCATATTTTGTAAAAAAAACAAATGCACTAAAAAATAAAGGAAACTTTCATAATTAGATTTGTACCTATTTCTATACTTGAAAGATAAGCACATGATATTTTATTTTGACGCAAACTGCATCAAGCTTTTATTTTGGTGGAAAACATGGTTTACAAACGCCTCTCATTACATTTCTAGTGAATTGTGGTAATCGTCAAATATGCAGATGTGGAAATAATATGTAACTGGGTTATGGGTTCCTACACTCATGAGTCATGACATAGCCTAAGTGTTTTGAAAGTAGTTCTGCTTACCGCGGACTCTACACTCTCTCATGTCTCTCCTGATCCTCCTCACTATCATCATCATCGCAGGAGATGATGACGGGCAGAAAACATACTGTATATTTTGACACAGTTTACAGTGTCTGCTTTAAGGGCCTGGTTCTATTTTTTCATGCTATTTCTCTGCACATTCCTTGCGTTTCTTCTCCATCTCGCTGATTATTTTGACAGATACACACTGACACTGCTTCACGCTCGCTCACTCGTTTAAAGTTGTGATTGGCCCAGCCCAGTGTCAATCGAGAAAAGAACCAATGGGCCGCTGATCTACGTGTTTCATGGGCTGGTCTGTCAGAAAAAAAAAACTAACGCTGACTTTTTTTGACCAATACATTACACCAGCACAAATCCAGCGCGTTCGCGCGATGTTGTTGGTTACCTAGTAACGAACGTACGGTGGGTGTGCGTGCGCCTCGTTCACGACAACGTTATATAAAGCTTGCAGGACAACTTGGTTGGCATTGCCTTTTCAGTTTGAGAAATACATGGTGTGTCAGTTGCATAACGTTACAGAATTACTTCCCCAGCCTGCATAGAAATAAACAAATATCTATGCCCAGCCTGAACTAAAAACTCGATCACGTCGAGCTAGGTGATTTCAGATACAGCCAGGCTCCAGCTCGCGCCCCGCCTCTGCCCATCCGGGAGTGACGCAAGGCCAAGATGGCGACGGCCGGCTCCGCCCAGTTTAGGCTTCAAAAATGCTCTTCAGAAACCTACGGGTGACGTCACGGACACTACGTACATATTTTTTTACAGTCTATGTTTGTGACGTCAGAAACACCAGCGATTTCAAACCATGTTTTTTGAGACTGTGTTTGGTTCGCTGCAGTTAAGGTGAATATACTGGGCAATGGTGTTGACTTATGAATTTGCTCATGATTCTCTGTTTTCTGTCCTGTGCCAGTTCATCGTCTTGTGTACTGTCCATGTCCTGTCCTGCCTGATACTGTGAACTGTGTCCAGTCCTGCTTTGTACAGATGTCGGTCTTGTTTTCTTTTTATTCCATTAATAATAATAAAAACATCACTGAGTCCTTGCCTCATCCCTCAACCCCTACCCTGACAGAAAGAGGAGCCATCTAGAGACCATAATATCATATAGAGACTTGTTTACTGGCCACCCACAACCAACCATTTTTTGATGTTTGATGTAAACACTTTATGAACAAAAACGGATTACTAGTGGCTATGTGATTGTTATGAATCTTTCTAAATCACCATGGAGTCATTTCACACCCAAGGAAGTAATAATTACTTTAGAGAAACATAAATTCTAAACCTTGTACTTTTTAAATGAAGACTTCTTTGTGTCTCTTTTGTGTAATGTATAACACAGTGACCTGAGCGACTACAGTCTGCCAAAACTTCCTGTGAGTGAGTGTTGGCATGGCAACCTGCCTGCAGTGAAGCATTTTAAGACAGCTAGTCGGAACTCAGTAGATTTTAAACCAACATAAATGCATAAACGGTGACGTCTCTGTGAGGTATAAAAATAATGACAATTCACTGTGAGTAATCTTCAAATTGAATAATAGTCTGTGGATGATGTATGTTGTGATCCACTGAAACAATGACTCAAAACTAGTTAGTGTAATTGGCTACTTTTAGTTGAAAGACAAATTAGTTGCTAATCCGATTATAAGATTATAAACATTCTAATTTAAGGATTCGTTAATAATGAATCTCATTTCAGCCTTCAGTACACTACTCTCAGATGTGATAAATAAAGACTGACTCTTTACAAGAAACATGGGGGAGAATGTGAAATATTAAAGTGTGAGCAGAGGGAGAGCTGATTCTAATGAGGCCCACTGCTTCAATTCCCCCTTCAGGCCTTTCAGGACAAGGGAAGGCTTTTGTTGGCTCTCACAGTTCACTGTTTTTAGTTGCCAAGCAAGACCGAGTCGGAATTCCTCTCGCCTCTGTGTCCGGAATATAGCAGATTTCAACCAATTTCATCAAAATGAAAAACAATCTCTTATGCTTTCTTGGTCTGTCCATTATCGGAATAGGTAAGATGTTGCAGTGTGCAAATAACGCTGGTTGTTTTATAGTATTTCAGGTTACGCTCAGAGTAAACAATTATACAGTGTGTATCTGTTCAAGTACTATAACAGTTGCTAAATTCCTATGAAAACCTACAGAATTTTTCTGTGCCATTTTTGGCGGTGTGTAAAGCTCACTCGAGAAATATTTTACATTACACTTTATAAACTGTGGTTTATGAATGTAATGTGTTAGTAGAAAGATAATGAGTTTATAGTTACATCTACATTCTGTTGGATAGCATTCTGGTTGGCTGCACAATAATTGATTTTTAATAATATGCAAGAAAATTATTAAATAATCTCCATATATGGCATGTTGCATTCATCTGATGTGATTTTGATGATGTTCTGATGCACACCTCCTTCAGTGTCAGGTGACAGTTGCTCCCTAGAGATCTCTCCCTCCCGAGTAGTGGTGAAATTTGGGGATGCGGTGTCGGCCAGCTGTGTGGCCTCTCGTCCGGTACGTGTGCTGGGATGGGAATCGGTCATTGCCGCATCACACACTCAGCGTGACCTCAGCGTTCAGTGGCGGGTGGACAGTTTGACTGACTGGATTGAGGAGCCAATCTGCTATGGTGTTTTTTTCACTGCACCCAGGCAGTGTGAGGAAAAACTTAACCTGGTTCTATACAGTAAGTACAGTATTTAAAAACACCTTCTGAAAAAAAGTCTGATTTTTAAAGGGCTTTTAAAGGATTTTTTTTTTTGATTAATCCAAAAATTGAAATCATGAAAAATATGATGACATTTTTTTTATAGAAAAAAAATGCACACCCGAGGTGGTAATGTGGCCACAACGGGAAGCAGCAATAATTCAATGGTCAATAAGTCAATTATTCTGCTTATACTACAGTTACCTCACCTCAAATCAATGTTCAGATGATGTATTTCAAGATATTTGTCCTTAAAGGGATACTCCACTTTTTTGGAAATAGGCTCATTTTACAACTCCCCCAGAGTTAAACAGTTGAGTCTTTCCGTTTTCGAATCCATTCAGCTGAACTCCGGGTCTGGCGGTACCACTTTTAGCATAGCTTAGCATAGATCATTAAATCGGACAGGACCATTAGCATCTGTCTCAAAAAAATGACCAAAGAGTTTCGATATTTTTAAAAGTTGCGATTTTCTAGGCTAGGATTTTCAGGCACTGTGTCATATCATTACGCCTGCTGCACTCATGGTACGGCAGCAAAGTTTCTTGATTATTACGCAGGAATGAGAGTAGTTCCTAGCCATATCAGCCTAGAAAATCGCAACTTTACATTTTCCGTCTTTTTAAAGGTGTTTTAAAGGTGATCTAAGTAACTTTTTTATCTTAACCAAACAGCTTCGGAGTCATTGGAATGGTTATATGACTGTTTTCGGGTTGAATGGTGGTCTTCTCGCACCCCCCGAGCGCCTGTGAGACGAAAAACCACCCTTGCAACTTTGGGCCGGCGGGTCGCCGGCCGCATCATCAGGAAGTATCGCGTGATATCAGGTCTCGCGATTTAACAAACTGCTTTACGGCACTGCACACATATACTATCTAAACATTTATATGCTAGCCTTCTGTGTATTATACATACCTCAGTGGTCATGGCTCCGTGCGTTCGCCGGGTTCTTTGAAAACAAATGCACATGACCAGCGGGAGAAGATGGGACGAGGCAACGGGTTTTAACGACAGTGTTGTCAAATATCTATTCCGAAGCTGTAGGGGGAGCTCTATAGAGAAACCCGCGAGCAAAAAGTGAGAAAACAGCGAAGAAGTCGGCAAAGCTGCATAATGCAGCTTTAAATAGGAAAAATATCGAAACTCTTTGGTCATTTTTTTGAGAGAGATGTGTTGTGAACTTAGAATCGAAAAGACCAGGAGACTTGGTTGTTTCTTCAGCAGGTTTCTTTATTGAGAACACGAGCCTTCGGTAGCTGCAGTCACCAAGCCTGATGTGAATGTTCTCTTACAGTTTATATACATTTAGGGGCAGGAACCGAAAAAGACAGGTTTAGGAACTGGTTTTAGACTGAGAGCATTGCCCACCCTAGTCCACTCAGCATATCTATTCAAACACTGAGACCCGAGTACAGGACTGGCTGGACTTTCTTGCTAAAACACAAACTCCAAGAGTTTCAGTAAAACAGGACTGACCAGAGTCATTTGCTAGAAAACTCTGATAATCATAATTTATACCTAACCTTAACATGCTAAATTCAATGTAAACCTAAATGAAACATTTTAACAAATTTGCATTCCCACAGATGCTAATGGTCCTGTCCGATTCAATGATCTAAGCTATGCTAAAAGTGGTACCGCCAGACCCAGAGATCGGCTGAATGGATTCGAAAATGGTAAAACTCAACTGTTTAACTCTGGGGGAGTTGTAAAATGAGCCTATTTCCAAAAAAAAAGTGGAGTATCCCTTTAAAACGTGTGTACGACTAATTTCTTACACATCTAATCAAGCCTCCATTGCTAATTTCAAAACGTCATTTTAGAGCTATGAGGGCCATTCCACCGAATGGGTGACATTTGCTTGTTGTAACTCTTCAAAATTAAACATAATTTTTTCTCTTTTTTCAACACTGAATCTAATACACATATTTAACTATTCAAAATGTGTATTGGTCAATCTCAGGCAACTTAAATTTTGTACAAGGTTTCTAAGCAGAAGATGGACGTATGTTTTCTCAGTCCTGTTAACAAAACTCATGTGCCATTTAAAAAGCATGTTTAAAAGCATGTCAATTAATTCCTTTGTTTTCCCCACAAGAAAGTGTTTATTTTAAAGAAATTGTTGGTTATATGTTCAAATAATTGATATTTGTGACAACAAAATTATCACTATATAAAGGTAAAGTGTATTTTAATAAAAAACAAAAAAGCCTTTTTTTTTTCATTTTAAAGAAGACCGAAGCCTCAAGTTTACAATTTAATTTATTAAACAATTGTATAAATTATGGACCAAACAAAACTGATAAAAACAGTGGTTTAACTTTATTTTTTTAGAAAAATAAATAGTAAAAGGAACAAACACTTGGTAACAGGAATGAACTATTTCATAACAGGAATGAGGAACAGAAAACAGGAATGAGTGTCCATATGTGTGTGCATGTGTGTGTATGAGAGAGGTGGGGGACTCGAGTCACATGACTTGACTCGAGTCAGACTTAAGTCGCAAATTTTAGGACTTGAGACTTGCTTGACAAATATTTATAAAAGACTTGACTTGACTTTGACTTTACATTCATGACTTGAGACTTGACTCGGACTTGAGTTAAATGACTCGAAATAACTTGTATTCTGTTTAATAAATATCTGTTTTTGAACGAACCGCAACCTAACCACGTGACGCAGCAGGCAAGCAGAGAGTGCTAAAAGGCTTGTTCGACTTGGAACTGGCGCTGCACAGACTAGGGGTGAAATGGTAGGCTACATGTATTCGTATTGAACCGAAATGGTACGGGCGTCACGGTTGGTGCATAAATTTACACGGTATAAAAATAAATAACACTCACGTGCAAATTAATGAATGTAATGCGGAACTACTGTTAGATACGCGGGTTCTTAAAGGGATACTCCACCGTTTTTTCATATTAAACTATGTTATTCCCTTAACTAAGACGAGTTGATACATACCTCTCTCATCTCAGTGCGTGCACTTAATCGCTCTAGCGAGCGGTGACACTTAAAAAAGCGCGCGGCGCAGTAAAAAGTCACACCTGATCCTCTTCCTCTCACTTCTGTCAATAGCGGAAAGAGGATCAGGCGTGACTTTTTACTGCGCCGAGTCGAAGTACTCCCAAAAGTGCTAATACGCCATACATTATAGTTATCCTTTTTAACCCGCTTAGAAAAGTGCCACGTTTTATTTTGTGTCACCATACTTGGTCGTATAACTACTCGTTTAACTGTTTTTAAATAGGGAAAACGTTGATGTGTTTGGTCACTTCTAAATTCATTGCTGTTAGATACCATTGAATATACTGGGGTAAGCTAAGTGCTTTCAAAGTGTCACCGCGCACTATAGAGCGATTAAGTGCACGCACTGAGATGAGAGAGGTATGTATCAGCTCGTCTTAGTTAAGGGAATAACATAGTTTAATATGAAAAAACGGTGGAGTATCCCTTTAACTGTCACCTAATCTGCCCCGCCTTAGCTCTGTGGCTAATGAACAAGCTGCGAGTGCGATGTCAAGATTGCAATGATGAAATATGTTGCGTGTGGGTGTGAGTGTGAGAGAGAGAGGTGTGGGCGCGATCGAACAGTGGAAACATAAAAAAACATACTCTGTCATTTAGTTCATAGTACAGGACATCATTCAAACTGCAAAGTGTTTACTTATATTTGTGTACACTCGCAATAAAACACAACGTTGTGCTTTTGTCATTGTACACTGTCTAATAATTTGTCTTCAGTGTTAGACTTTGAGTGAAAAGCCTATGGATAGTTTTTGGGGATGCACATAAAAGATTGTATACACCTTCACACACACAAATAAAAAAAAAATCATACAGACTTGTGAACCCAACCATGCATCCACAAATAAACAAAACAAAACAAACAAAAAATTAATAAAAACCTTGAACTTGCAAGCACAACCATGCACATGCAAACAAACAATACACTCTTCACTCATACAGATGCACACACATTCACTCACAAATATTAATCACACTCAAATCACCCCCCCCCCCCCCACACACACACACACACACACAGGAAAATAAAAAAAACTGTCAAACTTAACCATGCACATGCAAACAATACACTCTTCACTCATACATATGCACACACATTCACTCACTATAATCATACTAAATCAAATAACCTCTCTTTCTCTTTGTAAATATCCATCTTGAGGATATATATGTTCATATTCCATAAAGGGGATGCTTGTTTGAAGAATGCCATTTGGTGGCATAGAAACCATTATACTTGCATTGATTAATAGCCTACTTTTTAATGGTCTTCTGCAATGTTTGAGGCATATTTAGGTACAGCAGCTGTTTCAATATTTTACATGCTCTTTTGTTGGCCTAATTTCAGTTACATTTTAGGCTATGTAGTTTTTTTTATTTTTTATTTTATTTTTTTATTGTATTAACAACTTAGCTGTATGTGGAGTCCTTTTGAGTAAAAATGCATATTGCAATTTTTTTTGTTGCAAATAAAAATCCCATACTTCGTAACTACGACAGTTTTAACTTATTTTAATATATAAATTCAGTTAAATCTTTAAACATTTGACTTGCCAGTGACTTGCTTAACCCAAGCTATGACTTGACTTGAATTGCTTGACATAAAGCAGTGACTTGACTTGAAATTGACTTGGACTTGCTTGAGACTTGAAGGTTAAGACTTGAGACTTGTGACTTGCACATGTGTGACTTACTCCCACCTCTGGAGAGTGTATATGACTGTGTGTGCATAAGATTTCTGTGTTGAAGTGATGTACTATGTGCTAGTAGTACTTCACAGCGAAGGAGGCGGAAAGAGAAAGAAGGAGGGAGTGAAGAAGAAGGAAGGAGGGAGAAAGAGGAAAGTTTGTAAACCTCCAAAAAAGGGTAACAGGACTGAGTGAAAACCCGGGGACACGGCTAAAATGTGTTCTCATGAAAAAAAACATTTTAAAGCACAGATTGGATATAAAGTCACACAACAATCTTTCATGCAATTTTATACATATATTTTATACATATAATGTTCTCACCCATTCGGTGGAATGGCTCATGAGCCATTGATAGCAGACCAATGCAGGTTTAAGTGTAACGTGTAAGTTCATTTCAAACGCGATAGAGCATTAGCACCACCCACCATTCATTTCTGAACTGCCTTGAAACATACAACCACCAACGTAATAAAAAGTTGGCAGATTCACATTCACCGATAAAACTGAACGCGCCACTCACTACGCATTTCACATTGTCACGAAATATGCAAAAAACAACGTAATATCATTTTGCAGAAATGTTGCTACAGGCACGTTTTCCAATGAGCCTGTGTGGTAGCATTTTTAACATGAGCAGAACTGAGATTTCGAGAGCTCTGGTGGAGAAAAAGATTATCAGTCAATAATGAGGGTGAGTAAATGATGACACAGTTTTCATTTTGGAGTGAACTATTCCTTTACTTTGGTTACCAAGTGGTTTTTAACATGATTACACTGGTCAACCTGCAAGAATAACAGCTCGTGCCAGAAACAGACCAGCAATCCAAAACAAGACTTGAAATTAAACGGGTCTAAATGAATATCCTTGTTTGAATATCCTCATTAAATTGCCAATTGTCTTCACACAGAGAAACCAGACAGTGTGTCCATAAGTTTAGTGAATCACAGCAGTCCAGTGGTGGTGGGAAGAGAGTACCAGCTACAGTGTGAGGTGCAGAACGTCGCACCTGTTCAGTACCTTGTTTTAAGATGGTACAGAGGACAAACCGAGGTTTACAACCACTCGTTCTCCGAGTTATCCCCTGCGACGCCAGTCCAGGTGTCCTCCACCTTGCTGATTGTCCCAAACAGAGCTGACGATGGAGCTCAGTACAGGTGTGAAGCAGAGCTGGAACTGGGAGCAGAAGGCCCTCGACCTCCTCCAACAGTTCAGTCTGAAGTTCTCAACATTGCTGTTCAATGTAAGTGAATAAAGGCACCAACACCCAATAGTTCAAACTTTTTATTTTATTTCAATGTAAATAGCTATCAATGTGAACATGCTTTTTTGAATGCATGCTACATTTTTTTTTTTTTTTATCAGACCCACCTGACTTCCGCAGTCCAGAGGAAGAGATACTGGAAATCAGTGAAGATAGTGAAATGGTACTGGATTGTACTGCGGAGGGTAACCCGCCTCCTGTGTATATCTGGACTACCTCAAACCTTCAGGAAAGGGCTGATAACCAGCCTGTTTTGACAGCTGCATCTTTGGGCCCAGGGGTGTACACATGCACTGCGTCTAATATCCTGGGGAAAAAGAGCAAACAGTTTGTCATCAAACACAAATCCAAAGGTGAGAGCAATCAAACCACATTGAAAACATAAATGTTGACCTTTTTTTCCCCCTAAGGCAACATGATGCATTGAGTTATTTATAATTTACATACAGTTAAAATGAAGTGAACCCTAAAATATTTGCCTCTGAGTCTGAGAAGAAAGCATCTTGCACTGCAAATATATACGCAGGAGCTTTACATAGATGAACACTGATCTTAACAGTGGAAATAAACAAACGTGCTGCAATGCATGCTGGTCTAAATAAGGTGCAAAATACTGCCCTAAGCTTCTGGAGCCCTGAATACAATTTTTTGCACTTTTTTTTTTGTTCTGACAGTGTAGCATCATAGTACCATTCACGAGTTAATCCCCTGATCGTACTAACAGATACTCCTACAACATTCCACACATTTTTGTTTTGATAGCACACCACCCTTGTGTAATTTAATTTAAAAGCATATTCTTATGTGCAAACTGAATGTTTGTGGACACATAAATGAACATGTATTATAGTTTTTAGCCACTTAAGAACTAAAGTATATCTTTATATGTAATACCATAAGCTATTGTCACTTTTATATGATTAAAGTGCACTGCCGAAAGTACTGACAAGCATTAATGGTAAGTCACACAAGTTTAAATTTATTTTAAACTTTTAGTTTAAACCTATTATTTAATTGAGTAAATATTAATTTTCATTGCATGAACTGTTCTTTAACCTTGTAAAGCCTGACGTACACTATATTGCCAAAAGTATTGGGACACCCCTCCAAATCATTGAATTCAGGTGTTCCAATCACTTCCATGGCCACAGTTGTATAAAAGCAAGCACCTGCAGACTGCTTCTTCAAACATTTGTGAAAGAATGGGTCGCTCTCAGGAGCTCAGTGAATTCAAGCATGGGGCCGTGATAGGTTGCTACTTGTGCAATAAGTCTTTTCGTGAAATTTCCTCGCTACTAAATATCCCACAGTCAACTGTTAGTGGTATTATAACAAAGTGGAAGCGACTCGGCCACGTAAAATTGCAGAGCTGTCAATAGAGAGTCAAAAGCTACAGACCTCCAAACTTCGTGTGGCCTTAAAGTTCAAGAACACGGTTTCCATGGTGAGAAAATGGCCCCTTCCTGTTCCAACACGACTGCGCACCAGTGCACAAAGCAAGGTCCATAAAGACATGAATGAGCGAGTTTGGTGTGGAGGAACTTGACTGGTCAGCACAGAGATAGAACACCTTTGGGATGAATCAGAGCCGTCTCGTCCAACATCAGTGTCTGACCTCTGATAGCTGATAGTTGACCCACCCTTTGCAGCTATAACATGAATGGGATGTCATTAAAGTTCATGTACAGGCAAACGTCCCAAAACTGAGAAAATATAGCGTATAAAAGAAAAGACATGGAACAGTTATATTAGAAAATAAAAAAAAATATTTTTTAACATACTTCTTCTAAAAAAAAAAAAAAACATGTATGACAATCCAGTAAAACCTAAGTTGCTTTAGTCCAGTAGATCTAACAGTTTAGAATTATATTTTAATGTACTGATTGTAAACAATCAGAAAACAAGGCATGTAAGTGGCATTGTGTGCAACAGGTTTTTCAGCAAAGTTTTGATCACGTTAATAATTCAGAGGCTGTAGAAATGTGCATTTCAAATATAATACATATCACATGCATGTATGATAGCAGTGTGATAAGTTTTGTGCTGATGTGAGAGATCTGCAATCAAACCACAACAGGAAGCAAAGCAAGAACAGGAATTCCTGTAATTACAGAGCCTCTCTCTGTTGCAAGAGAAACAGTCATGACCACTTTTTATTACATTGCTAGATTATCAGTCCTGGATGACCTTTAACATTATTCACTAGTTTACATAGATGTGCATTTCATGCCATGCATGTGATCAGTGGTCATTCACTGGTAACTTAAAGGTGCTGTATGTAAGCAACGTTGCACAACGTTTTTTAAACAGAAACTACAGTGGCTGAGAGAGCTCAACGCGCTGCAACTGAAGAAAACACATGCAAATAGAAAAACACCTGCAAATTAAGAAAACATCTTCATCAGTTTCACAACACATGTGTGCTCCAAATACTCACAACACAAACAAATACAGAAACGCGCTGCAAATAGCACAGAACACAACGGAAATGTTTCCGGGGAACCCAATAAGCGACGGACCCGGATGGGACGTGCTTACAGCTGTCTACTTTTATTATTATTAATTTTTTTTTGCAAAACATACAGAGATGACACGTTTATGACATACAACTTTGTATACAATATACAAAATGTATTTACAATATGTTCAATGTCATAAGAATACTAAAAAGAACAATGAGCTGAAGACTAAAATAAATAAATAAATAAATAAAGATAGAGAAAAAGAACATGAGGGAAAGACATTAATCTATTCATCAGTTAAATTGTACACATTTTGTCATGTTATGTTAAAATAAGTTTCATAAGAAATGTTAGAATGCAGCTAGGGTCCAAATATGAGACGGCAAGTTTTAAAGTTAAGACACACAGATATAACCTATTTTAAAAACTTTGTTGTATAAAATGTATATTTATTTGAAACAGTTATTTTAACAGCACTAATACTATATTTCTGGTAAGAACAGCTATTCAGCTGATGGACACGCGCTGCGTTGTCATGGGAACATCCCAGGTGAAAATAATGAGGAAATTACGTTGAATGTCTTTCGTTGCTCCCTTCATCAACATGGCACACAAGTGCCCCGCTCCCTCCAAAGTGCCCAATTTAAGGGCTCTGCCGTCTGCCCTTTTAAGAGAGTAGGGCATAGGTAAAGCTCACGAGCAATAAGCACGCCCCAATCGTCCGTCCGTCACTTATTGGGTTCCCCGGAAACATTTCCGTTGTGTTCTGTGCTATTTGCAGCGCGTTTCTGTATTTGGTTGTGTTGTGAGTATTTGGAGCACACATGTGTTGTGAAACTGATGAAGATGTTTTCTTAATTTGCGGGTGTTTTTTCTATTTGCATGTGTTTTCTTCAGTTGCAGCGCGTTGAGCTCTCTCGGCCACCGTAAGAAACAGTGATGCGTTGAACACACTGAGAACGGAAGGCCATTCTTTGTGTTCTTTGTGAAGAATTTTCGGAGCCTGATGAAGTCGGTATAAATATGTGTTTAATACTACAAAATATGCCCGATGTTACAGTTACTGCACTTGCCGCCCAGAACAAAAGAGAACATCCCCCGAGTGAAGGGATTGCTGAAACTGAAATGGATTGCTGAAACTGAAATGGAAGCACACATCTTACCTAATTCAGACTAAAACACATCTATTTAGCCTCACATACTGACTTTATTTGTAGTTCATACTTCATACTGTTTTAATACCCTTTTATTTTCTGTCTCATTTTTAGGAAAAGCACTTAATTACCATTGTGCCCCAGGCGTTGTGCCGAATTTCGACCCCCGCCAAATTATTACCCCCCTAGTATTGGTAGGTTTAGGATTAGTTGTGGGGGAGGGGTTAGGATTAGGCAATCAGGTACTGACTTCAACGAGGGGGGTAGTAATTTGGCAGGGAGGTCGAAACACCGGACCTGTCCTCACCTTCCATTGTCAATTGTGCTCGTTCCTGTTGCGTGTCCTCAATCTGGCAACCCAACCCGCGTGAACGTCGATTGCTCGAATGTAGCAGGATGGGGCGGGGAAAACAACTCTCTCCAATATTTAGAATTTGGACTGCAGTACCCATTTCAACCGCTAGCTGTCAATCTCACACACTGCATCTTGACAATGACAATGACCGTTCACTTTAATGAAAGGTTGGTCATTTATTAAGCTTCATGTTGTTCCAAACCTTTGGAGCATTACTTAGAAAAGGAATCACATTTCTCTCATAGTTTTGGGAGATTTTAAAATGTAAAAATTTGATTTTAAGATCCTCCTGTTTGTCTCCAACACTTCTTATGTCTTGTTTTGACAGATCCACATACTGTAAATGAGTATTCAAATGTTTGTTTCTGTATCTCTAAATGTTCAGGAGCATTTTTCTTGTGTGTTTCACAGGTGTTTAAGCCCAGAGACCTTGAGAACGAACCGAAGACATCTAGATGGTACGCTCAGGACTTTCTGAACGTGGCAGATCAAAATCTAGCTAGCTCTGTTACATTTTAGATCTACTGTATATGTTACCTTTTAGGGGACTCTCATTTCAGGGGTTATGATTTGTTAAATATGAGAGCCAAACCTATATACATACAGCATGTGTAAAATCTATACTAGTTAGCATTATTAATATTTTGAGTAAGGTCATTTTAACAGAGCATTTGTATGTTCCATGACACATTGTGATGGCTCTGACATTTTAATGTTTTTGCAGATATTTACTCACCCAATAATAGGCTAATAAATAAAAATAAACTGTGAATACAATACTAAAGAGTATATTTCATTACATTCAGCACAAGCATGTTTCATTGAATGCTCTTTAACACCATAGCCTGCATGTTTCTTTTTTCTTTTTCTTTTTTTTATAAAATTGGCTCATTGAACTTGTATCTATGTATCATGCCAGGTGCAGAGGAGTTGATATTTAGACTTTTACTTAGAAATTACTCCTTTCAAAGTCACATATGAAACCTTAGATTAAAAATTTGATGGGGAAAATCTAAGGAAACTTGATTTATATTATTATTATTATATATAAGAAAATTTTACATTATATTTTGAATATATAATCGAATATCTTTCACTACGATGTTATTAATTACTCATTACCCTCATGTTGTTTTGGAGCACAAATGAAGATCTTTTTTTGATAAAATCTGAGAGATTTCTGTCCCTCTGTTGACAGTCTTCACAACTACTACTTTCAAGCCCAACAACTTCGATGTTATGAACCGACACAGGTGCATTTCCGCCAAAAAACATGATTTACTACTTTAATTACAAAATATTAATCTCCTACGCCCATTCACGCAAAGACGTCTGCTCTCGCGTCAACACAACACATATGCGTCATGCTCTCGTGAACAAGCGATGGAGATTTTGTAAATAAAGTGGTAGATTATGTTTTTTTTGTGCAAACAAAGGACTCATAAAACTGAGGTTAAAGCACTGGAGTCGCATGGATTACTGTAATGATGTCTTTCCTATCTTTCTGGGGCTTGAAAGTGGTAGTTGAGGCTGACAATGGAGGGACAGAAAGCTCTCAGATTTCATCAAAAAGATCTTCATTTGTGTTCCGAAGATGAACAAAAGTCTTACGGGTTTGGAACGACATGATGATGAGTAATTAATGACTGAATTTTCATTTTTGGGTGAACTAACCTTTTAAGGATCAGGTGCTTGAAATTGTTAGTCTCATTTCATGTTCATATAGGCCTACATAGCTCTTAGCTAATCATCTTAGACAGTTGCGACATGGAGATGGTAGTTCTAGTTGTGTAAACATGGTGTTTGCATCAGCCATGTGAAATCATCCACCACATGGGAATGGGGTAAGTTGAGCCAACCCTAAAATCAATGGAACTGCATGATTATTAAAAACAAATACAAATGATTAAATTTGCAAAAACTGCCAGCATATTAAATAATGTCAGTGTCATAACGTGTCCCGTGGAGATCAAGGGGAGGTGGTAGATAGGCTCAGGACTCAGATATCATCCAAAGAATATTTTTATTAAATGCCAGTGAAGAAGTAGGGGTGAATATATTCACAGTGATGTGTCAAAGAAAAAAAATAACAAAATTAAACCAAAATAAATATACACTTGACTCAGTGCAAACTTTGACGTAAACAAAGGAAAACAAATTGCTACAGGCAGCAAAATCTTCATGAACACATTCATGACCCCATCTTTACCCTCCCAAGGTTCAGTTTAGACTGTCTTGTATAGCCTAAGGCAGGCTCATAACACTCAAGACCGTATCATCTGCAGGGGCATCCATACCAAAAACCTTTGTAGCCTAAACATACGACCATTTAACATCCAAAAATAATTAAAATAAACTCATTCAGCAACTTAAACTAAATGTAAACGCCATAAGACATTTCTCCATGCCTACATTACCAAAGGTTAAGTTCCCTTCCCTATTAATGGTTTAACCCGACACAAGAAAAAGGGAAGCTGTGGTCCCACCGCCTCCTTTGAGGAGTCACATGAACAGGAAATGGTAGAGAGTAGATAGCATGTGGGGTCACTGTTTGCAATGAATACAGATTTGAAATAATAAATAACAAAAATGCATAACTACAACTTGTCTCTGTGTGGTTAATGAGAACAAACAAAGGAAAACTATAGTAGACATAACATGTTGTGTTGACCGCTGGTATGTGCATCTATCTGCAAGCAACTCAAACAGCATGTCTTAAACTTATTATAAATTAATGTTATAGAATAATGAACCTAAGGGACTGCACCATAGTCAAAAGAAACACAAAACCATAACAAATATAAAGAAACATAAACAGTTTGTGAATGCTTCGGCAGTGATGACGTCATCTTAGCACCCGTCATCACATGATTTAGCATAGATAATCTGGGCAAATTTAGACACTGATTCAAACACCTTCTATTTTCAATTTATAATTTAATACAATATAAAACTGTACACTCTGACTCTTCATTAAAAAAAATTAATTGGTGGTTTTATTATGGACAAATGCACTGTCTTGATTGAGAAATGAGGTCTACAAGACTAAAGCACGGTGGATGAAGTGGATCAAAACCTTTCATGAAAGTTATACATGAATTTTGAACAATACCCGTTCGTTGTCTTATGATAACTCTGATGAACTTTTTTGATCCACTTCAAATGCTGAATACTGTATTTAGAAGAATATGAGGAAGTAGCTGCTACCGGCAGAGAGAAGCATTGTGCTTTCAAGGAAAAGGGTGGAGGGGAGCACTAACTGGGGTAATGTGCATTTTAACATTAATAGGTTCGCTCGAGATTGTTTTGACTCTTGTGGTTAACTTAAAAAGACTATTTACACACGTTCATACCTCAAGCATGAACTTTGAAGCAGCTGTGTTTTCAAAGCATATAACAAGACAAGTATAATTTCTCAGGGAATATTTATGATATCTGTAAAATAGTAGGAATATTTTATGGGTGGTCAAAATTAACTTGCAGTTAGCTATTGCACATGTTTATTGTTGAAGTGTGTATCATCCCACCACCAGCTTACTTTGAGTGAGTGTTTGTTTGTCGAATTGCTCCCTCTAGTGGGGGGTTTCAGCATCCTTTTATTAAAGTATAATGTAGGCAATTGATTACGGTAAAAAATAAGCCTTTTTCTTTCTGTTTTTGTAAAAAGAAGCCTTGTGTTTTAAAGAAAGAAGGAAAAATGTAGAAGAAGCATTACATGTGAAACATGTAAAACTTTACATTAATAAATATGATTTAAATAAATAAATAAGATAATTGTATTTTAATGTATATATAAAATAAAAAATAATATGTTTATACATACATGTATTACATATAATATATGACTTAACATATAAGAAGAATAAAGAATAAATTATCAATTGCCTTCAATTGTATTACTGTATTGTTGCCATTTTTTATTTTAAGCTAAATTGATTGCTTGAAACTCAATCGTTGTTTCACAACAATCGTGGATTAGGCTATTTATTGATTAGAATAAACCTATAGTATAATAACGCATATAAAATATTATTTTATATTTTATATATATATATATATATATATATATATATATATATATATATATATATATATATATATATATATATATATATATATATATATATGAATATATGGGTCTATTGGATAAAAGGGATGTGCTATACTTAAATACTTAATTGTGTGTGTGTGTGTGTGTTGAGAGTAAAATAGACATTCTATGATTTATCAGAACTTTTAATTTGAAGCTGATGGACGCAAACAGAAATTATATAATTTGTTGGCTGTGCCTCAATACCTTACGACCTGCCTACACGGACAGCATATTATTCGCGTTTGACACGCCCCTGTCGTTTGCCCATCGTTTCTAAGTAGGCAGCTCACTCATAGTGCTCACTAGGTTTAGCCTAGCAAGCGCGGGCTTGCTTACAGTCTCTTTGACGCCGATACTTGTGACAGTTCACGTAGTGAGACTAAAAAATACGCAATATGTCTGTTGTGCGCGTCAGTGGCTGAAGATGTGAATCCTGTAATAGGAGGACAACTTAACTGAAATAAACACCGTCATTCATCTGCCTGTAAGTAAACGCTACCTCATGATCAGTTTTCAATACTTTTTACCTATTATTTATATATTATTTTTAATATTTAAATGAGATCAAGTAGTTGCTCATCAGGGCTGTATCTGAAACAGGAAGTAGCTTATAATGTTATTTTTCTATATTGCGCCTACATACTATGACAGTAAACACATTCGTGCGTTTAGTATTAGTAATATGTGGAATTTGTCGACATGACCTGTCAGTTTTTTTTAAATCCAATAGCACAATGTTCCGAGAACTGCCAACCCCGGCCATTACATCAGTAAAGCATGCCATATTAATAGTAATGATGGGCAGAAGCACTGTTACAGATTTCAGACTTTTTGCTGGACCCTCAAATACGGTAGGCCTAATCTCCTTGTGAGGACCCCCTTCCTAAAATATAAAGACAGCTATAGGCTATGTGTTTTATAATATATATATATATATATATATATATATATATATATATATATATATATATATATATAAAAAATAGTATAAATATAAAGACAACGTGTTGTTTAAAAAAAAAAAAAAAAAAAATCAGCTCTATATTGTCACTGGGTGTATCTTAGCTCTGTCAGCTATTAATGTTAGGATACTTTTACATTAAATTTACATTACAAATGCAGGCTTTAATCCACAGTGACTTACATTGAATTCAAGGTACACATTTTTACTAGCTTATAGTTTTTGTTTTGCTTGGTAATCGAACCCATGACCTTGCTGTTCCAAACTCCGTCATCTTCTGTTTGAACTACAGGACATTTGTTGTTAGATCTTTAAATCTGAAGAGAAACATTTTCACCTCAATTCAAACGTAGCCTGTTTTTATATCGTCACAATAAATGTATTATATTTTTTAATATTTATATATAAATATGAAAATATAAAACTCTTCCTGAGCGTGTTTACATCACCGTGAAGGAGAGATGAATACAAAAATGATTGTACACAATATTTGTTTTTATATTTTCATCATTAGCAGATTTTGTATCTTTTAGATATTCTTATGGCTTTCAAAAGAATAAATAATTAATATTAATGAAAAATAAATAACTCATCTCATGATTTCGACCAGTCTTATAATTAAATTGTAATACTATCAAATAAATGTGGTAAATGTACATGTGTTATTAAAAATATTAAGTTCAAGTCTTTAATCACTGTTTTATGGTATCATCTGACAGTGTTAAATTATATATTTTCTACAATATGTTTTTTTTTTTTACACAGATCCTATAGTATAGTAAAGTTTAAAAAAAAACTAAGATTTTGTCTCCATAAAATTAGGGATGTACCGAAATGAAAATTCTGGGCCGAATCCAAAAATTCAGGATGCACTTGGTCGAAAACCAAAACTGAAAACCAAAAATCAATTAGTAATCAATTCATTAATCAAACTTATAACTTATAAAGTGAGTTGTACAAACATTTAAATTGCACATAAGGCATTTTTATATCAACTGTTTAATAACAGAATTGTTTCTCCTCCAGTTTAGTTTGTTGGTGAAATATGAAAAAAAAATTACGACAATAAACTGTAATAACTTGTTTTCAAGACAGATTTATCCAAACATGCATTAAATAATGAAGACATCACTTGCAGGTTAAGTAAAAATATATTAAATATGTAATAGAGTGCATATATTTAGCAGAATGCTCTTCTCTAGAGTTATTTATGGACATTGAATAGCTTTCTTGAGGTAAATGTACTTTAAGTGACATTATCTAGCCTACAAGCTGTTTTATTGACGTCTTTCCTCGGTTGAAACACTGATTGAGCGAATGCATGAAACAGGATTAATTTTAGTAAGTTATAATGTACCTTTCAACATACCTTCTGCTGTTCACCCATGTTTATTTCTTGCTGCAACTATGAAGAGGAAGAGATGATCAGGCAACGTGAGCAATATCGTCTGTTTTTGCTCTATTTTGCCAACGAAAATAGCTCTAAAAAGCCACAGCAGAACCGTTGCCCAACTCTGAGCAACATGCAGTGGTGTTTGTTACTGCGGTGGTTTTCAGTCCTGGTCCTGGGGACCCACTGCTCTGCACATGTCTGTCTCTCTTATCTGAGTTCAGTGGGGAATTAGCAAAGGGTACATGATGAGATGGTAACTTCAAGGAAGTAATTTGATCATTTATGGTCATGTGATCCAGGGTTGCGAAACCTCGCAATTCATTTTAAAGCTGGATGACAGGAGAGTTTGAGTTAACGTAATAGAATATGTAGAGTTGTTTTGTTTTGTTTGTGCTGTTACACACATATTTGTCATACATTTCATTGCTCTTGCAATGCTTCCTTCTTCAAGTGCATTCCAAATGGCTACATTACGACACACAAGTGGCATGCTAACTCCAAAGTCCCCACTTCTGGCCTTCAGAGTGAGTAGGGCATAGGGATGCTCACTTGGGCTGCATTCCAGTCCAAAATTGTCATCCCTTCACTCGCTAACTTTCCTCAGTCTCGTTCACCTGGGTGTACGTCATTGCATACGTTGGACGAGTGCCCACTACTGGCGGAAACTGCGGCGGGCTGAATTGGAACGTCCTGAGCCCTTGGTCACTTGGAATCAGCTTGTTGATTTATTATTTACATTTTTTTTTCCCTCTAATAATTAGTTTAATTCAGCATCCAAATGTATATAGGTATATTTGGGCTGTTTTAAATTTAAAAAAATATTTAATTAATATATCATAGAGTTGTTTCAGACATTCTCTGGTTGTTTGTTGTGGTGGTGATTAGACGAGATTTGTGGTGACGTCACAATCTTACTGCATTGTGGGACATATAGGTGCCTGAAGTGTACATATGAAGTAGACTCGCTCCCTCGGTCAAAATCGAGGGAACGAGGGTCTGTCCATATAAACTTCCCTCATCCACTTCACGAAGTGGAACGCACTTCAAAATGGTGGCAGGGATTCCCCCGAGGGGAAGTGCTTAGGGAAGTTTGCAAGTGCGTATCTAACTGTAAGTGGACTGGAATGCAGCCTTGCTCTGATTGGAATTCACCCCAGTTCATGGAGCTCTCACCTAACAAGCTGATAGTCTGAATCATGTCAGGTGTGTTAAAGTTCCCGTGTAGTCAATCATTTTATCCCTTAAAACTCATCTTTGATCATCAAAATTACATATTTAAATGGTTTTTCCTTGAAAAAACGCCTCAAAATAGCTTGAATGTAACTCCTTGCCTCATTTAGTATACTCAAGTCTATAAATATACAAATGAGCCCCACCTCCACTCACTCACACCAGCTCAGAGATTGCATCATTGATGATCACACGTTGACCTACAAGGTAGTTTGTGACGTCAGAAACACCAGCGATTTCGAACCGAGTTTTTGAGACTGTCTTTGGTTCACTGCAGTTTTAAGGAGAAAATACTCAGCAATGGTGTTGACTTATGAATTTACACATGGTTTGTCTTAAAGCGTATTAAAAACACCACATAGACATATAAACAACATTAAAAACTTGATTTTAACCACAAGGGGACTTTAAATAAGGGGGGCATAAAAAATTGGCTGAGCGGTGGGTCCCCAGGACCAGGATTAAAAACCACTGTGTTGAATTCACATTTTTGAATGAATTGTTTGAGTTTGTAATTCATTGACTCATTAATAAAGATAGTAGGTGTGTTCGCTTGAAGTGGCGCTGCACAGATGGATCAGTCTATGTCGTATATGTTAATGTACACATGTAACGTAATGTTGATGTCATAGACTGATCGGTCTGCACAGCGCCGCATCAAGCCAAACACACTTAGTCACTTGCATCATTCCTGAATTAATCAGCCGTTTGTATTAAGTTGGTTGTGTTTGTACATGGAACAGATGTGTATGTGTGTTTATGTTTGTACAGGGAGCAGGTGTTTGTGTGTTTGTGTATGTGTGTACATGTTTTTCTATCCGAATGGGGTCTGGAATGTACACAGACTCATGGGGACTCGTGTCACTGTGGGGACCATAGACAGTATATAAACTGGACACAGCGACCCCATTGGATTCAACGGAGACAAGTGAAGTCAATTAGAAGCTCTTACTTCCTGGGGGTCGAGCGTACTGCACAGACTCAAACTGAGCTTGACGACGTAGATGTGACGTGAGCAACCCGTCTGTCTTCTAGTAGCTGTGCCAAGAGAAATCTGAATCATTCCCTTCCGAATCTTGCAGAGACGGAGAGTGTGAGTAGGAGGTGTCCATGAGCTAGGAGCAGGAGCAACTTTTGCTAAGTATTCTGATTAATTATTTTGTCATTTTGCCTCCACGTCCCCCCGATTGCCCGCGAGCTTCTCCTCCTGTCCATATGGTAATTTCTCTACTGTGTGACAGAGAGTCGCGTGGTTATGACACAATCGTTAGCCTATTTTTACAAAAACTGCATCTACGGGGCCATAACGTAAGATACAAGGTAATGGAGCATTTTATACATTTTCGTGTTTCTTTAGAAATAAATAATGGACAAATGGAGTCTTTAAACGCCTCAGATGTAAAGTTATTCGCTGTCAAAGTGACGCCAAAATGAATGGGAGTCAGTGGGATGCTAACAGCAGGTGGGGGTCCGCTAGCCAATGGCGGCGCCTGGGGAAACTTCAAAATAATATAAAACCCTGCCCCCCTGGTGGGGACCTGAATTGAGGAAACAAGCTTATAAATGATACAGAATTTTTTGAAAATCTAAAAATGCTGGAAGTTTTGTGTGATGGGTATGTTTAGGGGTAGGGTTAGTGTAAGGGGAGGATAGAATATACAGTTTGTACAGTATAAAAACAATTACGTCTGTGGAGTCCCCACAGAGATAGTAAACCAGACATGTGTGTGTGTTTGCGCGTGTGTTTATGTTTGTACAGGGAACAGGTGTGTGTGTGTGGCTTAGTAATCACTGAAGATAGGCCTTCTCATCAATCTATCCAATACAGTGGAATACTGCAATAGGGTTAGGCTAGATCTCTACTATGTAAACAAAATATTAAATAAATATATTTTTTATCATATAGACCTTATGCACCAGAGAAACGAGGGTGCCGCCATCTTTAGAATATTGTCTTTTAACTTCCGTTTTTGCGGTCGCTCTATATATTTCTATGGCATTGCTGTCCAGGAGTAATTAGCTTTTGAAGTTGATTTACTTAATGTAAAGTTAACGAAAGTTATCATGAGGATTGTGATGTTTAAATCAGATGTCTTAACAAATGTCAGTCGACCAGGAAGATTTTAAAACAAGACTTTCATTCATAAATACGCAAGATCGCTATGAAAATACAGACCGGAAGTCAAAAGACAACGAGCGCAGCGCTGAAAAGGGGCGGGGCTACATAAGGTCTATACTCATTGGCAGCTGAGCTCTCATATGACTGAAATCCTAGAATTTCCCCTGCACTTGATTATCCCAAAACTTGCTTATCCACAGTTATCGGTTCCAAAAACGTGTTTGGGAGTTAGTTCAGTCAACCCAGAGATTAAAAAACTCAGAAGTCAAACATTCTCAAGAGAGCACAGAATCCAAGAGTCACCATGGAAATGGACATTAAAGGTGACATATGCGCTTATATATTGTTCATCCAAAGCATCACTGAAATATTTAAATATTTTTGTTAATTTAAATTAAAAGTTCAGTTCTGTATTATGATTCTCTCTTACTGGTATATGAAATAATGACGTTAAGTGAAACTATTGCAGGTGTTTTTCATTGCACGTTTTTTTTTTTTTATCTTTCCGTTTTTATTTGTATTTTTTTTATTTTGCCAGATTTTTAAAGGTTTAAAGGGGGGCGCGACGGAAAAAAGTTTGAGAACCACTCGGTTCTCAATTGTAGTTGTCATTTGTAGTTGTTGTGGAGTTATATTGATTCATCTCATCGACTTGCATGTACTGTCATGTTTAACTGTTGTTGACACAGTTCCCTGAGGTCTTCATGAAACAGCTGTGACATTTTTTGGTCAAGTAGTGTTCTGTGCTCGTCTGTGCAGCAAACAACAGAACAGTTTGCATCCTTTTGCCATTGTGTTAAAACTGGTTACACTATGGCAAGACATTTTAACATTTAATTACGTACTAGTGCTTATTCTTTAGGTACTAGTACCTTTTTAAAAGATACTAGTAGTTATTCATTAGATACTTGTTCTTCTTTTTTTAGAGACTGATACTCATTCATTAGATACCAGTACTTATTAAATAGACACTATTTGCCTATTAAATTGGTACTAGTACTTATTTATTAGATACTAGTCCTTATTCATTAGTTACTAGTCCTTATTTATTAGATACTAGTCCTTATTCATTAGATACTAGTACCTATTAAATAGATACTAGTTCTTATTCATTAGATACTAGTACTTATTTTGATAGTGACTAGTAACTATTCTTTTGCTACTAGTAACACATTTTAAAATTTTGCCATTGACTTCTATGGGGATCTGTCATTCAGATATCAACTATTCAGTTCTGACTAGTGTGTAATCCAATTGTGACTAGTACGTATTTATATACTAGTAGTTATTCATTAGGTTCTAGTACTTATTTTTTAGATACTAGTACCTATTACTAGATACTAGTACTTATTCAATAAATACTAGTACTTATTCATTAGATACTAGTACCTATTAAGTAGATACTAGTTCCTATTAAATAGATACTAGTATTTATTTCAAATTTTACTAGTAAGATTTTTAATTGAACTCTACAGTGGTCGTTCTGACTAGTCATAACATAAAACGAGTAAAAACAGTTGTGACTAGTAAGATAATAAATGTTACTATTTACAATTAAAAAAGATACTAGTGTCTAACAAATAACTACTAGTATCTATTAAATAGGTACTAGTATCAAATGAAAAGTAGCCTAATTGTATACAATAAATAAGTACTAGCATCTAATGAATACTTATTAGTAATATTTAAAAAGATACTAGTCAGTATTGGAATAATTACTAGTCATAAATTATTAGATGATATCAAAACAGAATAGCTATAGTATCTAGTATCTATTAATTTGCAGATATCTTCAACCTCATAAGGAACTAGTAAGAAAATATTAAGAGATATCTTCTTTTAACAGATCATTACATAAACATGAGTATACTCTCAACCATCCAATCAGAGTTCATATGGTAATGCAGGCTAAACTAAGGCTATAGAAGATTGATTTTTCATAAGTAACTGGCTGTGTTGGTTTATCTAGCTAATTGGTTAGCATGAACACAAGGAAAGATATATGTTTAATATGATAAAGACTTAACTGGCAATCATAAAATTCAAACAACAGTTAAGTAGATACAAAAACCGGTTCATACCCACCAGCCAAACAACCACAATACCCAGAGATTGGAACTTTTGGAGAGCATTCATAATTCCTTACAATCAAAAATTCGCAATATTAATCTGCGTCTGAGAACGAGAGTCATGTCAAAAAAAGTATATATGCGCTATATTACATATGCCTATTCATTATATATATTTTTTTTTACTCTAATACCATTAAAAAGGTAGGCTATTATTATATTGTTTATAAAAACGGCCTTCTGCAATTCAGTCCGTTTCCTGTGTCATCTCTCTTTGATATGTCGTTGGTTCATTAATATTCAACATATTATTTGCATACTGATTATTTAAATAGTACTAGTAGTATCTATTAAGGTAAGGATATCTTTGATCTAAAATGTTACTAGTAACTAAAAAATAAGCACTAGTTCTATTTTTTTCTTAACAAGTTAGGTATAATTACTAAATTATAAAAGTATAAATACTAGTCACTATTGGAATAAGTACTAGCCTAGTATCTAATAAATAAGAACTAGTATCTAATGAATAAGTACTAGTATCTTTAAAAAGGTACTAGTGCCTAAAGAATAAGCAGTAGTAGCTAATGAATAGTACTTAATGGAATAGATACTAGTATCTAAAAAATAAGTACTAGTAGCATGAAAATAGATACTAGTAGGTTTTAAGGATTAAATGTTAAAACGGCTTGCCATATTTACACTGTTGTCGCTTGTAAAACCCAAATGGCAGAGCAGTGGGTGGAAACGTGCAGATTAAGGGGCAGAAATATTTTAATAAGATCCCCTTTCTACGTCAGAAGGGGAGAGACATCTGATCGGAGAAAGGCAGAGAAAGGATCACCAAAACAAAGTTACTGGGTTTGGTGTTGGTATGCACCGGGGACCAGATTATAGCACTTAAACACGGAAAAAGTCTGATTTTCATGATATGTCCCCTTTAAGAAGCACTGTATTAGTGTTTGTAGGCCAGGGGTTCTCAACTCTGGCCTTCATCGTCCACTTTCCTGTGGAGTTTAGCTTCAACCTTTCTAGTAATCCTGAAGATTGTCACTTCGTCCGAAATCGCATACTGTTTGAGTCGGTACCACATTTGAATTTGAAATTACTTTGCAACCGTTAAAAAGGTTTGTTCTATATAGTAAGATTGTGGGTAGTATGAATGAAATTCAGTTGTACTACATCCGCCATATTGTTACTGTCACATTCTTACCAGCGTCAGTTGCATCACATCACTGCCATTCATAAATTCTCTCTCGTGGCCTCATGGGATAGTAAAGTGTCCATCGTATGCACACTTCAGAATCTCACTGGAAGAAGTAAGTCATCCGGATACTTTTTGCCTACTGTTTTTCAAACACTATGCATTCGGACATTCTACTCTGTTGGTGTACTGTTTTTCACATACTGTATAGTAGGGAAGTATTTGATTTCGGATGCAGCATTTGATTAGCTTGTTCAGGTCAGGTGTGTTTGATTTGGGTTGGAGCCAAACCTCTCTCCCTTTCGCAATGTCATCTCTTCTTTATAATCTGTCCCCTCCAGCAAACTGTCACTCACTTGAGATTGCAGTAATTGGCAAACGACAATGATCCAACAATCAAATCCCAAAATCAAGACCCACCCTACTTTTTTTCTCATTCGAGAAGTTGTGTCAGTTTGTTTGAGCACTCTCTGACCGTCAAAGGTTTCAATTTACAGTGAGCTTTTACAAGCGTTGAGCATTGTAGCCAATCACAATCATATCAGATTTGCTCGTCAGTAAGTTAGTCAGAATCCAAGGTTTGTTTTGTTGAACACGAGTCATACACTCGCAAATCCTTTCATTCTTTTTTATTAGCGTAACAGTTTTCGCGAGAGTGCAGAATTCAGTGAGCTTGTGTTTGACAGCCTTAGTGATTGCTCTTCTCTTGCTTTCTGTTTATTACCCATTCACAATCTGAATACCAGTTTAGTTTTTCATGCTGATAAGTACACTGCAAAGTTTATGGACTGACAACCGTATTTAAATGCACCATTGAATCGGAAACTACAATAATTGACAGTGATACCCAACGGACCAGACAAAATGGGTACTTAATTCAACAGTTTTTGCTCTGGTACAGAGAACCGCAAAATTGTACTGGTATTGGTACAGACTACTGAAATTTTGGTACTGACAACTCTAGTATAATATTGTGCCTAATATGTGCTGTCACACCCACTGGAGCCTCATCAAAATGCCATGCATGTGCTGAACAACTCCGGAGCAAGTAATGTTCAGAGAAGTTGCTATGGCTACTTACATACTCAAAAATCTGAGTAAACTTACCTGGGTTGCTTACACAGTTTGCTTATCCTGGTCTCAAAACATATCTCTATTTAAAGGCTATTGTAATTTTATGCTCGACCGGCTCTTGCAACAACACAACCTTGTTTCTGCAGCGACTGTCAGCATGCTTCCAATGACGTCTGACATGTTTACATTTTACGTGGCGTGAGAAAATTACATGCAAAATCAGATTAGAGCAGTCAGACTGAAACAGATTTCCAGAAATGCGATTTGAATAGGATTTCAAACCACACATGCTTTTTTGCCTTTAACACTTGAAAAATATAATCTGATTCCAATGAGATATGCACATGAATCAGATTTGGACTGACAGTCTGAGCGAGGCTTATAATGTACATGTTGTTAAATTAAAATACATTTTTGAGGGGTAATGCTTATGTTGATGGTTACAAAATATGCTATTTTTAGAGTAATTAAAGGGGTCATCGGATGCCCATTTTCCACAAGTTGGTATGATTCTTTAGGGTCTTCATGTAAAGTTTGTAACATACTTTGGTTAAAATTCCTCAATGGTTGTGTAAAACAACACCCTTTTACCTCCTCAAACACAGCTCTGTTCACAGCGACCCGTTTTGGTGCATGTCTCTTTAAATGATAATGAGCAACTGCTCACCCCACTCCTCTCTTCCATGGGGCGTGTCGACACAAGACAAGTAAAGTGATGCCTTGGTATACAAATGGCTGAGGGCGGAAATATGCTAATACGGGACAGTCCGTCAGTAGTCGTGGGCGGAGCATGAGCAATATGACATCATAAGAAAATCCAAACGGCTTGATTATTGAGAGTGTTTAGACTTTTTGAGGATTTCTTTCATTGTATGGTGGTTGTGTCCACACAAAGCAGAGACACATTTATATGCAAACACCATATAAAAGTGAATTTTGCATCCGATGACCCCTTTAAATATAAACGTGTTGAAACTGGTATAAACATTTCGAAACCATATGGATACAAAGAATTTCTAAAAACTAGGCACATCTTTTTATCATCTACACTCTTGCATGTCTTTGAAGCAGGTGTTGGACTCAGTGTATAATGTCTAGACGAGGACGTCCAAGAAGATCCAGAGCAGGGACGTCCACAGGACAGTGTGAGGGTCCTGGGGTCCATGTGTTTCTCTTCTGGACCAAAGAGGGAGAGCGCTTCCTGTCGTACAAGGAGGGTGAGGTGACAGCTGAAGATCTCACCATCGATGCAGCAAAGGCTGTGGGTAGGTGTAGCTGTGGGTGTGGGTGTGGGTGCTAGTAAGTGCTTGAGTTTCCTTTTCTTGTTTTTGGGCTTGGCGATCTAAAATATTTTCTTTCTCCCTCAGGGATCACTCCTGTCTGTTATGCCTTGTTTGCTCTCTATGACCCTGCATCCTCGTGTTGGTACAGTCCAAATCACAATTTCAATGCTGAAAACCAGTCTGGCCTGTTGGTGCACTTCCGAATGAGGTGAATATGAGACTGTGTGTGCATGTGTAGAGATTATGATTATGATTATGAGATGGTATGTGCACAAATATGCATGATGTAATGGTGTAAATCAGTGGTTCCCAAACGTTTTAGAGTGGCGTACTCCCTGGGGCATTTAACATCTTCTGTGTACCCCCTCTCTTCCACTTAAGTCACGGTTCCACCGCAGCTTTCCCCAAAAACTAGGGACTTTGGGGGTGTTACTCGGTTTCAACTGCAGGGACGAGGGTCTAAATGAAGTTACGGGTAAAAATTTCCCCCTCAGAAAGTCCCTGCTCGCGAGGTAGGCTTAGTTCTTTTTCAAAGTTCAGGAACTTTCGGGAGTGGGACTTGCTGAACATGCCGATGGAAACGCAGACAGCAACACTGCCGCACTAAGGCAAAAGGCCGTAACTTCAATTTTTGGCGAAAATGAGTTATTGTAATTTTTAGGACAATAAACATAAGTTTTATCATATAGACAAACATCAAGTTTCAATTCGATTGTTTTTTGGGTGGAATAAGATTATGTTTTTGCCGTAACTTCAAAAAGCCAAGGGGAAACTATGGTAGAAGCCCGTAACGTCAGTTACGGCTTTATGCCTTCGTTTCTCGCTGCTCCTGAACACTCGAATGAAGTTACGGGTGCGCTGCCGTGAAGTTACGGCACTCTGCCTTGTTCTAACCGACCATCGAAGTTACCATTGCCGCGCTGGAGTTACGGGATGTAGCAATTAAATAACCTCAGACACACACGTAAATTTTTTCACAGTGATTGCTATTGTTAGGTTTGAAGAATGGCATACTCTCGGGGGAAAATGATGGTGGAGATGGCTTTGAATCTTTAACATCCAATAATAGCTAGCGGTAGCTACTTCACAAACTAGACACAAACACTTTTCGAGCCATAATCAACAATTTATCCATTAACAAGCGCTGAATAGAGCAGGCTTGTATGATATCTTAATTCACAGCCCGTAATACAAAGCTACATGTACAACTGAAATAAAATATGCTTCTCAGTCTAGCTCTCGCCTGCCAATGATAGTCCACTGACTGAAAACTACGCGAGTTGGTTGGTTGGAGCCGCAACGACACACCCATTATACACCAGCAACAGGAATAATTTAGAGCCTACCTTTTGTTGAACCTTGGTTAAAATCCATGTCAAACAACCGACGAGAAAGCAAATCCATTACATCCACCACGAATTTTTAAAACTTGCTACCGGCTCTAAAACTGAAGTGTGTGTGTGTGTGTGTGTGTGTGTGTGTGTGTGTGTGTGTGTGTGTGTGCGTGCGAGAGAGAGAGAGAGAGAGGCGCGGACGCGATCCCACTGTTCGATCGCACACACACACACACACACACACACACACACACTTCAGTTTTAGAGTCAGTTTAAAAAAAAAAACCTTTAAATGTTCCACATCTTTTATACTTAAATATAAAATATAATAGATGTTAATCACCTTTGTTTTATTAAATTCATGTTAATTAAAACCATTCATACTTTTCCAACTATTCTCACTACTTAACTTCTTGTTGATACATGTAAAGCCATTTTTATCATAGTGAGTCCAATTTTAATATTGCTTACATTTTAAGCATGACATTGGCTATAAAATATAAGTTAAGGTCTTTTGCCTTGGTATGACCAATTGTCATTTTGTGGGCAATGCTAAGGCAGAATACAGTAACTTCCGAAAAAGGGTCAAAGGTCAAATTTGAGTTCAACATTTTTTTGTAGATGGATTAATAAAGGTATACACTACAACATGTGAAAATTACAATATTATACCTATAACTCAATTGCCAGGACATTAAGATAACTTTAAAGTCATTTTTCTCAGTTTCACACTCTGGTGAGTTAAGGTCTTTTGCCTTAGTAGGGCAGAACAGGTCTGAGGGGAAACAAAGTTCCTGAGAGAAATTGTTCCGGGTAATCACGGTGGAAATTCGGCTTTAGACTGCAGTCACACCATTTTGAAATCACAAAGGCTGCGGGTTAAATAAATATATGTGCTGCGGATTTAATATATATGCACTTTATTAATTTGCATGCGTGTATTTCATGCATTCATCCATTCAGTCTTTAAGGAATCAAGTGGCTGTATTCATGAATGAGTCATTGAATCATTCACTCTCCTGATTTGTTCAAAGCCTCAGGTTCTTTCACTGAAGAAACGTCACTGTCTGTTGCGTGGAGACACTCAACAGTTCTGCTGTTGCTTTCGTTGGAACTATTTCATTGCAAAACAGGAAACCATTCTGACAATACTGTTAAAAATGTACGCCACTTAATATCACCTTTTTTTTGTTTAACTTTTTTAAAATCAATATCTCATTTGCAGTCATGTGGATATTTGAGAATTATTTTTGCTTGTATTATTTTATCAACATTAAAAACCTCACACAGGGCATGTTTTTGTATCGAAGAGAGTTCGAGTCTTAAATCGTTCTCTATGAAAAGTCTGTGTCTATATTTGTTTTTCATGATAGTAAGTGCTAAAGCCCCACTTTTACAAAGGTTCATTGCCGAGAACGGCAGTAATGTAGCACGATTTGCAAAGGCAGCAGTCTCTGCACGCAACATATCATATGCAGTCAGAGTTGACCGCAAAATATGAGGTAATTTGAGGGGATGTCTTGTATTTAACCTTTTACGGCACTATCATTTTCCTGTTTTTGCTGCATTTTGCCTTTTAGAAATTCATGCTCGGTTTTAATGATATTTTATAGTGGGGTAGATTTTAAATGAACGGTAAAACTCAGCATTTACGCCCTCTGTCACCTCTGTCACGCATTCCCCAGTTTAAGAACCACTGGTGTAAATCTTCAATTAATGTTGTTGCTTTGTAGATTTTACTTCCGTAACTGGCATGGATTAGCTGAAAAGGAACCGGTAGTGACTCGTCATGCGTTACGAATTGGATCTGGAGCAGAGCAGGTGACGTCTCCTTTGCTGGAGATGACCTCCTTGGAATACCTCTTTGCTCAGGTGATTTTTTACAGTCACTCAAAATAATTGAAAGAGATTTATTAAGATTTGAACAGAAGAGATGAATTTTTTGTATTTTTTTGTATTTGAAATTGTGTTTTGTTGGGGTTCTTCATATATTGTCTTTCAAAGTCTTTTAAGTTGTATGTTTTGGTTCTCTTACCAGGCGAAATATGATTTTGTGAATGACTTGACATGTTTGGATGCAGTGAAGGGAGAGGAAGAGATCAGTCGCTTTAAGAATGAGTGTCTGGGTATGGCAGTGCTCCATCTCTCTTACACGGCTCTGCAGACTGGCTCTTCTCTACAGGATGTGGCCAAGCAGACCAGGTGTGGGCTTCAGTTTTCTTCATTGTTCAGAGGAAGATCTGAAAGCTGTTTTAAAGAGGAAGTTAAATAAAAGACACAAGACAATGAAGAATGTTACAATATATAAAACAGCAGATTGTCTTTAAAGGGGTCCTGTCGTACATAATTCGACTTTTTTCACTCTGTCCACGCATAATGTTAGTAAAGGTTTTTTTTCCACCCTCTCATGTTTCCTACTGTGCCTTGGGGACTTCTAAGTGAATGCCCTCATTGCATATGCATTGAAATACAGCGCTTTCCTGCAGTCACTCACAAGGTTTGCTATCAAATACAGTTTTTAAACTGCCCCATCCTTCAAATTTTGCTACAAACCACGAAGGTAGTAGAAAAAATGACCAGGCACCTTGTTAAAAACAAATCTTTGTTTATTTTTAAATGAAATTCATAGCTGTATGTGCTACACACAGCAACAGGGCAAGATTCTGAACAATGAATAGCCATTGCTGATGGGTAAAGTGGATGGTCATGTGTCTAAATGTCTTCATCTAATGTCAGAAAGTTGCAGAAATACAGAATGAGACATTTTTACAGCATAGTTTCACCAACCAAGTAGTCTTTTATTCACTGGGGAGGAAATTACAATGTTTTAGTACATCTATGAAAAAAACTCTTATCTTAAAAGATCGAGGAAAATGTCCCTGATTCCTCATTATATAATTGAATGACATTAATTGAAGCACTTTCAAATGTGCATTTCTAAATCATCTAATAATGCTAATAGCCATTTTCAAGCCAGATTATTCAAGCATGTTGACATGTTTATGCTCCATCCTTCAGCTTTCTCCGATGCATCCCTCAATCTTTTTCCCGACACATTGCCCGGAACAACTTCCTGACAAGGTTCCGTATTCGGCGTGTGTTTGAGAGGTTTGTGAGCAGTTTCCAGCAGCACACAGTGGGCATGGGGAAGCTTGGATCGCAAGAGGTCATGTACAAGTATCTGTCTACGCTGGAGCGTCTGGCTCCTCATTTTGGCATCGAGACCTTCCCTGTGTTTCTTCTTGAGCTGAGACCTGATGGAGATGGCAGTGGGTCGTGCCTCATTGCCTCCCGAACACAAACACCCTCTAGGGAAACCGCAAACGCTGAACCTACTTATGAGATCAAGGTGTCTGGATCAACTGGCATATGGTGGAGGAAGTTATCAGCACAAAGGGTAAGTTGATACAGTTGATATTTTACCTTCTTCTTTACTATGGCTGTACTTTTAAATTAGTCACAATTTCCAGGTTAATGACTACATTCATAATCAGAGCGGAGAGACACAGTCATGTGATGAACAGGAAATGGACAACTGGAACACCTTCTGTGACTTCCCTGAGATCTCTCTGATAGCCATTCGGGGCGTAAATGTCAGCATCAGTCGACAAGACAACATGTCAATGGTAAACAGTCTGGTAAAGCTATATTTAGTTTTATCTTTTGTGTTTTGTATAATATGTGTCCCACCCACATATATTTGTGTTCCAGGAAATGCATTTGGGCTCCAGTCTTCAGGCTCGCTCTCTGGTTTCACTGCTTGATGGGTATTTCCGCCTTACAACCGATGCACATCATTATCTTTGTCACGAAGTGGCTCCGCCCAGAGTGGTTCTCAGTGAGACCAATGACCTGCACGGTCCCATACTGTACGTCGCTCGCATTTCCACATGCAGTCAGTGCGGCCATGTGGTCTTCTTCCATTTTATTGACGTGTTCACTCTTTTCCCTAATGTTAGGGATGAGTTTGTGCTCCAAAAACTAAAGAAAGAACCAGAGGAGGGAGCGTTTATCGTGCGCTGGAGTGTTTTGGATTACCATCGAATAATCCTGGCATCTCTGAGTCGGACAAAGGTAATTCTTTAGATGGGGGATCAATTGTCAACTCCTCAGAGTTGGAAGAATTGTGAAATTAATTTGTAATGGGTCAAGTAAATAGTGGTAATTAATAAGGCAAGAATTAAGCTTCGTCATGTAAAGGGAACTTGTCTTGACTTAACTAGGTGGCAACTGCGAGTTTCTTATTCATTTTAACACATGGTTGCTTGTCAAGCTTGTTCACGAGAATCCTGACACTTTGTTGTGTATAATTGCTAGTGGCGCACACCATTAAATACAAAAAAGTTTTTAGCAGTTGCAGCGTACATTTTATGTGGTGAAAGAACAATATAGTACTACAGTGACGTGCGGTGATGTCTTAAAGAGGCTAGGCACTGAGTTATGAAAGCCAGATTACCTGATTTATTGTTTAGGCTAATAGTACATAACTGTAAACGTTACGCACAAGCGCGGCATATCAAGAAATGTACAAATCAGGATGTATATCGTGTATTCTCACAGTCTGTCTCTCTCTCTCTCTCTCACACACACACACACACATACGCACGCACGCACGTCGCACACACACAAGCGTGGCACAGGCACACACCGGTAACAGTAGTTAATGTCCACTCCAGCATTAGAATGCAACCATTCTTAATCCTTATTGTTGCACAGCAGCCAAAAGTAAAAATAAAATCACACACTGCTCAATTGAATATGAAGGCAAATGGCTTGCATTAATTCAACCACATTTATCAATTCAATATTAAGCCCAAAATAGTTTTTGACTCGCCAATCGGTAGATTATTTGTAGCCTACATAAAATTCATCCGCCGCTCTTTCCTCGTGAAGACGTCGTCGATCACAGCTTTGTAAAACTCGTCTTAACGGGCCTTCAGTTTGCAAAGTCTCTGGCTCTCAATTAAAAAATGTTTAACTCTGTGATCACGGCCGGTGCTGTCATTTTGGCTTTGAATTTGGCGCGGGGATTAGGCATGTAGGCTAGCTGTGGTGTAACGTTAATGTCAATTTTAATTGGTCCATGTCTGATATGTTACGGAGATGTTACTGGCATACCATATTTACGTCCAAAGGCACAGCAGAGTTGTGCTTTTTGACGTACATGTTAAAGAATACAGGATCGAAGTGCGCATGCGCAACATAGGTTTTTCGCTTGTCGTCTGCAATGAATGGACAGTAAAAGCACTGCTTATTCTACCATTTGTTTTTTATTTGATTATGCGTAACTGCTACATTTGTCATCATAACGTCTAAATAATTGGAATAACACACATATTGCATATATAAATCACAAGAATAAACAGTAAAGATACAAATACAAGTTTATTATTTAATAAACATTTTTAGACCGCACGTCACTGTAGTACTACCTGTTTTATACCACTTCTTTTCTGTTTGGAAAAGTGACAAGATAAACGGTTGCTGTCTATTGCGCAAAATGCCCTTAACCCATCCCACACCTTTTTTCCTACGGAGTGTATTATTACTTTTGAAGCTTCCAATTTTTTCCTGGTAGATGATTAAACATGCACAAAAAACAAAACAAAACCCCATAGAGACCATAATATACGTAACATACAATATACAGTACATAAAATATACAATGTAGAATTAAAAATGTAAAAAGAAAAGGAATTAATTATACTAATTCACCCTCTCTATTTTATAAATGCATGTTATAGATCTTATTGTAAACAATTCACCCATGCAGGTTTCATTTTTACTTTCTTTTTTGACCTTGTACTGCTCAATCAAATTGTCATACCTGGACCTTCCGGTGAAAATGAACTGTCCAAGTCACTATACAGAGTGAAACAGATTATTGAAAGGAAAAAGTAGGGCAGACTTCTCTCTGGTGACGTATGCAGGACTTTAAATAATAAACAGATTATTATAAATAATCTGTTTTACTTGGATGCACGTCACAATACAGAAGAGAACATCTGTCGCTACTTCCGTTTCATCGCTATTTTACTTAAGAATTTCTGCTTGACTTTAATTCTGGCAGGAAGGAGAAAATCCAATATACAAACAGTTCCGAATTACACACAAGGGCTCTTTGTTCAAACTGGAAGGCTGGGATCAAGAGTTCGTCAGCATAAAGGAGCTCACCGTTAGTTTAAAGACCTCCGTGCTGAAGTCTGGAGAAGACAGTTTCACTTTGAAGAAGTGCTGCCTGCCTAGACCAGGAGGTGAGAGTGTGTGTGTGTGTGTGTGTGTGTGTGTGTGTGTGTGTGTGTGTGTGTGTGTGTGTGTGTGTGTGTGTGTGTGTGTGTGTGTGTGTGTGTGTGTGTGTGTGTGTGTGTGTGTGTGTGTGTGTGTGTGTGTGTGTGTGTGTGTGTTTTCTGCTTGGCAGACTTTACAGTTCGAACCTCTTTGAGTCATCCTGGATTGAATTTCTGATTAGGAAAAATTCCACAGAGGTACATGATTCTTATCACTTGAGTCATCCTGTTAACGTTTTTTATTGTTGTATTGCAGAGCTATCAAACCTTCTCGTAATGAGAAAGGGTGCAAACAGTAGCATTAAAACTGTCTCTGATTCCCTCAACCTGAGCCAACTGAGGTTTCATCAAATTAAGGACAAGGAGATTACAAAGGTATGTGATTATACACAATCAGTCGCCTACTTATCCTCACGAGCTGAGCTCTACAACACCAAACCATTGATAAGGACATTTTCATGCATTCCTCTTGGGCAGATTGTACTGATGTACTGATTGCACTGATAAAATGAAATGACACATGTAGTTTGTCATATTGTTAACTATGGACTTTTGATCTTTACGAAATAAACCTTTAAACAGTGTATAAACATGCATCTCAGGAAAATTCTGATATTTGAAAGGCCCCCTGAAATCAAAATTTTAGTTTTTTTTTAGCTTTTAGTGTGAATATGTTAGGCTCAAGGTTATGAATAAGCTGGAGTGTTCCAAAACAATGACAAAATTCACATTTAGGAGATATAAGCAGTCAAAACAGTCTCTCACTTCCACTAAAATGGATCACGGATTTTTATGACATCACCGCAGACTCTTCATCAGCTTCATCAGCTTCTCATCACACTTTCCTTCCAATCAAATGCTCTCTAGAATCTAAATCTAAACCTGGCCAAAGCAACCGTTCACACGTCACGGAGCAATATGGGTTGGAGATGTGAGTTCTGTTGCTCAAACGCTCGAGTTTTATTCCGTTTTCCAACTGTACGTCGGTTAAGAATGAAATTGCTAGAATTTATTCACACCTCTACTATTGAATCCAACGTATCATCAGCGCTCGGATTCGCTTTCATGGTGCTGTCAAGTACGACTTGCAGTTTGTGAGATAAACCAAACGCTATTGGCTATTTGAAAAGGGGGAGGAGCCATTCAATATGTCCCGCCGTAGCTTCTTGTTACGATGGAAATTACGTAAATGCATCATACAAAGCTGCGCGTTCCAAGGCACTTCAGTGGGCCTTTAATGTAACTTAATGAACGGCCTTTACAGCATATATTTTTTGCACACAGTAATTAACAAAAGTACAATTTAATTGGAAATATTTGAGTTGCTTGAGTACCATATTTGAGTTACTGTGTGGAAATCTGGGGAAACAACTACAAAACCAACCTACAGTCGTTAAGCACGTTACAAAAGAGAGCAATCAGAATCATTAATAACGTTGGATATCAGGAACAGACAAATCTATTATTCTTAAAGTCACATATATTGAAGTTCACTGATATGGTTAAAGAATTCAAAGAGAAGAATTCAGCTTTAATAAGAACAACTGTAAAAAGTATGTGCATCACTATTTGTGGGGTGAGGTTGTGGAATGGTTTGGAGCAGGTGTTAAAACATTGTACAAACATTAAACAGTTTAAAAAGTTATATAAAAACACTTTATTAAAAGGATATGATGAGGAACAGAGGTGATTGTGAGTGTGGGTTATAATACTGATTGCATTGGGATATGTGAATATAGGGTGAAGGGTTGTTTGGTGCAAAATGTAAAAGTTGGTTTGGTGTTAAAACTTATGCTATGTTTGTTATCTTGCTATGAATATAAAATATGTATATATACTGGAACTATTTAGAGTTATATAAGGGGTGGGAAAAATAATAAGCTTCTGCTTCATCCCGCTCCTTTTCGAACATATTGTAATTATTGTTATAATACTTTATAGATATTGTGTGTTTGTTTTTTCGGTATGTTGCAACATACTTATTGTATTTTATATTATTTGTATCTTTTTTTGTTTTTCAAAATAAAATAAATAAATAAGAATAAATAATACATAATAAATAAAAAAACTTTAACTTTAAAAATTATTTTTCGCTGACATTGTTTTCAAGTACAGTAATTTTATTAGTGGCAGAATACTAATAAATTCTGTTGTGTTTGAAATAACATCATGATTGAGGGATAGTCGTAATTTGTTCTCAAATTTATGCAAATAGTTTTCACAAATAAAATATAAAAAATGTGAACTTCATGTCAGAAAAAAGTCAAGCCCTGGCTCATAAAATACCCGTAATTGACGAAACACCTGTTGATCTTTTTTAATGGATACAGGAGCAGCATCTGGGACGAGGCACCAGGACTAACATTTACTCAGGCTGGCTGAAGATACACGGCTCACTAGAGGATGACGTCAACGAATTCAATAACAATCACCGCAACGTAAAAGGCATCCGGGTCGTCCTTAAAATTCTGGACCAGAGCCACAAGGACATAGCGCTAGTAAGAGTTGTCTGGTTTGGAATTGTACGATAAAAACAATGGCAAAAGCATGATGTTGTCTCATTTTTTTCTAGGCATTCTTTGAGACAGCTAGTCTCATGAGTCAGGTGTCACACTGTCATCTGGTATTTGTGCATGGCGTTTCAGTAAAGGGATCTGAGAGTGAGTGTTGTGCCCTTTTTTAACTTCCTCTTTAAAGGGCGCATGTGTCGTCATAGGTGTTTTTGTTGAGCTCCTTTTTTATGCACAATCTGTACTTTTTACCATCCGTCAGACACATTATGTATCTGTTGACTGGACTGTTTTTTTTTAACAGACATCATGGTGGAGGAGTTTGTGGAGTTCGGCCCATTAGATGTGTTCCTGCACAGAGAGAAAGGTCGTGTCACTCCTCAGTGGAAGTTCACTGTTGCTAAACAGCTTGCCAGTGCTCTTTGCTATCTTGTGAGTGTTGAATTCAATATGGGACTTTTAAAATAGGACAGCTTGCATCCATAATTGACGAAAGAAATCGCTCTGATTATTCTAAATTATTAGTCTGTGTTAGAATGAATAACACAAATACTATCCTATTTCACCCCAAAACAAAAGAAAAAAAATGTGGCCTTTTTGTCATGGGGACATTTATATAACAAAAAATGAACGCAGTAAAACTTTTAATGAAATTTCATATCAAGTCATATTACACCTCTAAATTAAAACGAAAAAAATTCTTATCAAAAGAAATTGTTTTTTGCATAAATAAAGCCTGTTTTAAGGACATTTTACATGAACATGCTTTTTAACATTATTGACAAATATGTCCAATTTTCATTGCTGCAATTTGAAAAAAACTTGATATTTTCTTAAACATTTTAAGAAATTACAGATATTACACATCAAAATCAAAAGCAAATTGAAGCTTATATTTAGGAAAATTTTTCCATTGTATCGTTATTGACCAGATTACTGTAATGTAAATGAATTTTATTATAATTATTAAAATACACAGATTAATGAGATTACTTAAAGTATTTGCTTTAAGATAGGATTGTTTTCTTGCCGCATTACAGTAATGAGAATAAGATAATTAATGATGATTAATTGTCATGAAATTGTAATGTGTGATTGGCTGGAAGGTGTGCATTAAAACCTTTTAATGCACAGGTAGCTTCAAGTCAGTTTAATCACCGTTCTAAATTAATGAGCTTTTTTTGAAGTGCACACACACACAGGTCACTCACACACAGAGATCGGAGATCGTGCTGCACACACACACAAACATTCAAGATACTTATCAACGCTGCCCAGCGACTTTTATTAATAAAATAGCTTTGCTAATAAATTACTACATTATATTTCTCAGCAATGAGAGGGAAAAAGCGCTGTTTTCGTAGTAATTAAACTCACAGCTTCATTATTAGTAGAGAGAGATGCTGAACAGATGCAGGTAATTCACACACTCATCTCTATCTCTCTCTCAATAATTCATTCAAATACATGCTATAATTCATTCATTCAAATAAATGTAATCTTACGGTCTACTTTATCTCTGTGTCTTATTTAAAGCTAACGAGCCGTAACTGACGAAAATAATTGGCACTTTTACCCTTCCGGCAAAATATTGCGTTGCAAAAACATCAATGACAGCTTTAAGTTGTCAATGTTGGCAAATGAACATGGTATAAGTGGGATAATCCACGGCTAGCTGTGCATTAAACTAAATGAATTCACTCCACGTTGCACATTAAAATCGTTAATGCACAGCTAGCCTTGGATTATCCCTATTTTTTTATTATTATTTTTTGTGAGATTGACCCATCACATTGTTCTTCACAGGAGACAAAGCGCTTGGTCCATGGAAATGTCTGTGGCAAGAATATTCTGGTAGTCAGGAAGGGTTTGGAGGAGGGCTCATCCCCTTTTGTGAAGCTCAGTGACCCAGGCATTTCTCTCTCGGCTCTGTCTCGTGGAGGTAACCAAGAACTGTGTTGTTATTCACACATAATGTACATCGAGAAGAGTACATCCTGTCCTTCTTTATCTGTGTCATTTTTCTAGTTACTTCACTCCGCTTGTCACTACTGTTTACTTCATCAGATTCTCTCATGGTTGATAGAACAGGAAGCTACAAACCAACCACTTCCTAATGGTGATGCTCACTTCCTTTAGTCTAGCACGTTTTTTAATGTCAAGGATGATCATATTAACAGCACTGAAGCAGCTGTCCAGAATAAACAGTGACAGAAACCCTAAGTATTAAATGAATTAGCAACACACTAAAACTACTCAGCTCATAATAAGATCATAATGGTGGGGTTTGCAGAGGAAAGAACCGCTCACGTTTTCTCCAGAAGATGTAAAAGTCTGTGTTTGATATGTTTGTGTTTTTATGTGCAGAGCGTGTGGAGAGAATCCCGTGGATCGCCCCGGAGTGCATCGCCGACGGGGCCCGTATAGGAAGCGCCGCCGACCAGTGGAGCTTTGGAGCAACTCTGTTGGAAATCTGCAACAACGGAGACCTTCCTATCAGTGGCAGCACACTGCCTGAGGTACGGCTTCCTCTAGCTGTGCACCTGACAACCCACACTCTCAACGTTTGCTCACAAGCTCTCCTCTGTCTACAGAAAGAGCGATTCTATGAGACGCAGAGTCGCCTGACGGTGCCGTCATCTCAGGAGCTGGGCAGCTTTATCAGCATGTGTCTGACCTACGACTCTGCCGCACGGCCGTCATTCCGGACCATTCTGAGAGAGCTAACTGAGATTCAGATTAAAAGTGAGCTTTTAACGCAGTGAAATCATTCATGCTGTGGGGTTTTCTATTTATTGTATTATCATTAAAGACAGTTTTCCACTGTCGGGCCAAACCGTTCTCGCTGCTAAACCGTTCCATTCCGTGCCAAACCGGTCCAGCCTGCACGGATATGGATTCGAGCTCTTTTTAATGTAATACAAATGCGTCAGTCATTGTCTTGGTAGTGCAAGAGTTTACAGATGCTATGCAATGTAAATAGTGAGCACATTATGGATGATAATCGGATATTTCTATTATTAACTTGTGTTTAAGTCGCTCAAATAGCGCTATTAGCAATCTACAGAGAAACTGGTAGCCATGCAATGGACAAGTCACTAATCCTGAGTGGCGACGTCAGTACACACATTCTACTAGCCAAACGTGCCAAGATCAGTTTGTTATCATGCTGTGCAAAACCAAGCTCAAGTGGAAATGTAACTTGAACCGTTCGCCCCGAGTCCGATGGAGAAAAAAGGCTAAAGATGGTGTTGGATAGTTTACCCAAAATTTTTAATTCTGTCATCATTTACTCTTCCTCATTTCATTCCGAAACACAAAAGAAGATATTTTGAAAAATTTTTGGTGGGTTTTTTTTCTGTTCATACAATGAAAGTCAATGGGGTCCAATGTTCTTCTTGTGTTTCACTAAATAAAGAAAGTCATACAGGTTTGACATGAGGGTGAGCGAACATGACAGCCTTTTTTTTTTTGAGTAATACTAGGGACACAAGATGAACCATGTCTGTCAAACTGGCCTAAGACTATGGAAGTCAAGTATAGTAAAAAAAAAGTTAGGCGTATACAATATTTTGTTAAGTTGTTGGAGCCTTGATGTTATTATAGTAATGTTGATTAAAAGAAGAAAAAGTGTAAAGTTTAATCAGTAAGAAATATATTAAAATAATAATTCCAAACAAAACAGTTATTCCGAACAAAAGATCAATTAAAATGAGCATTTCTGTTTTTTGACCCAGTGTGTCCAAAAAAAAATTTAAACATGAATTTTCATTTCAGTGCATCACTGTATTAGTATCAGCTGATATCGCTTTTTTCTGATTAAAACTTTTTTCTATCCCATGTTACAAAAGAACTAAACAATGCATTCAAATGTTAATGTCTTGAAGCATAAAATTTTTTGTCTGGAACTAATTTTTTTGTTGTTGTAAAGAATATTGATGTATGTTGTCAGCCATAATATTGTTTATCAAGCATAACAAATATCATTATCAGTATCGACCAAAATTTAGATGTTGATGCATCCTTAGGTAATACCATGGTACTGAATTAATACTGTATTCATGTTTTATAGTATTTGCTCTGTAAAAAAAAAAAAAACTTTTTGTTTGTGACTTCCATATGCTATTCTCTTCCTCAAAAGATCCAGACATTTCATCCGAATGTGAGTCACTTCCAGACAGAGACCCCAGCATATTTTACAAACGTTACCTAAAGAAGATCAGGGATCTGGGAGAGGTCAGTTTCTGCGGTTTCTGTGTTCAGACTGTGTTCAGATCTTACCGTCATATGGCAGTTTCATATGATACTGTGTGACCTGCTTACAGGGACATTTTGGAAAGGTGATGCTGTACGTCTATGACCCTAGAAATGATGGAACAGGAGAATATGTTGCAGTGAAGGCCTTGAAACAAGAGAGTGGAAGTAACCTTCACGATTCCTGGATGAAGGAGATCGAAATACTCAAATCACTTTACCACAACAATATTGTCAAATACAAGGGGTGTTGTACTGAACAGGGTGAGCAAAACTACTAATATATATGCTTCAAATTCTAGGAAAATGGACTCAAATTTAAATATTGAGTCTTATCCAGTTTTTTTGGTCTAATAAAACCCTCTCTTGAATAACAACTCCACCTTCACTGACTGTAGCAAGCAGCAAATCAGTGATTTATCTACTCATGCAAAATGTGATGCCACACTCATAGTGTTGCATATGTGGTATTTTGTTTTAGGTGGACAGGTGGTACAATTAATCATGGAGTATCTTCCACTGGGAAGCCTCAGAGAGTACCTGCCTAAACATCGGTTGG